>JAWRVZ010000006.1:2307500-2907500 GCA_037043235.1 Rhodeus uyekii
ATTACATGAGATTTATTTTTTAAAAGCCAAGCTCTTTCTAATTGGTCTATTTAGGATCAACTATGAAATGGATTATTACTCAAAACTGAATATTTTGCAGTAACTGGAAAGCTCTGCTCTGAAACAACTTGGCACAGTATAACAGAGAATTTGAAAATGTATTACATAAGAGGCTTTTCAGTAAAGTCTAATTGGGGCACTGCAGCAATGCATCAAATGTCTAACATGAATTCAAGCACAATTCCCAGAAAGCTAACAGTGGAACTTCATTATCGCACAGTAAGTTCCTTTCCTCAAGACAGATGGAGGCCATTTCTTTTAACCAAGCGCCCAGAACTCACTCAAACCACCAGTTGCCTGGCAACCAATGCAATTGGTTCCTGATTATTGTATGCAACGGAATAGAAACATTACAAAAGAGGAGCAAACAGTGATTACTGTATACTTTACCTCATAAATTGTCTATCACATTTAAGTTAGAAGGACATCCTTTGAAATTAACCCACAGACACACACAAACTCACACACGCACAACATTCAATAAGCAGAGCCACTTTGAAAGGAAAACAAAATGTGAATAAGCAAGAAAACTGAGAGAAGACACGCAGGCAACAAAATGAAAGTTAAAATACAACAACAACAAAAAAACATTATAAACAAAGCAATTGAATAAAACATCAGTGAGCCTCATTACAAACACTATGTGAACATAAAACTTACGCAAATAATACAAACTGTTATATAAAATACATAAAAAATAGACAAGCATCACAGTTTAAACAACATGCCAATGCTCATGTTTGCCAGCCACATTGCAAAACAACTCCTTGTGACAGAGATCACCTGTGGGTTTCCGTTTAACACACGCGTGATGCTGAGTAGGTCTAGGGTGCCTTACGGTAGCCTTTAAAGCACTCTTCCGGGAAGGAGAGCACGTCTGAATATCAGATTTTTTTGTAAGCTCAGCCTTCTTAATCACAGCTACAAAAGGGAGACACAGAATCAAGGACAGTCACAGCGCAGTATAATTCAGGATAATCGGAGATACAGTCACTCCCTTTAAAATATGAATTAATCCTTTATTAAAATAATAATTTAACATAGATGTTAAGGGGTGGAGGATGAGGGGATTGTAAATGGTTGAAGCATGAGAAATAAAAAAATAAAATTCCTTATAAATAATAAATACATTATAATAATACAAATAATAATAAATACAGTAAAAAAGAAAAATGGCATTTACTTTTTTGAGTTTAGTTAAATCTAAAACCTCCGCTTACCCTCTAAATAATAATATAATCATAAACAACTACAAAAAAACATTTGATATTTGGTACATGACAAGTTTCAAAAGTGGAAATAAACATATTATATATATTTAAATATTTAATATTTAATTTGTTGAAAAAGTTGTGGAGGGTATAGGAAGCATCATAATGAGAAAAATAAATACAGAATATATGGGGGGAGGAGAAAATCAATAAAAAAAAACAGTGTTCACTCCAGATACAAAAACCTTTTTTCTTCTTCATCTCCTCCTTCTGGATGGGTACCGGCTCCTTTCTAATAGGTTTACGTTCAGGTGTGGAGATTCGTCCTTTTGCCCTGCCACCTTTAGCCCTCTGTTTGACTGGTTTCTCTGTGGGTGTTTTCTTGACAGGGCTCATCACTCTGGGTAGAGGCTCAATTTTTTCTGTAGCCATGCTCTTATCATCATCTACAGAGAACATGAGGTGAAACAGGCAAGCTACTCTTATACTAGGCTGTAAACATGCTTTTATTTGAAATCCAACATGGCCATCACAGAAATAATACAATAACAAATTGTATTGCTGTATACTGGCAAGCCAGGTGATTTACAACTGTTTCAAACTACTTAAAAAGATAGAAAACAATTTAACGTAGTTATGAAAGGTTTTTGGAATTTGTTGAGCAAATTTCATGCAAAACGAATATTAAAAATCACACCTTGAGTGTCCACCCAGGAGCTGTCTAAGATGGAGTCATCAATGGTAGTTTCATCTTTGTAATCGTCATAGCTTTGAGTTGGGGCCTCACTCTCTGCCACTTCTATTTCTTTAGCTGGACACACAGAAGGCTCAACAGGCTCTGGAACATCTACAACTTCGTCCAAACTGGGAGCCTCCATCTCTACTTCCTGTGCCATTTCCACAGACTCATCCTCCTCTTCCTCCTCTTGGAGGAGCTGTGGATGTTCTTCTTCAGAGGGAGCTGAGAATCGTACACTGTGTCCAGAAACTTCGCTCTCATCGATGGTCTGCACCACCGTGATAAAATCATCTTCCACTGTCACTACTGACTCAATAGCAGCTCGAGTCTCAATGGTGTCTTCTGCAGCTTTGGCCCCTTCCAAGACTTCCTCAACGTCCGCTTCTTCTTTCTCAACCACTTTAGCCTCCTCTTGTTCGACCACAACCTCCACTGGCTCAGTTTTATCTACCACTGGCTTTTCATCCAAATTTAGAGCTGGCTTTTGTTCTGGCATAACCTCTTCAGGCTCTGTAGCAAATTCTACCTCTTCCTCTACTCCTTGTTTCATTGTGGCATCTGTCTTTGTAGGAGTCGACTGAGGTTTCTCCTCAACAACTTTCTCTTTGAGGAGCTCTACTGAGTCTTTCTGCTTTACCTCCTGCTCAGTAGGTCTTTCCTCTCTGAAATATTTCTCAAAAGACCCAACTGGAGATAATCTATTAGGATCTGTTTTGAGAACCTCTTTCTTACCTGGTGATCTAGGTTTTTCAATCTCTCCAACATGCATTTTCTCCTCATCGGTGGCACTTTCTACAGAAGATGCTGGAGATGGTCTTATGGGCCGAGCAATTCTGTCCTTTGCAGCTCCAGTGAGTTGGTACGCATCCTCTGCATCCACCTCTTCATAAGCTTCCTGGTGCACAAGGTCTGGTTTATTCTTCACCTTCTCTCTGAGTTCTTGGAGCTCCCGTTCCTCCTCTACACTCAGAGGCCGGTCCTCCATCTCCAATTTACGAATTTGCCTCTCATAATCAGCTATTTCAGCTTCGGTTTCAGCTGCAAGTTGTGTACCTACATCAAAATCAGGCTTTGCTTCCTCAAGAGTAACTGTCACCATTGGTGTGATAAATGTTTCAGCTTGTTTATCTGACTGTCCTTTCTCATTATCAGGCAAAGTTGGACTCTTGATTTCTTCCAAAGGTTCAGTCTTCAAAATATCAGACTCATCTTGCTTAGTCTCGGTAGAAGGTTTTCCAGAAGGGGCACTTTCATTTTCGAAGGAATCTTCATCCCTTGACTTTTCTTTTGCTGGTTCCGCCTGTGGTGTAACAACCTCTGTTGCTTTTAGATCTTCAAGACCAGTTTCTTTGTCCTCTGATATCATTGTGTTGAAGATTTTAGGAGAACAGTCCATTGGACTGTGCACATCTGCAGGTGATGGCATGGGACCAGAGTATTCACTAAATACACAATATCCTTGCTCCTCCAGCTGCATTTCTCTCTTTGGAGCCATCTGGCCCTGTTCACCTTTGAACAAATGTGCTAAAGAATCACTCACCAGAGAAGACATGTCCATTGGGACTGACTTCCTCCTCAAGATATCTGGTTCTGTGTTGTCAGACGTCAACCTTGATCGGGTACCTGCCAGATCCAGCATTTCAGGCAGGTCTGGGGCCATGACGGTGCCATTTTTGTAACAGCACTTGGCTTGAACAGGTGATTCTGGAGACTCCATCTGTGAACTTGCCTTTAAATCAGTGATTGTTGCTTGGGGAGGTGAGGATGACGGAGTTGTGACAGAGGCAGTTGTCTCCAAGATCGGTGGTGGAAACTGAGGGATAGTCTCCACTGAGGGAGTTGTGACAGGAAGATAATCAGCAGATTCGTCAAGGCTCCCACTAACATGAGACATGATGTCGGTGGCCAAAGGAGAGAAGTTTCTGGGACGACCTTGGGCATCGCCATGATCCACTGCTCCAATGGTGATGTTCAAAGAGTAACTACGTTGATCTAGAGCCAGTTTTCCAGGAGACAGTCTGCACTCATCTCTTCTGTCTGCTGGTGAACTGGTGTGTAGTGTGTCTGTACTACTTTTTGTATCTAGCTGGACTTCCAAAGAGTGTGTTTGAGCCAAACTGCTGTAGCTGATTTCAGGAAGTGGCAGGCTACCAATAGAGTCCTTTTGTTCTTCTGATGTAGTACTCAACTCATAATACCCTTCTCCTTGAGACCCAGCATTATCTGTCTTAATTGTAGTGGTCTCAAAATAAGCAGACATGCCAGATTTGTCCCCCTCAGTTACTGTTTTTTCCATTTGTTTGTCTTGAATCTGCCCTGGTTTGACCTCATGGATATTGCTCGAGTCACACACTTCGGTTGAAGGTTGATTCACAACACTACTTTGTACAACAGGCTTTTCAGTTGGTTCTGTTGCATGAACTTGGTAACTTGGGGGCACTTCAAAATCCTCCATGGGGCATGTTTGAGCAAAGGGGCTTTCTAGCATATCTGTTTCTCTGGCAAGGCTCTGGTAAGATGGGAGTTCATCATCTAGGTGCATTGCAGATTCAGTGAAGTCCATGCCAATGGGATCTGACCTCTCACTGTCTGGCTGCTCTGCTTCCATCTTCACAGCTGAAAGCAAATCTCAAGTAGTCTGCATTGTATTGCATTATCAATAATTCAAAGTACAATATGTTTGCCAGGCCAACCACCACACAGACAGCCAAAGCTCTTGGTAAAATGAACTTCCATTTTCAAATAGCAGCAGCCGATGAGACACACATACCAATTCAGCGATGGAGTGATGGCATGGATATGACAGGACCAACATGCAGACCCAGAACATTTAATGTTCCGTGGATGAGGTCCAGAAAATGAGGATGAAATATCCAAGGAGGTGGTCCGAACACGATACTGACGTCAGTACACCAGCAGCAAGATGGAATAGCTGATCTAAATACTTCTGCCAAATACATATTCAGAGATTATGGAAAATGCACTGTGGGTCTGATTTTCATAATCAAATATTATTAAAATCTAAAAGACAACAATGTGCAAAATACTGTTTAATGAGGCTCATTTTAAGCACTAAATAGGTATACATAACACTTATACATGTGACTGACTGCAATTGTCTTAAAATGCCAATCATGAAAAAAAAAATTGTTTTTCATTATTTACAATTATTCTGCATTTCCTATTATGTAAACCATGTGAAATGATAATGCTTTGAACAAGAAAACAAAATGAAATTTAACAAACAAAACTTAAATTAACAAGCTTGGCATTTCAAATGCCTTTGACAATGAAGCATAACACAATATCACAATATCACAAAAACATAGGATTCCCATAGAATCCCACATGTAAAAACAGGTGTTTTGTCAAAGCATGCAGCAAAAATCACCCACAAACTGGCAATGTAGCTGGCAAATAAAAATTAATTGAGCAATGGAAAACAATATATGAAAGAGGTCGACCTGGCAGAAGTAGCATCAATAGAGAAATAAGCAGTACGTTCAGAAAAGCTTCATCAGATAGCTAGCAGATGGCAGCTGCTTTGGGGAAAGCATTTTAATAGAAAGACAATGACAGACAAACACACAGCTCTGGCCACAGAAGCTGGTCACCATCAAGCCTGTGTTGCCTTGCAGCATCAGCAGATAGAGGAGATATTTGAGCCATCCACCCACGTTCCCATTAGAAAGCTCTCACAATGCTTTCACTTTGCTTTTTTTGCGAAGGGAGAGAGAAACATGCAGGTTGTGAGAAGGATGGACACACCTTCTGCAGGGCTTTCTTGCCCCCCTGCCTCCTCAGATCTCCCATTAGGGGCCTCGTCAGCAGCAGTAGCTGCCTGTGTGTGAACCTCAGCCTCTGCCTGCAGGCCGGGCAGAGCCTGGGCCTCGCCTATGACCTCTGCCCGTACTAGGAGCTCAGATGGGGATTCCTGCTCAGGCTCCTCCCCACTCCACTGCTCCTCCTCCTCCTCCTCTTCCTCTAGAGCTGCTGCTGTTGCTGCTGCTTCTGAAGTCTCCTCCTCTTCCTCCTCCGCAGCTGAGAGACTCTCTATGGTCTCCTCTTCTTCATAAAGAGGGAGACAAGTGGAAACATCAAGACTATAGACAACACAGACTTGGGTTACTTAAAAGGTGGGACACTTTCAGCTCTATGCCATTTATGACTTTTGCAATATGTATGTATGTTTTCTCTGACCTTGAGTATATTAAGTGGTAGTAGATGAATGTCTATGCAATCTGATTCTGCACATAATGTTTTCTGCTGTAATTCTGCACATAGTTTTATACATTAGCAATTTAAAGCGACTGTCTTGTGATGGAAAAATCAGAGGAGAACTAAAAGAAGTAACTGATTATTTTTTCCCGATTTCAAAGAACCATTTTTAATAATGTAACGTACATCAGTTGATTTTACTTCGGCCTGTTTTGAATTGTTTGTATTAAAAGAGTAAAAAGAGGACTGTTCATTTTGTAGGTAAAAAGAAACTTTGCAAACATTACAAAATTAAACTGCTACCTAAAGCCAATAATATCATGGTGATATTAAATAGAAAATCAATCTTGTAATCTTGATTTTATCAGTTTTTCAACCAATTAGCAATGGAGGGGGATCCTATTGGCTGAAAAAAATTCAAAACTAAAAAACTAACCACATTATTCATTTCCAAATATGTACTGCTCAGTCATATGATCGATTCTCATTTCAAAAGTTTATGACAAAGACTCTATATCAGCTCCTTCATTTGTTCAATTTTACTTATTGAACATGAAAAATGTCTTGCACACAACACAACAGCACACAATGCTGTGTGCATCTGGATTGTCTCTCACAAATGAAACCCAAACGCACAGCACCATAATAATGCCGGACAGCGAGTTAATGAGATATCAGAATGAATGTGAAACCAGAGATGCAGAATTCTTGCTCAGAACAAAGCTTATGATGTAGCTTCGTAGCTTTTATCATTTTCAGAGAGAGAGGGAGGGAGGGAGGGGGGAAGAAAGGGAGATAAGGAACTGCAACGGTCTCTGCTGGGAGCCAGGCTAGATATGGTGACGCAGACCACACCAGGTCATATCTCAGCAGGGTGCTGCAGTGGAAGGAGAGAGAGAAGAAAGAGTATGGGAGAACGACAGAAAAGGGGAGGACAAATTGGCAGCAAACTCAATCTCAAATCTAGAAAATCTAGAAAAAGGGATTCAATTAATCTAATTGCACTTAATGATCCCGTTCATGCGTTATTTTAGTACTTTTGAGGAAACAACAATTATTATTATTAACTAAAAATATTAAATTATTCGATTATTTCAACTTAAACTAGAAATGTTGTCATCCCGACTAACTGTTATGAACTCAAATGAAAGTTATATAGAAATAATAACAAAAATGTCTAAAGCACATATAAGCTAAAATTAAAATTAAAGTTAATTCAAAAAAGTTTTTATTGATTTTAATCCGCTTTCAAAGTATAAATAGTATAATAATATATAAATAATACTAAAAAAAACTTTCAATAATTACACATTACTCAGTTTCTCAGAACGTTTGACCAATTCATTAAAAAGATTTGCTTTGAAAGAGTCAAGCATTAGAAAATTTTATTAATTATTTGTCTTATTTTGCACAGTTTTTCTCATCACATTTGATTCAGAATGCAAGCTTGCAGGTTTAGCTAAAAATAAGTAATGTAGCTGTTTAGAAACCATTAAGTTATTATTATTTATAATATTATAAAAATATTGTCTACGGTCTTGATTTCCAAACCTAGTTAAAAACTCTGTGATCTTTTTATATGTAAAAAGTCAGAACACAAAACGTCCTTGTTAGTCCAAAAATATTTAGTTGAATCCAAGCTCAGAAACTCTTTTTTCACATTATGATGCAACAATGCAATGAAAGTCCAGCTCTACAGAATCAAATCAATGCCTACTTACATCTTTGTGTCTTTGGCCCCACCCACTGTTGTGTTAGTAAGATGAGAAGATAGACACAAACGTAGTAAAAAAAATGTAGAAAGAGTTGCACATATAATACTTATTTCCAAGGCCGTAACCATGTCTTTTTTAATTAAGTAGTTTGCATCACTAGTGGATATAACTGTTGGTTGCTATAGAAAAACAAATATTAAATGTTTAATTTTAAATAGCTACTTATCGCTGCTAAAAGCATTGCATTGGAAATGACCTTTTATTTCGAAATTCTGACCATTTTGATGTGAAAATCATACAAGTGCACCTTAGGAAACATTATAAAATCAAATAAATCCAGTTCATGACCCTTTTAAATTGTAAACGCAACCCCAAGTGAATCCTTTTGGCACATTTAACCCCTCTTCACTGATGCAATAAGGTCAGAGATACTTGTGTGTGTGGGTCACCATGTGAAGAGCTGAAAGTCATCCTGTGATCTACAGCATGTGTACATCAGCAGGTTGTAGTAATGTGAGGGGCCTGTTGAGACGCATGGGTACGTTTTTGGGCCTGATGAGGGACAATCAAAACTACAAATGGATAGACAGGCTAACATACGGGCGGACAGATGCGGAGACAAGAAGACGGTAAACAGGCAAAGGAGAATATGTGCACAGCATGCACAAATGTCCTGCTGATGCAGCAAGTCATTTGGATTTCATTTTCAGAGCCAGTGATTTTCCTCCTTTAACTAAGCACTACATAGCAGCAGGGATTTTGACTAAAAGCAAAAATGCTTGTGCCATTTTACTGCACGGCACAAAAGTTGCACGAAATCCAAATGACTTGATATGAACAAGGTACAAAAACAGATACCACCCCCACAAGACACGCTTCGGTCAGAGTGGGCACGACACAACGGAGACAAAAGACAGGAAGAGGCGGACCAGAGGGAGAGCGAAAGGAAGAGAGAGAGAGAAGAGAGAGGTGTTGATGCTGAGCTGAAGAAAGAAGTCAAAGAAAAGAGAGAGGAAAAGAAGGAGGAGGAGGGGAGGAGAGAATGGCAGAGAGGAACCATGCGAGGTTCACCTTCAATCTGTCTAAACGCGGCGGCCTGCCCTGGGGGGCGAGAGCCAGAGCGCGTCCACTCTGGGCTGAATAAAGGGTGCTCATAGTATTCCTCGTCAGAGTGGTAGGGGTCATCCTCAGGCACAGACACTGAGATGGAGGGGGCGAGGAACTTGCACCTCTCGCGAGAATTTTGGAAGCGGCGGAGAGGACCTGCTTCCTCCTCATCCCCTACATCTACAAATAGACACAAGGAAAAGAACTGCAGGGAAATCTGGACAAAGAGACAGAGACAAAGAGACAGAGAGGAAAAGAAAGGAAGCTAGAAAAGGTGTAGTAAGTAAGGGAGGAAAAAGGTGAAAGAGAAAGTAAAAAGAAGGCAAAATTGGCAGAATAGGCCAAAATTGAGGGGGAAGGGAGGAGATAAAGAGAGAGAAAAGAGAGCTAAAAAAGTGAGAAATAAAACAAGAAAGGAGTATGTGTAATGTGTACGGAAACGAGAAAGACACACACACACACACACACAACACAAACACCAACAAACAGTGTCGAGAAACACAAAGTGTGACCATAGTGGCTCTATGCCATAACCAGAGTCTAAACATCTCTGATTACATTTTAAAGGTTTGTATCTCTAAACTGATTAAAGTCGAAAGTTTATGAAACTGTATGACTCTTTAGTGTTTGCTTAAAGTCAACATGAAACGTTTTATGCTTGCAATGTAAAATATTTTTTCATGAAACTTATGAATAAGTAAGTATATGGTAAAGGCATTGTAAGACCTCAGAACTCTTTCATTTTAATTTTTAATGTTAAATGTTTTAAATGTATTGTTTTTATGAGCTAAATGTGCTGAAATTTCTTTCTATGAATGACAATAAACCCTGTCTAAGTCTATGTAAAAAGTCAACGAGTGATTGGTTAATATTAGGTATGCCCAGATATTCAAATTCAGTCTGTCAATAATTATTTTAATCTTTTAGCCAATAACCGATAAATGGCTGATATTAAAATGATATAATATATTATTATATATGATATAATATATAATATATTTATTATAATATATATTGTATTATATATATATATATAATACAAGAACTATTGGTTTTAAATAATTTGTTTAAAAAATAATTTAATGTTATTGTATATAGGTTTAACAGCTTCACAGCACAATTAAATGTATAAAATTCAACATAAAGAGAAAAAACAATTAAACAATTTTGGATATACATAACTCTGTAAACAATTCTTTACTTGTACTTGCATTACAAGTGAAGTTAATTTGAACTTTAAATGAGCATTAAATGGTAAAAAGGTCAAAAGCATACATGTAAATAAGAAGACACAAATAAATATTCATTTACAGCCATTGTGCATTCGAAATGGACGCATACCTATAAATTAAATTGAATTGAATTAATATCAAGCTGATGATGAGGATATATATTTTGCATCCCTGGTTAAGATTATTTTTGGTGACATCAGCCACAAAGGAAAGTGTGGCTGATGTTTAAAAGTGTATGTTTAAAAGTGTATAAAATTATTATTTAAATCTTTAGAATAATGTGCACTGATGATTTGCACACAATAATACAATCCATTTTGATCTCATGTTAACTTTAAGAATCCGCTTAATGACTGTATTTGGCGTAGCTTCTCCTTAAGGTTGTTAGGGATTGCGTTAATAACAACAATGTTTAGTTTAGTAGCTTCAGAGAGTGACCTGAGCATGGCATTGACCGACCACAGGCAGTACAGACAGACAGAGTCAAAACGACGAACGAGCACAAGCCCACAACATCAACAGCACCTACAAAACAACATGCAAATCCAAAGACAGGGACGCACAGAGGAACTGAGAGAGGTTTGGAGCAATCAACAGATCTCTAAAGGGGGGCTTTGGAGAGAGGATGAGCAGGCAATCTGAATGCCACACGGTTTTCAGCAACAGCCTGGAAATATCAGCTGCAGGTGAGACAGTGCAGCATTCAGTTCAAGGTTTAAGACTTTCATGCAGGGCAGAGTCAAGATCCAAGGTTCGGCGGGGTACAGGGAGGGGTTGGGTTTGATTGGTCAGGAGGACTAGAAAGGGGTGGGGTCACTTTGGCTTGGGTTTTTGATCAAGAGAAGCTCCCGAAGTTAGCAATTATGAAGATGAGGCCATGTTTAAGAGCTGAAGATGCTGGATGAGGAAGAGGAGATCGACTTGAATGATGTCAACAAAGGAGGCAAGTTGATCCTGCACAAACACAACTTCTTCAATCTTTGGACCAGCCCCATTGATCAGCGGAGCGGGGGCATCTGTAGGGCACTGTGAGAGGGTTGAAATCAGCCTGGAAGGGGTGGGACTAGCAGACGTCCCCAAATACAACACCCTCTTTCAAGCCAGGGTCAGAGGGTGACTAGAATACTCATGGGAAAAAAAGGTGTTGATGTTTTTCAGTGTGTTTCTCACCTCACCTCTCTCCATACACACATGAAGCATGACCCTACCTTGATCCAAAGGCCCAAAATGTTCTGCTGCTGGGGACGGAGGAGGTGAAGGTGGCAGGTTTGCAGAGTCCTCCACTGT
This sequence comes from Rhodeus uyekii, assembly GCA_037043235.1. Classification (NCBI taxonomy): domain Eukaryota; kingdom Metazoa; phylum Chordata; class Actinopteri; order Cypriniformes; family Acheilognathidae; genus Rhodeus; species Rhodeus uyekii. Next base: position 2,319,070 of record JAWRVZ010000006.1, read on the forward strand.
AAAGAGATCAAGAAAATGTTCAAGATCAGAAAACACATTTGCAGTTTCACCGTCCCATTTAGTCTCTAATCCAAAACCTATAGTGAGCTACCAATGGGGGGGGGGGGGGGGGGGGGGGGGGGGGGGGGGGGGGATTTAAGGCTCTCGGAGGGGGAAAATATCCATCCAAGATGGTGGGCAAAGCAAGAGAAATACCTAAAAGTATTCAAAACGTTTTACTTAATATTGCCTATTTACCCAATATTCATGTTACATGTGTTTTTTTGCTTACTATCATCACATAGCTTAGGAAAATACGGCCAACAAACTTTATACAACTCGCACCGTTTTCCAATCCTGTTGCCTACATAAACTACTGTTCAAAAGTTTGGGGTCAGCAACATTTCTTTTTAAAGAAATTAATACTTTCATTCAGCAAGGATGCATTAAATTGACCGAATGCGACAATAAAGACTTTCGTAACGTTTAAACAACTGCTAAATATATCACGGTTTCCACAAAAATATTACATATCACAACTATTGTCAAAATTGATAATAATAATAACAAAATGTTTCTTAAGCATCTAATCAGCAAATTAGAATAGTTTCTGAAGAATCATGTGACACTAAATGATGCTGAAAAATCAGCTTTCCCATCACAGGAATACATTTGTAATATATTAAAATGGAAATTAAGATACCGCTTTCAAAAACATTCAAATATATCATCGACCACAAACTTTTGTAAGGCAACTCGCTAGGTTTTGGAACAGAGCCCAAGAATGAGAATCTTGCACATTTATTTTATTTTATTTATTGCTTTTTAATAGTAAATAGCAAAGAACGTCAAGAGATGATAGAATGTATACAATGGAGGGAACATTCAAGAACATTCAAGCCAGCTCTGGTGTGGCATCTTTTTAATCTTATGGATGCAAAATTTCTTTAAATGTCCAAACAAGAAAAATAAACCCTGTGAAACCCAGTGGGCATGTTTTAACAAGGAAAAAAATAGAGCCATGAAGGGGGAGAAATGTAATTAGCTTATAATGGGACAACAAGGATCAAAAAGTTTAACAACAATATATTTGATTATAAAATTTCCCCCCAAAGATATAAATGCAGGGTTGTGTGTATGTGTGTGTTACTAAGTATATGCTGAGCAGAGAGAAGTCTGTTCTCAGGATCGGTATGCCGAATACTTTGCCTTCACTAATCCTTTGAGCTCTTCTGACAGACTGACTCAACATCAAGAGTGTTAGTGCAGAAAACATTATCTAATTTTGCTGACTAATTCCACCACAGCAAGTGGAAACTTGAAGCTATAGATTTAATTCTTTATTTTATCCCCCTTTTCCTTTTGAAATCTGATGATGAAGCGTCTGAAGATTTATACTGCATTTGTAATAGGGAAAAAAGGATGACTGCAAATGAGCAAACCTGTAAATTATCTAAATTCATGTGTGCCATTTATATGCAATACATTTGTACTATTTTACCTTACTAAAGAAGTGAGCAAATACACATTATCACATACGGTTCTTCCTTCCTCACAAACATTTAATGAGTTACATACATTCACAATCATTAATGTCACCAGCATACTGAACAGGCTTATAAAGTCACTGTCAAAACACACGCACACACACAAATTAACTTTCAAAACCAAGAGAGCTCAGATAAAACAACGTCACAAAAGACACGACCACAGAAACCAAGAGAAAAAAAGTCCACCACTTTTACAATGATGCTAGCAAGCAATTGTAAACAGAGAGGGCTCAGGGCTCACCCTCACACCGACCTTCTCTGTCCTGTGTTGGCGCGCGCACACACACACACACACACACACACACACACACACACACACACACACATTCACTCAGATGGCCAGGGGCGGATGGGTACAGAAAGCAAACAGAAAGGAGCTGGGACAGGCCAGCTGTCGGGGCAGATATGCCATTATAAAGGAAAAGAAAGTGCCCTGGTAATGTTTTCCACAGCTTTGATCAGTTCACACACGCTACTGGAACAGACAGACACAAAAACAATGATATCACATACCACACAAAAATAAATTCTTTAATGAAACAGTTTTTTCATTAATGACTTATTGTCTCTATGTTGTGTTTGACAAAATGAAAATTAACTTAAAAAAAGTAGCTCTCCTTACGAGTAGTAGATGTCTGATTAGACTTGAGTTTGTAATATTTATAATAAATCAGCAGACAAAACTGGTTTGAATGATTCATTAATAAATCTGACTGATCAATTTCTCCAGTTCAAGTCACTGACAATTATTAATGAGAATAAGTATGGTTTCAGAAAACTTGCAATGGTATGATAACTTGAGATAATACTTTTATGTGCTTTTATATCCTTTCTTATACTTGAAAATCCCAGCTCCCATCAATTGTAAAAGTACATCACCGGTCCAGAGTCACAGTACAAATACAGTAAAAAAATAAATAAAAATTTTACCATTTTAAATGACATTTTATAAAGTATTTTCAGCAGCCATGCATCACACAATCCTTCAGAAATCATTTTAATATTTGGGGTGTTCATTCTAATATTTATTATTATTATTATTATTATTATTAATTAAAACAGTTGTGTTAAAAACAGTTGTGCTGCTTAATATTTTTGTGGAACCCATGCTACATTTTAGCTTTTAAGGATTCAATTCTGAATAGAAAGTTCAAAAGAACAGCATTTATTTAAAATGGAAATCTTTTGTAACATTAAAAATGCCTTTACTGTCACTTTTGATCAATTTAATACATCCATCCTGAATAAAGTATTCATTTCTTTAAAATCCCAACTCCATTTATTTTACATAAAAAAATGGGGTCAGGAATAATTCATGATTACAGTCGTTACACACTTTATTTTATCCCCGACACAAGGCCTTAATATCCCCTTATTAAAAATGTTTGCATGACTGTCCAAATAAAATTAATCGAATTTAGCAATGACTTGATGAGTAGCTATCTGTTGCCGATAACTAATTTTACAGAGGGAAAAGTCACGAAAAACAGTTGTGGTCGACTGAAGCTATTCTTTAAAGAAGCTATTCTATTAATATAACATCAATTAAAGTTATCACAGAGGTATGTATAAGCTAAAGTCACTATGACTGTTACTATAAAGCTCTCTGACGCAGTGTAATAAATCAGTGTCCAAATTCCTCACTTCATTTCATTCACTCCTTGCTTATGCAGTGCACACAACTGCCATGCACTATGTGGGAATTAGAGAACCAGAATCAGTACACAAGTGAGCGATTTCAGACACCACAACAGAGACGACAACAAGAGTTGATTCCTGTGCTGGAGTCGACCCCAACTCTGGGGCTATTCAGACACAAGGAATCTACTCAGATTCAGATAAAAATATTAAAATAATTAATTAAGATCATTTAGATTTCTCCTTTCATGTTCAATAGAAGAAAGAAAGTAATATGAACTTGGAAAGACATCAAAATATTGTAACAACTAGCAGGTGAACTATTCCATTAAAGAATTGTATCTGTTGGTCTTAAAACCTATGTTAGATCTTTAATGAATTACCTCAGCATTCACAAAGACTCATAAATGGTAAAATAAGGCTACGTCCTCGGTGTAACCATTGTCGGAACAGAGCTTTCTAAGAGGCGCCTTAGAAGGAACCAAAAAAAACCTAACTTTTCCCTTTATGCTCCTTTTTTCATGTCTCACCAACGAAATAAACTCCTCTAAGAGCAGACCGTAGAGTGGCCAACCTCCAGTATCCCAGGATGCTCTCCTGCAGGCCTACCTGATGGCAGCCTGACGGCAGTGTCCGGATGTAGTTCCTGCTCTCCCTTCAGTACCGCTACCGCTTCAGCCGTAACCTCCTGCACGATCCGCGCCGACACTTGTTCTGTGCGACATACACACACACAGACGCATAAACACACGCCCACATGAGCATGTACACGGGCAAATATTTACACATACTTTCTGCATCAATCCAAGCAGTTAACCACTTTTTAATCACTCAATAAATCCTAGCAGTCCTCACAAAGGGCAACAATTGTCAAGTGTAGTGGTAATACCAATCACAAAACGAAGAAGGGTATCAGAAAGAAACAACACAATCACAATACCCAGTAAATAAATAAGCAACCATGCAAACTGAAACGACAACCGGAGTATAAATACAAGGCAAACATAATGACAGACAATATGCAGATGATATTTTGACATAGGAACAAAAAATAATCCTAATAAACATAATCAGAAACAAAGGAAACAAAAACTAAATGGAGCAGGGATACAGGAACAAAACAGAATATCAAAATAAGAGTTCATAATTGTGACAAAAAATTATTTTGACGCTGAGCCAAAGAGAATGAGATTATATTACATTACAAACACACACACACACACATGTTGGTGTTAATAATAATATTAATTTTATTTTAAATCATTAAAAAGGTCAATTACCATTCAATGTCTACTACCATTCAAAAGTAATGGATAATTCACTTAAAAACCCCAATGACGCTTCAGAAATCATCCTAATATGCTGAATTGGTGCTTAAGATTTATTTTATTATTATTATCAACTGCTGCTAATTCATATTTTTGAAACTGTGAAACACTTTTCAGGATTCTTTAATTTATAAAACAGGGTTTATTTAAAAAATATAAATATTTTGTAACATTATAATATCTTTTTTTTAAAAGCTTACAAATGAAGCTAAATAATCTTTACCGAGACAAAACAAACAGTTCATTTAAGCATTGCAATAATTAATTCAATGTCTTATCAATGCAGTTTTTTTGCACATTTTCCTAAGCAGATGCAGAGAAATTCTCAATGACATTTATCCGTCTACACAGAAGCTAATAATTAGAGTAACGATAAAGTAACAGAAACCAAGCAGCCGATAAAATGTCCTTTCGCTCATTGCTTCCGGCTATAACAGCTGTTTAAGACAAGTTAAGACAATTTTATCTTTTACTTTTGGTTTAAAAATATGTTAGAGAACACAAATGAAATATCCAATTAACATCCGCAAGACAAACTGAAGGCATGACTACACATTATTAAAGATTGAGTCTACATAATTATTCTTTTCTATAATTGCTTAAATACAATTTCACATCAAAGAAAATGAACTTCCAGTGTGTAATCCAGTCTTATCTCTGTCCTTTCACATGATATTAATTTAAAACTGAGGAAAACATTTAAAAAAAGAAAAGGAAAAAGCTCAAAATGGCAATAAAATTGGCAGCACTTTGAGAGAGTAAATTGTCATGGTAACAGCAGATTGGGGAGGTATAAGAAGAGACTGCAACCGATTAAGCAGCAGGAGGAATACAGCCCACGGATTGGCTGGCAACACGTATCCAGGGATAGACTCAGCTTTTAAACAACGCTATTAAAAGTATCCCTTGGCACTTTTAGTCACTAACACACTTGCTGAATTCTTACAAACGCGTCAGAGATGAAGAGATACATTTCAGCAGCATCAATAGTCTGATTTTAACCTCAAGATGGATTTAGTTAGTGCTGTAATTGCCACCAATAACTGATCGTTGCAAACGAGAGTGTCTGTGTAGGCGCTGTGTGGGAGTATGAGTTTAAATGTGTCCCAAAAGCACATCTAGTGCAATGACAAAGTCAGCATAATGTTGTAAACAGCCATGAATCTTTACTGTATTTACAACATTAATCAGTTAGCATGCAAGCACAAGGCGATTTCGATTTAATCAAAGTTGATGCTGCAATGATCAGCTAACATGTGTTCTGACACAAGGCCGACACATTAGCAATGATGCAGAAAAACATTGCAGCAGGGCTTACGTCAAATCTTTCTGAAGAGATGCGAAGTGATTAAGGACCATTTGCTACTCCTACTCTCTCTCCAGTGCAAACAGACTGCATGATGGGAGTCAGCAATGCATCGCTTTTGTTTCTTCTGCACTTTTCAAGCACAATTTCCGCCCACCTTACAGCCCCAGCTTCCGCCCACCCACTCACAGACACACACACACACACACACACACACAAAGAGAAAGGGAACAGTGTTTTGTTCACATGCCATTAGAATGATATTTACCCACGCAGACTCGGGTTCGTGATACGCCATCAAACCGAGGTCAGACTGAGACCAGTCACATTAAGTAATTCATTCAAAAATTACCATTCTGTTGTTTAGTCACAATCATGTTGCTCCAAACAGGCAAAAATTAATGTCCTTGGTTTACAGTTTAAAAGGACAAAGACTAGGATTAGTAGTTTGGACATTATACAACAGCTTTATGAAAACATTAATATGAACATTACACAAAAATTATCATCATGATTTTCTGATTTGAAACTATGTATGTGAAAAGTGATATATAATAAATTTGACTTGACTATAAAATGAACAGATCAAAATATAAGTCATTATTCACTGAATATCTTCACTTTCATTGAATAGTGGAACACTGAATCAATGAGTCGAAGCATGGTGTTCATGGTCATTTTGAATTTTCATTGTATGAAAAGGAGTTACATGAAAATTTCAGAAAACACTTAATTCAATTCTCACTATTAACTAGTTGCTTATTAGCGTGGCTATAACTAGGATATTGACCCTATTCAACATCCTTTAATCCTACCCAATACCTTAACAATTGCCATACTAACTATTAATAAATGGTAATTAAGATTTTATTAAGGCAAAAGTCGTAGTTAATATGTGAGAATTAGACCCTAATCTAAAGTTTGACCAAATTTCAACTTTTATGCTCTGTAGAAAACAGGTTTTTGTAGGTTTGGAGCAACATCAGGGTAAGTGCATGAAGACAGAATTTTTGAGTGAACTATCCTTCGCTCAAGTGTTTTCATCTATAAATACAGCTGCTGAGAAGATAATAAAATGCATAATTTCTTGGAAAAAATATGTTTACTGTGTAATAATGAGTCTGAAATAAAAAATTACATAAGCTGATCTTCACAGCCAATTGCTGCATGACTCAACAGGAGGTCAAGGAATATGAACATGACTACAGACTGAGCAAACTGATTCATTAATATACATTTAGCTCTCTCTGGTCTCATGCTCATTCACTCACAAAAACAGTTGTGCCTATATTGTCTGTCATCTTTCTACTCTTTATTTTTCAGTATACCGCCCGCCTACTTCATTGTTAGATCATGTCTTTAAAGAGGTGTCACTATAGATTCATTTCCAGGGCAAACTTGGCCAGTCTATCACAGTCTTTGTGTCTGACAGATGTGCTGGTGTGTCTACCCAGCGTCCCCCTCTCCCCTCCTTGTGCCTGTCCACACCCGTCTGCGAGAGATGTGCTCGGATTGCTGATCAGATGGGTTTGCCTCCAGCAAACAATAGCTCACATCCCTGAGACATCTGCAACCACAATAAGTAAATATCCCAAAAAGTAGCACAAACACAGCTGCACAGCTGAGAACATGAAGACGCTATTCACATGGACAGTCATATTTCTCCCTTAGACAGGTGCTAGGAATCAAATTCAAATGTATTTACAGGCACTTTCAGCAAACATGCAATATATACACACAATCTGCACTACTCCACACGTGCAAATATGCTAACAACCTGTTATTCTAGTGCATGGACGCCACTTAAACCTAGAGAGAACCTCTAACCAACCCATTAGAAAAATCAAAGCTCTTACCAAAAAGTGTAGTGCCGGTTTTCTGGCTGTCTGGAGGCAAATGCTTCCCTGCGCACACTTAGTCGTGTCTGCTGCCAAAAGGAAGCCGGGAGAAGGAGGGGGATGGCTGGTACTCCATGCCAGGACTCCCCCGCCAAAGAGCAGAGCTGTTGCCACAGCAACACACAGCCTGGGCCCAATCTGAATGGTCCCCCAGCATGCCTCGGCTGTGGGTTTTGCCGCCCTCGGTGTGTGACACAGCCATATTGACTCTCTACATCTGTGCTGCTATCTCATGGTTTCTCTACATCAGTGGGTCTCAAACTGCAGATAGCTGGTGGACCGTGAAATATCTCAACTTAAAACTTTACAGTGAGGTTTAGTGAGTTAGTGCATCAGCTATCATGAACTAACAATCAACACTTTTTAGCATTTATTAATCTAGGTTCATATTCTTTTGAATAAATATAGTACAGTTCATTGTTGAATCATGTTTGTTCAACATGAAATTATAAATATGTTTTAGCATATGTAAAGATTAACATTACCGTATTTTCCAGCATATAACCCACGGGTTATACCAGATTTTACAAACCCCACAGGGGGTGCGGGTTATATAAGGGTGCGGGCTATATCGGGGGGGAATTACACGTAATAATATTTCAATATATTTGTTACGTCACTAAAGACATAAGGGTTTTTTTGCGCTATTTTCTATTTGTTTTTCTTTCTTGGGAGGGTTGTTGTCTCTGGCGCTTGTACTGTCACTCTGACAGTTGGCGCTGATTGGCTGTCTGACCTGTCAATCATGCAAGAAGATGTGATTGGCTGTGCTGCCATGAGGGCGGGCTCTTCTCATCTCATCCAATGATCAACACCTCTAGGAAACGCTTCTTAAGGGACGTGCTGATTCACAACGGGAGAGACTGCTTTTTCTTTTTGTTCTGATTCTGACTTGTGTTTGTTTTCTTATTGTGTGAATTTTGCGCACAAGCACCGTGTACCGAGCCTGAACAGTTATGGATAATTGACTTCATGCGAGCAACATTCGCAATTCGAAATGCAAACTTACACAAAAAAAGTTCATCCATCTATGGGTGCGGGTTATATAAAGGTGCAGGTTATACCACCGATTTTTTACACAAACCCCCAAAACCCTGCGGGCTATATGAGGGTGCAGATTATCTGCGTCTGCGGGTTATATGCGGGAAAATACGATAATTCATATTAATTAATAAATGCAGTAAAAGTATTGTTTGCTAATGGTTAATAAATTACATCTTATTGTAAAGTGTCATAGATTCCTGTGAGCTAAGAGATGAATAGAATAGAAACGAACTCAACTCAACCGAATTTAAATGCAATAAAATGTCAATATTGATGATAATGCAAATCTTTAAAAAGCCACAAGATTTAGGGTATAGTTAAACTCTATACTACAATTAATGCAATGCAAGTTATGTGACAAAGTTTCATATCATGAATGAATGAATGAATGAATGAAAGAAAGAACATATGGAAAAATTATGCCAACCAGTAGGCTTAAAAAGAGCGGTCTTTATGTTGTTTGGCCCATCCTGTGCATCGCTCCAGGGTGGCACACTTTTCGGTACAACCCCTATAATTCAAGCCAGCAGCTGTCTCTCTCTCTCTCTTTCTCTCTCTCTCTGCTTCTCAAGTGTCCTGTTCTTTATGCAAAGCAATGTCATATGTCGTGCTGTCAGTATCTCAGTCTAGCGCCTCTTCTGTGTCTGAAGGGCCCTTATACGTGTTGGCCTTGCCAATGCCCCTTGGCTCAAAAATCTCACCATCACAGTCACAGAGGCAGAGAAACTATTTTCAGGGAAGACACATCATCAAACCCTCGCTTTAGAATCAAGCAGTTCTGCTCCCATCGATAGCAAACTGAAATATGAAAACACAACCTGGATCATCAATTAACCACATAAACACAAGCAAAAGAAACAAGTTTTTCTTTTGGCTCACAGTGATTTATAACAGCAGATTTGTTAATGAGAAATGCATGAACGATGTTAACTCACAAGCCTGGCTGACGGATCATTAGCATTAGAGATGAGAAGTCTATATCCATCACTCACTGTCAGGGTTTGGTGTGGTGATGCTTTTTGGCTGGCTTTATGCTGTATTAAGTATTTATGGAGGTGACAAGGGCACTGTGATGATTTATACAGAGGACAGAGATTACTGGAAAGCAGGGGGATTTCATAAACACAAAATTGCTGAGAATTACATTTGACACTTTGGCTACTGTACACTTAACTATCAGCAGTGACATATAATAAACTTTGCAAAATGTGAACATAAACTAAACGGATTCCTAACATTAGTCTTCAAATATCAAGCTTTTTTTACCTTTTAAGATGAAAGAGCCTGATTTATTATGAAAACAAACTTTAACTTTTCGATCATACAAAAAACAAAAACAAAAAAAACATCAGAATATGCAAAATACGCACATTTTAATCATCAGAAACTTGGTTATAAGGACTAAGTACAACAGACTATGTATGGCTATTGGTCAGGGATAGGGAGGATAACAGACAGGAAAATCTAAAAAATAAAAAAGTATGGTATAAATGCATAATAAGTGCATTTGTGCAAGTTTGATAAAATGGAGAAGTCTTTTGTTCATAAATCGAGTTCTTGTTAAATAAAATAATTTCTTTCAATTCAAAAAGTTTGTGAGATTTTCCATGAAATGCCTGTAATAGTGAGTCTGTTCTTGTGCCTGTGTGTGCATGTATACCTTTACAGATGTACAGGAGTGCTGGTATTGTTTGTGTGCATGTAATAGCCAGTTATGATCCGTCATTACAGGGGTAATTAACAGCACCACTCCTTCCCCTCGAGCAGGGTTCACAGCAGCAGCTCTCACTATCAGAGGGTTGCCATGGCAGCTGCTCCCTTGCAATTTACTCTGCCAGACCTTTGTTCAGCATCCCTGCAATCTATCCTTTTACTTTTTTTGTGCTGACAAGAGAAAAGAGCCACCTCATTTTCTTCCACATACACCCCTGAGGACTCACAAACACCCAGACAGAATAGCTCTGGCCTAACTTACTTCCTCATGCCAGAGACGTCTATACTCCCTGGTCTCCAAAAACTAGATTAAACTGCTTTGGAGATACAAACGCAAATTTACGACACACCATGACTTTTAAAATGGCAACACAGACTGTTATTAACCCTAGTCTGTCATTGCATTGGGAAAAACCAGACATAATTGTTCACTTTTGGTTAATTATGTCATTCCTTTCACTTGCATTTATAGCTGTCATGCAGGATGTAATGTGTGTGTATGTTTTTTAATGAAATATTAAGATAAACCTTCTGTGGGTAATATGTAGTTTGGCTGCTGAACTACAGCATCTATTTTACCATTTCAGTCATTTTGAGCCTCCAGCAATAGGAACTGAGTTTGCGACCATATTCTGCCATCACTCATGCAATAATAATAATAATGGCACTCAATTTTGCTTTTACTTTTGCTCTCTTGACCTCTGCTCTCAGTCTCAGATTGCACACCCCATCTGATCCATGCATACTACACATACAAATGTAAACTGCTGGTTCTTTAGTGTCACAAGAAATGAGACAGAAATCATTGTTTGTGTTGTGTATGATCTGTGATTCGTACGGACCAGGCCTCATGTGATTCACTGATAAATTCTATCCTGTAGCTCAAGCAGTTGAAAAAATATGTTAAAAATATTTTTAAAATATGCCAACAGTATTGTTGCCTCTTGGAACGCCAAGGTCATGGGTTTGATTTACAGGGAAAGCAAGAACTGACTAAAATGTCAATATGTACCTTGAATGCAATGTAAGTCGCTTTGGATAAAAGCGTCTGCCAAATGTAAATGTAATTCAAGTTTACCCATCGTAGTTACATTTAATCAACTGCACATGTTTTGTGTATTCAACTAACACATTCAAGTGAGTAAAAACCATTCCAGTGTAAGAAGAAGCAAAAGAGAACTCAATGAGAAATTTTGTTTCAATACATTGTCGTCATTTATTTTATCTATGGGTTGCTACATTACAAATTTCTGCTCATTCGAAATCAGATACAGATAGCACTGTAAGATTACATTTGTTTAAGTGCATTATTGAGAGTATGATTGCAAATTTAAATAAGTGCTACCTGTTTAAAATGTGTTGTCACCCGATCATATTCAGAATCTAGAACTATAGCTTCCCGCTCATGTCCACTGCATCATCATAACCTTCCCATTCTTTCTAATTTGAGTGATCCATTGGTATTAAGCAAGCAAAATATGTTACCATGTGAATTCTTTCAAAAAATGCAGTTACATTATTGGCCACTGGCATGAAATGTACTCGTGATGCAGCTCACTCTGGAGAACTCTCAGAGTGAGTAAAAACTACAAAGCTCCATATCCACTCATCATTCCATTCAAAATCCAGCTCCCACTCCACTCACATAACTGATTCACACAGACAAACAAATTTACACTGGTTTTCTTTTGTTAACGTATTTTCCGCACCATAAGGCGCACCGGATTATAAGACACAGGCGCAATTACGGCCTGTTTTTGCACTTAATCCATACATAAGGCGCACTGGATTATAAGGCGTGCAGCCTATTTTGAGAAAATTTAAGTCTTTTAGGGGCGCCTTATAGTGCAGAAAATACGTTAAATCTACATGTTCTGTACTCAGGTACAGTACAGTCGAGTGTTCATTAAGCATAAATACTGCTAAGGAAGCTTTTTCTAGTTCTAGCGAGAGTGTCTTACAGCCTCTTCATGTCTAAAAGTGGGCAGTTCTTGGCTAGAATAAACTGCAACGAAGACCAGATGCTTTGCCACGAATCACAAGTCAGGCTAGCCAAGAGTCCTTGACCTCTCATGTGAAATGGCATCTATGATTGAATTTTTTGGCTCTCACCAGCAGTCACAGCGTGTCCAGAGGTGAGGTCTCCATTGAAGCCGTTCTCTTTGGCGTAGGAGGACGCAGAACCAGTGTGTCCACCACCAGACTGGCAAGCCCTGTAGGAGGATGAGAAGCCGTTCTCTCCATGCCCACCTGGGGAGGATGAGCCCTGGGCTCCCGGAGATGACCACTGAGGGCCGCTGTCATCGGGCTGCCGACCGTCTGCCATCTGAATCAGAGGGGGGGGGCTTCACTCCTTTCTCCTGAAAGATCAAAAAAACAAAATCGCAATTTAATGTTGATACATTGACTGAACACCTCTTGGCAGAATGCCATTCGATATTTAAACTAAATCAATATTTGCCATCAATTTATGCACCAAACAGGAAGGGTCAATGAACAAAAGTATATTCAGAAATATGAGCTTACAAACAACTAAATCCGACACAATACTCTACATGCTGTATATATCACAAAGAAATGTGAATAACATATAAACAATATTATATAGTATTATGAAAATAATCTCACATGACCTCATTACATTGCATGATTTTATTATTTAGCATATAGTATTTTTTTTCAGCAAGAATAAAATGCATTGAATACTTTTATGGAGTTACAAAATGTTTTAATTTAAAATAAATGCTGTTCTTTTGAACTTTATATTAATTTATCCATTTACAAATAACCTACCCCTGAAAGACAAATAAAAACTGGTTGTTACATGTTACACATCAGTGCTTTTCTTTCTACGTGGGCGATTGTTAAGCTGCAAACAGGACCAGACAACATTGGTAGGTGCCAGAAATCATTTTCACTACATTGAAAATCACAGACTTGCTGAAAAAGGACAGCAGCATGTCAATGTTCAGTGCACTCTCTTCACATCTTCCTCATCTGTCACAACAAATATGAAAAATGAAGGTAAAGGACGGAAGAGCAGCCTCTGTTTTGATGATACAGTTGACAAAACATGCGTTTCCACTGAATTGGGTGGGTTATAGTAAATGTCACTGTCTCCTGTCAGCTATGTAAGCTACATGGGCAATGAAGAAACAATATGTGTCAAACATTTTCATTACATGGACTTTGTTTTCAGTTTGTGCCCTTAGTATAAAGTCATGGATGTTGTCTCTTGTATTCAAGTTCCTGTGTTTCTGTGTTTAGTTGTCTTTTCTTGTCTATGTTATAGTTGCATTTCATTTGCCTACCTTTTTGGATTACCATCAGTGTGTATTATTAAAGACTTTTGAACCTGATTCTCTCATTTTTCCAAGTCGTAACAAAACACTGGACCTAGATAAACCTCTCCAATTTAACATCATACTCATCAACTGCCTCGGTTCATTCCTGCTTGCCGGTTTGAACACAGCCACCAGAGCACAGCTGTCAGGGGAAGGTCCTTGAGGGCTTCATCAACTTTGTTGAGTCCCGCCAGTCCCACTAAAAATTCAGTGTCTAGCCAACTACACCCAGTTGATGAGGATGAGCCCACCGCAGACATCAAGTTCAAACTCATGATGCACATGAGCGAATGTAACATTACCACAGAGTCTGAGCAACGCAAGTCTGACCAAGTGTGTGAGCCAGCTGTGTGATCCATCCAGTGTTGATGGAGTTTCAGGGGACGGAAGTGACACTTGTGTACTTGCTGGATTTATTGGACAGTGACTTTTTGTTTGGAGTAGTGAATACCCTGCATCCCTTGATTCTACCTGAATATGTACCCGCTTTCCCCACCCAGCCTCCCTCTCCCAACACCTCTCCAAACTAATGACTTTGTTTCATTACTATCTGTGTATGTCTTTAGTACCTTCTCCAATCCCGAGCCACTCCTGTCTCCCAGTCATCACTACCTCCCATCAGCAACACATCTCCCTCTTCTCAGGCATGGGAACACCTTTGGCCTGCAGGGAGCCATCTCTCCCTGAGTGTGGGAAGCCTGTGGCTCCATATCTAGCCTTTGTGAGCTCCCCTCCTCCTCGATCCATTGTCTAGGGGCCTGCACTCCTTCCTCCCTTGATGCCAACAGTGACCATCGGGTATTTGGCTCCACCTGGATCAGGCATCGCTACACATATGCAGCGGACCTGTATTCGAATCGCTGCCCTCCACACCTTCAGTTTTGGCCAGATCCTCCCAACCTTAGGCTCTGCATCCATCCTCATTCGCTGCAGCTCAACCTCAGCCCTACAGATCCCTCCCATCATCTCTGGGGGTCTTCGCGGCCACGTAGGTCATTGAGTACCTTCAATACATTAGCGGTTCCCTCCACGTGATTCTGACGCTACACCTCCATGGCAACTCAATTCTGCGACGTGGGGACAGTCTTGGCTGTGGCCTGGATCATCCATCTGCTTCTGCTCAGTGTCAGTCTCGACTATTATGGTTATATTTCATCTGTCTGCCTTCTTGGATTACCTTCAATATGGATTATTAAAGACTTTTGAACTTGATTCCATCTTCTTGCATTTGTATTCAGCCAAGTTGTGACAGAATGTCAAAACAACAGCATTTACCCTCCATAAAGAAGAAAGAGAACGCAAGAGAGGCCACACAGTGTGCCAGCAATTAAAGCTAAAGTTTTAGAGCGCAATGGTAGCTTGTAAATCTTAATTTGTAGTGTCTGATCGTATATCTGTATATCTGAATCCTGCCTTCTATCTCTCTCCCTTTCTTGGTTCTGCCCTGAAGTGGATTTTCAGATGACTTTGGGCCACTAGAGATGTTCATGATATCTTAATTGCTCTGTGTGGTTGTTGAGCAGCATGAGGAGAGCCTGTCTGCGCTGCTAATGGAGGCTTTGATCAGCCACGACTCATTCCTTCTCTCTGACTGACAGTAACTCCTTGAGGGAGGATGCCTTCCTTCCCTCTCACTTCCTTTCAATCTCAATCCCTCTCTCTGTGTTACTGAGGGTCTTTCTCGAGGCTTTAAGTATTATTGCAACTGGTTGATGATTGGAAAAGTTTCTGTCTGATTGCTCAGAATAACTCCTTAGCAAACTCCTGTGATTCGTGGTGGAGGGAAATGGCTATGTAATCCAAAATGAGGTATTACATTACTTTAATTTACTGATGTTGCAAAGGCAAGCATCACTAGGCTCATATATAAGGTTACACTGGGACTTTCACAAATCCCCAAACCATAATCATTGCATTTCGATCTTGTGCTACAGACATGAATTACACCTTAAATTATGTGGTTTTAAGAAGAAATATGTCTGTGTATACATTAAAGGTGTATATTTTGAGATTTTAGTGCATTAGTTGACCTCAAAAGAATGTAGTCAGTAGTGGTAGTTCATGTAGCATGTTATAGTTCATGTTTATTGTTATATAATAAATTGTTAGACTCTAACTGCAGTTAGTTAACGTGAGCAGCACTACAACAGCTACTATAAACAAATGCAATCTGTCATATTTTAAGTGTGCTCTCTGAAATATTTATCTCCAAGTAGGAGGTCGAAGGAGTATCTATGAAGACAGCACATTCAAGAAATACTTACTTAGCACCTGGATATATAATAAAGAGTTGAATGTAATTTGTTTCCTCTTTTTTTAAAACACTATTGAAAACATCTTTTTTGTGTTAAATTCAATACATGCTAACATCATTCATTTATGTTGACCAGTTGTGTATGCTTATGTGAGTATCATAAAATAATATTAGGATGATAACAACATTAAAAAACGGAAGCGGAACGCTACCCATTTTTCTCATGCTTTCCTTTTGAATTTATATTTATAGAATATCAAATAACTATTAAATTAATAATAACATTTAAATATCTATTTTGGTCTTCTTATTTCTTTCTTTTTTTACATAAGTGTTAAGTATACAGGCTAAATGTAGGGAAAGTCTCATGAAAAACCAAAACTTTTAAATATCTATAAATTATTAAATCATTAATTATTGAATCTTTTATTTATTAAGCTTTCCTGTAGCTCAAACAGTAGAGCGTTGGAGCTTGGAATGAAAAGGTCATGGGTTTGTTTCCCAGGGAAAGAACGGATTAGAATTCAAGTCGCTTTGGACAAAATCGTCTGCCAAATACATGAATGTAAATGTTATTTACATAAAATTTCTGCTATGTTTTCTTATATCAAGAGGATTTTAGAAAATGAGAAGATTTATGTAAAACGTAAACTCATTCAGCGTTTTTTCGATAAATGTTTGAGACCATTATTCTCCGCAGAAATGGCCGCGATTGGATACAGTAGTAAATGTTGTAAATCATAAAAACCATAGATAAATAGGTAAATCAGCTTATCTATTAAGTAAAAAAAAATATTATGTAAAATAGTTTACAATCATAGGTAAATCATAGTTGATGCACATATTGTGTTAATATTTACCAGAAATTTACCCTGCTTAATACTATAGAAACTATTGAAAGTATGTCGCAACTCAATGTTTCTATGACATTCCTGTTCACAAATGTTGTCCTATTCCTATTCCTACCTCTAAACCTGACCTTAACCCATAACATATACCTAAGGTCAGTGAGAAATGATGTGAACAACAATGATGGTGAAGCCCATCTACTGAACCCTAGATGTATGCCTAAGCTTGAGATAAACTTCCACAAACTAATTGGTTGATAACACATTCCCCTTTGCAGTCTACTGACATAAAATCTCATCTTATTAAGTATAATTTAACCAATTGCAATGGCCAACGGCAGTCCCAAGAAGTCACAGGAGTGAGTGACTCAGCCATGTCATCGATGTCATATATGCTGAATTTCTAATCAACGAACTGCCTCGTCTGCTGAAGGCTAGATAGACTAGAGATTACGGTCTGATAGCTTGTTGGATATCAGTGGTGCTGCAGTCATGACAGAATCCTGCTGAGATCTTGATTAACTGGGGAATCATGGGAAAGCATTAAACCTAGCGCAAAAAATTCAATCTAATGCAAAACTCCCACTGGTGCTTTACAACAAAAGAGTTTCAAACATGTGGATTTGAAAACTATTTCACAAAGTTTGAAAAAAGTTACAGAAAACTATGGAGAGAGACTCCTGAATTAGAAACAAAACAAATAGCACGTATAAGTGCTTGTGTAGCTCAAACTATACAGTATGGTACTAACCAAAATAATAGAGGACTGCAGGGTGTTCTCTTTTACTTGAGATAGTAGGTAAATTAAACTAGAATAATAAATGCTGTAAAAGTATTGTTTTTGTTAATTTATAATGACCAAAATAAATAATAGTTTTGAATATAAGCCTGTAATTTTAAAGTGTGCATTCCTTTGGCTTCACTTCCATTGGTAGTCGCCGCATTACTAGCAGTTCATTTACATAAAGTTAAACTTCTCTCAACTGGACACACCCATATTTTATCGCCAACAGACGCATGTTGGTCACGTCATCTCAGATGACAAACTCTCACTGACAACTAATGACACAGTGCCACTTTGTCACAGCAAATCACTGTATCTGTGAAAGTCTCTCCAGAGTGGCAGACAAGGACATTCACAACAGCTGAGGACGTCTGCCTCAGTGACTTGAGTTATTTATTCAGGACTGATGAGGACACTCTTTTTATTTGCCAGTATTCAGATTTAGAGAAAGAACTCCCCATAGAAAATCAGTAAACAGGTCAAGATGACTCAGTTTCACTCTCCCTTTCTCCTTTTCTTTCACTTCACAGTCTGTACATCATCAAGGTTACTTTTATACCAGAATCAAACCTTTAGCAAGACTTTGTGCATATAATTTTGCACTCAATCACACTGTAATAAGACATAAATTGATCACATTACAGTATCATCATCTACGTGAAATATTTATCTGAAAAACAGCACACTCTGGTGGACAGAAACTGCAATAACACTTATTAAACCTGAGGGAATAGACATTGCAGCGACAGCAGGTTTGGTATGGTACCAGGTCTGAGCGCCAGGCTTCAGATGATCTTAATCTACATAACATACGCTGGATGCCGTGGAAGTACCAGACCTGAGGCCAGCCAATAAAATCTGGCCGACCAGTGAAAGATGCTAGAGTACTTCTCTCCAAACAATAAGCCAAAAACTGTGTAAAGAGGAACAAATGGGTCACTTAAAGGGAGAAAACATCCAATGCATCAAAACATTTAGATTTATGCAGTTAACATATGCTTTTACCCAAAGCAATTCATCACAGAGCCAACAATATTCACAGTATACAATGCCAGAATGCTAGAGAGGGAAACACGCTAAATCAGAAGAAAAACACAGAGAAAGGATGTCCTGCCTTTTAGTTCAAGAGCCAATCGCCTTTGTCTTTTTGTTAAAAGCATCGTCTTATTGCTCATTTGCATAGAGTGCTACAGGATTGACATATTTTTGTAGGCCAAAACCAGGAAACAAGTTAGCTTTTTAGCACTTCCAAATCCACCCTCCTGAGGTCAGTGGGGTTTTTATTTGCTTTTTGTAAAATACCTGACACATGGTTTGTGGTTAATACAAGCACAATATATTTTGATGTTTTATGTGATTTAAAAAAGCAAAACTTTTTTTGGTCTTAGAAAAGGCAGCTGCTAGCAAGTGGCTAAACAGGCGGGTTTTCATGGACATTAAACGTCATCACGCTTTACAGGTAAACTCATCTGTTCACAAGTCTATTTTAACAACCTCATTCTTTTAATATAAACTTTTAAAAATCAAACTTTCAGGGAGAATATTTTTTGTTTGTTTATAGCTTATGTTTAGCTTTTAGCTTGTTTTTAGCTTGTTTATAGCTTACGTTTAGCTTTAGCTTTTAACTGCCAATTGTATTTAGGCTTCAAAATTCATCAAAGTTGTTCATTTTTGTAGATTATAATGATCAACAAAACAACTTATTTTAAAATTTAGATTTCTACAATGTAAAAGTAAATGGAAAAATCCTATAGGGTTTTTGCTGGCTGAACAAGCATGTTAACTTCTGGGTTGGCCAACAAAATTATATCATCACTGTAGCACTCTATACATTTTTTTAGCCTGATTTCAGCTTTAGAAGCTAAATGTATTATGCTTTAGAAAGATTTTCTTGGCAATTGGAAACATATTAAAGGTGCTTTATGTCATTTTTTGACTGTACTAAAGCATAAAAATACCATAGCATGTTTCCAAAAAATCTGCAAACAAAAATATAAACCCATGTAACCCATGAGTCCAATATTTTGAATATGGACTGCAGTACCAATTTCAACCGCTAGCAGTCAATATTACATACTGTACCTTTAATAAAACATTTAAACTAAACTCCTTTAAACTAAAATCCTCACCTGATTTCTCATTTCAGATCAAATTATCTGCTATCTGGAAAAATTGAACAGGGATAGAGAGAAAAAACCATCAGAAGAATTTGTTTATGACTTTCTGCTTATTCCAATTTACTCTCAGCTGTCGTGCCACTGCAGAGGTTCTTTCTGCACATGGCAGATGCTGATGAAATGGACATCCATGAGAGGACAGAGTGCATTAAGGGCCACAGAACACTCCTCAATCTTGGCCTGCCGGGCTAATGCACGGAAGAGAACTCCTGCAGAAACTGGGTTGATCATCACGCATCCCTCAGTACGGGCACTGTGATGCATTCTGAGAAATCAGCACCACAGGAAGCCAACCTGCCTCTAGGTCCCCAGCACAGAGATTAAGTCAAGAACAGGGCAAGCTGTTACCCTGTCCTCAGATGACCCTCTAACCAAATGTTCCTTCCTTTTCTGACAGGATTTCAGAAAAACATGCACTTAATGTTTTGACATCCACTTTCTTGATAAGCACTTTTTGCTTTTAAGTGTGAACCTAGATCAGTCAACTACTGCTTTTTGTGCAAATTAAATAAAATGACAAGACTCTACGGGATGAAATGAGTCATTTCAGTAAGAGTAAAAAGACACATAAAACAGTTAATAAATGCAATGCATTTGAACCTAGATGATTCATATCACCCGCTGATGTAGTTGTCAGAGTAAATAAAGAGAAGAGAAACTTGTAGATGATAATCTGCCTGTAGCTGGTGCCATGCCAGAACTAAAACCCATGCCCCCCATGCAGTCCCAGCTGCAATTGGTGGACGAAGTGGCGCTTAGGAGCACGCTCTAATTGGCTGAGAAAGGATGGCAGTCAGAAGAGACATTTCTTTCAACCCAGATGGAAGTGACAGCTCTGACCTTTTTTTCCCAGAAAAAAAAATCTCAAACTCTCCCTGGGTGAACTAGAGCCAGTTGGCAGACATCGAAGCCCCTGGCACTCGCACGTCCCTGAGCAGATAGTGTGATATGTGCACCCTATCCAAACCTTGCAACCTTTAGGGGTGTCTGTGAAGCTGTGAAGTCAAAGCCCCAAACTGTTTTAGTTGGGATTTTGTGCATGCTGTCAAAACTCCCCACTGGGTACGGCATTAAATTGCTCACGAAGAAGATGAAAATTTGCACTGACATTCAAAGACTTCAAGTTTTCTATTCCAAAAGTTCAAAATAACTCATGATAGATCCCAAATTTGAATAGGCGCACCATAGTGGCTGTGATTAATCCTTGGAATGTGGCAAATACTGACAGTAAACAGTATTTGAATAAATGAAAAAGGCAATTGCGTCTGGATGAACATTAAACCCAAACCCACATGACAGAAGAAATCCTCACATCCTCACTTAAACCCTTGTTTAAACCCTTTTGTACACAATTTCAAAGCACTTCAAGCACATGACAAATACACAAGCAAAAATGCAGTAGAATTCATATGGAAATACATTCACCAACTCCTAATAAAGGTTGTCTATGGTTCCAAGAAGAACCTTTAACATCCATGGAACTCTCTCATAGCACAAAAATGTTTCTTTATAATGCAAAAAGTTTCTTCGTATTATGTTCTTCACACTAAGAAAAAAATACAGGTTTTGCAATGCCTTCGTACAGGTTTGGAATGACAGTGATTAAAGAATTTTCATTTTTGAGTGAGCTGGCCCTTTAAGACACAAACATGGACCATTTAGGAGTAGATAAGGCACAAAAGTGTACCTTTGGAGGGTTTTGTTCCAGTGCAATAATAGCCAGATTTACTAACAGCTTGTGCCAGCAAAAACCCTCTTTTGGATTTCTCTGATGTATTTGTAGGAGTTTCCCTTTCAGATGGAACATTTATTGGAGAATTTAAATGGATAATGCAAGGTGATTTACTAAGGTTTGCGCTAGTCAATTTACTATTTGTTTAATTATTTAACCCCACAAAAAAAGCTCATTTGTGCTGTTCCTGGTAGATCGCATTGGCCATTATGGAAATGATCCAGCTGTGTCTGTGTTTATAATTTGTGCGCGTCAGTAGATCACATGCTTTCCACTCCCATCTGTGCTTTTATGGGATCGTACTCTCAAGCTAATTTGCCTGTTTAGTAAATCTGGCCCTAAGAGCCAATTTCTTTTCTGAGAGTACATATCACCAATTCAAAAAGTCAAACTGTCAGTCAGATTGCATGCATCGCTAATAATGCATGGGTTTGTGCCAAATTCCATTTCAAGAGTTTAAAATCACTCAGCTTGCCATGACAAGCACTGAAGAACTTCTACACACTGAAAGTAATATACATAAAGAGTATCCTGGCAGTTGTTGCTAACTGCAGGTTAAATAGGTACTATCCTTCATTCCTCTCTCTCCGTAAGGATAACTGGCTCACTCCACTGCAGCTGCATTGCAGAGCTCTCGCCTCACACATACCAAACGGAAGACAACACTGTAACTGGACTATGTTACATGTGGAATGAGAGCTTATTGTACAGTGCTGCAAAACGAGGACACAGATGCAGGTGTTTTATGGGCCTTTTATTATTTGCTACAGGAAAAGGTTAACATAAACCTGTGGGTTTTATTTAGATCAAGAAGCAGCCTGTCAGCCAAAGAGGAGCGAGCATCATCTTCCATTGAAACACAGCAGAAGTACCAGTTCCTCTTAAATTATTCACTTAGGACTATCTCAATATCTGTGAGAAATTCAATCTACCAAGCTGGGCATTCAGTGTCCTGTCTGTCAAACATTTCTCATGCTCTTACACTGTGGAGATGTTTTTGTCAGTATTTTAGAATCAGGGTTTTAGAAAGATTCATATAGTCTATATGTTTTCTCATTGAGACTTAATATATATATATATATTGTAAATTGCCCTAATTAAACAAACAAACGAATAAATAAATAAAAGTTAAAAAAGTAAAATAAATATTACAAAAATGAACTAAGCATTTAATAATATTAGGCCAGATTTTTTACACTAAAAAACAATATTGTGGAGCTGAGGGCCGAGGGCTATGAGAACGGCGCGAGGCCAGAGGTGTGATTGAGAAGACCATGATATGTTTTCTCTCAGGATTCAGTGATGAATAGAAAGTTGAAAAGAACAGCATTTATTAAAAAATATAAATCATCTCAGGTTACACATGTAACCATGATTCTCTGAGAATAGGGAACAAGACTTGTAATTGCAATCATATTGGTGCTCAAGGGAGCAGAGGCCTCAATAAAGACAACTATCAATGCTCACAGTAGCCAAGGAGGCTCACTGAGCCTAACCACTTTAGGGCTGAGCTCATATGATGAACACAGTACATCCTAAGCCTGTCAAGAGAGCTAAATCACTGGGCTGGTAGCCTAACACAGCAATGGAAGGAGCTCAGAGGAGAGGAGTCCTCTGATAGAACAACTTTCATTCAAGAGTAGTGACCAAGAGAGACTTATAATTTACATCCAGGCTGAGCTGAGAGGACAGAGGCCTTGAGATAATGACTCTCTCTCGCTTTAGAGAGTTATGTTGACGCATTGGGGCTGAGTTGTCAGGCTTTAGAGACTCTTTGGCCACTGCCTTTCAAAAGAGAGAGAAAGCGGGAGAGAGGAGGAGGCTTAACTATATCCAATGCCTGTCAAAAAGACCTAAGCAAATTAACACTAAAATAACAAATGGATCTTGGGGGAGGAACTCCTAACCTAAATGCACCTGAGGAGAATCAGAAAAATCAAGGAGAGCCTACAGCTCAGTTCTAGTGACTAAATCTGGCTCAGAGAACGGAGGCTACAATTTGCTGACTCTACGTTCTATACCCAGGGCAGCTCCAAGGAGGCTCAAAGAGAGACAACTCCAGGGGAACAGAAGCCTAGATAAGCTATGCTTCTTAAAAAAGGAGAAGGCCTAACAACACTGTATCTGTTTTCTGAGCACACAGCTGAGTTCATCGATGTCTGAGTTCATGTCTACTACCTGCATAGATCAAGAATCGTGTAGGAAAAGTGGAGAAGATTTCCAGCTACCATTCCGTCCCATCCGGTGAGCAGTTGAGCGCTCCAGCTCACCCACAAATTACCATCTGGTCAGCACCATCGAGACCAGCTCTCCTCGCTACCCCAGCAAGCAAAGTCCCAAGCAAAGCATCGTCTCCAGTTGTCTGCAGCGATCCTTGATTTCTAGTTGTCTCCAGCAATCCCCATTCTCCTGTTGTCTGACTTCTGGCACCACCCTGGCTCCTTGAACTACCGGTGCCACCCTGGCTCCTTGAACTAACGGTGCCACCCTGGCTCCTTGAACTAACGGTGCCACCCTGGCTCCTTGAACTAACGGTGCCTCCCTGGCTCCTTGAACTAACGGTGCCTCCCTGGCTCCTTGAACTAACGGTGCCACCCTGGCTCCCTGAACAACCGGCACCACCCTGGAGGCCCCTTGACTGATTCCTAAACCCGAGGCTCCAGGGGGGCCTGCCCCACCTTCTATGTTTAGTGTTTTTCAATAGCCAAGGAGGCTCAAAGGGAGCCTTGCGACTTGACAACATTGCTGACTAAAAATAGGGGCCTCACAGGAAAATTCTCATAATGAGAAGGAGCCTAACAGCCCTTCAGACCTAAGCAATATCGAAGAGGGGGCACACAGAGCCCAAAAATAACTTCCAGAGGAGGCTCAATGGAGCCTAATTAACTTGTACCATATGCAGGCAAAGCTCAAAAATAGTCTAAAACTCAGCTCCCTAAAGAGATAAACGCATGTACACTCATGTACAGATAGTCTTCTGAAGACAAGAAAGAGGATGACATATTTCATAGGTGCTCTTTTATACTCGAGATCTCAAGTTTTTAAGTAAACTTTTTAACTTCCACGTTCCACTAAAAAAGTTGTAAAAGTGTGTGTGTGTGTGTGTGTGTGTGTATCATAGAACCAAATATCCTTTGGGATAAACTGAAATTCCAATTTTCCTTATATTTTTCCAGAGTTTCAGAGTCTTAGCAGACGTTTAGAGGATTCTTTAGATAATTCCATAAAAAATCCTGCACATTCCTTTAGGATTTTTTGACTAGCAAAAGTAACATCACTCATCTTGTTAACTTACATAAGACTCATCACAAGAGAATGACAAGTGTCTATTTGCGTCTCATTATTTTATAGTCCCTCTGGCTTTCCTCTCATTTTAAAATTATTATTGTTTGCTGCTGTAGTTTAAAAATTCACAGTGGGGCTATTCGAAACTGCAATACGGATGATACTGCTACAGCATCTTTCACATGCAATTAAAGCCTGCAGGCTAGATTACACATTGTCACGGACAGAAGGCGCAGACGAAGACGATGAGGAGATTCAAATGAAACTTTAATAATAAATGCAAGGAGTCGTAACAGCAGTGCAAACACAACATGAGAATACTCCCAAACATGTGAAATGCACAAACAACTACCGACAACTGAAAGGTGGAGAAGGAGAACTAAATATACTAGTGATAATGAACAAAAGACAAACACCTGTGATGATTTGTGACTATGACAACAGATGAGTGACGGAAGGTTCTGGAACAAAACAATAACATGTGAGCAAAACGACAAAATAAGAGTCCTGGAAGATAGTGACCGTGACATTACTCCCCCCCCCGCGGAAGGCGCGACCCCGCGCCGAAGAGAGACCAAAACAGGGTGGGGGGGTGGGCACCCTGGAGACCGGGGTGTCCAGAGTCAGGGAGGTCTCCAGGGTGGTGCCGGAGGATCAGGGGCCCTAGACGGCATAGCTCTCCATGGAGGTGTTGGAGGATCAGGAGTCCAGGGTGGCGCTGCCTTCCATGGCGGCGCCTGAGGATCAGGAGTCCAGGGTGGCGCTGCCTTCCATGGCGGCGCCTGAGGATTAGGGGTCCAGGGCGGCACAGCCTTCCATGGCGGTGCCGGAGGATACGGGAGCCAGGTTTGCCCCGGAGGCTCCGCCTCCTCTTTCCCACCCGCCCTCGCGCAGGCACTATGGCCCCCCCCCAAAAAATATTTAGGACAAGTCCCCAGATGGTGGATGGGAGGAGTCTTGAGCGGTTGAAGGGCGAGGTGAGCTGGCGGAGACGGCAGGTCGAGGAGCACTGGAGGGACTGGCAGGGCGAGGAGCTCGGAAGACGCAGGCATGGTGAGGTGCTCTGGAGGGTCTGGCAGGACCGGCGGTTCAGGCCACGGGAGGTCCGGGTCTGGCAGGGCCGGCGGTTCAGGCCACGGGAGGTCCGGGTCTGGCAGGGCCGGCGGTTCAGGCCACGGGAGGTCCGGGTCTGGCAGGGCCGGCGGTTCAGGCCACGG
Source organism: Rhodeus uyekii (assembly GCA_037043235.1). Classification (NCBI taxonomy): domain Eukaryota; kingdom Metazoa; phylum Chordata; class Actinopteri; order Cypriniformes; family Acheilognathidae; genus Rhodeus; species Rhodeus uyekii. The sequence goes on from JAWRVZ010000006.1 coordinate 2,345,167, forward strand.
GAGGTCCGGGTCTGGCAGGGCCGGCGGTTCAGGCCACGGGAGGTCCGGGTCTGGCAGGGCCGGCGGATCAGGCAGGCGGAGGATCACTGGCTCTGGCTTGAGGATCACTGGCTCTGGCTTGAGGATCACTGGCTCTGGCTTGAGGATCACTGGCTCTGGCTTGAGGATCACTGGCTCTGGCTTGAGGATCACTGGCTCTGGCTTGAGGATCACTGGCTCTGGCTTGAGGATCACTGGCTCTGGCTTGAGGATCACTGGCTCTGGCTTGAGGATCACTGGCTCTGGCTTGAGGATCACTGGCTCTGGCTTGAGGATCACTGGCTCTGGCTTGAGGATCACTGGCTCTGGCTTGAGGATCACTGGCTCTGGCTTGAGGATCACTGGCTCTGGCTTGAGGATCACTGGCTCTGGCTTGAGGATCACTGGCTCTGGCTTGAGGATCCCTGGCTCTGGCTTGAGGATCCCTGGCTCTGGCTTGAGGATCCCTGGCTCTGGCTTGAGGATCCCTGGCTCTGGCTTGAGGATCCCTGGCTCTGGCTTGAGGATCCCTGGCTCTGGCTTGAGGATCCCTGGCTTGAGGATCCCTGGCTTGAGGATCCCTGGCTTGAGGATCCCTGGCTTGAGGATCCCTGGCTTGAGGATCCCTGGCTTGAGGATCCCTGGCTTGAGGATCCCTGGCTTGAGGATCCCTGGCTTGAGGATCCCTGGCTTGAGGATCTCTGGCTTGAGGATCTCTGGCTTGAGGATCTCTGGCTTGAGGATCTCTGGCTTGAGGATCTCTGGCTTGAGGATCTCTGGCTCGGGAACAGGCGCTGATGACGGGCGTCGAGGCGCGGGAACAGGCGCTGATGACGGGCGTCGAGGCGCGGGAACAGGCGCTGATGACGGGCGTCGAGGCGCGGGAACAGGCGCTGATGACGGGCGTCGAGGCGCGGGAACAGGCGCTGATGACGGGCGTCGAGGCGCGGGAACAGGCGCTGATGACGGGCGTCGAGGCGCGGGAACAGGCGCTGGCTGTCGAGCGGCAGGCGTGGGCGCTGGCTGTCGAGCGGCAGGCGTGGGCGCTGGCTGACGAGCGGCAGGCGTGGGCGCTGGCTGACGAGCGGCAGGCTCAGGAGGAGAGACTGGATGGACTGGCGGTCTGGACCGGGGGTATTCGCTCTCCAGACACCTAATTATGGCCTCCTGCCAGCGAAGTCCTGTGGTGTCTGGGAGTTTCCTCTTTTGGTGGTAATTCGCCCCGATCCAGTACAGCGAATTCAGCGTCGCGTCATCAAAAGGTGACAACGCGGCGAGCGCGCTGAACTCCATAGAGAACTTCAGAAAGTCCGTGTTTCTATGGGCGATGGTAATAAACTCCAGTCGATAATCCATATTCCTTTTCTTTCCTTTCAAAAAGTCGTTCTGGGGTGACTAAACCCGGTCGGTAGTTCTGTCACGGACAGAAGGCGCAGACGAAGACGATGAGGAGATTCAAATGAAACTTTAATAATAAATGCAAGGAGTCGTAACAGCAGTGCAAACACAACATGAGAATACTCCCAAACATGTGAAATGCACAAACAACTACCGACAACTGAAAGGTGGAGAAGGAGAACTAAATATACTAGTGATAATGAACAAAAGACAAACACCTGTGATGATTTGTGACTATGACAACAGATGAGTGACGGAAGGTTCTGGAACAAAACAATAACATGTGAGCAAAACGACAAAATAAGAGTCCTGGAAGATAGTGACCGTGACACACATCTGCTGTGAAACCTGTTAAAAACAAGCTTGCATAAGTGTGGTCGTGACACCATTCACTACAGGCTTAATGTGGATGCTAGTGCAGCGGTGAGAGTTATACGCTAGTGGAAATGGAGATAGGGAAAAAGTTATTAAATTATGTTGTGAATAGATGCCAAATTTGTTTCAAATCTTCATTCACACAGTGCAATACAATCGCTAGAATATCCTTTAATGTGTGACTCATAAAAAGAAATTGGTGGCTTAATCCAAAAAAATCAAAAACAAGATTAGCTTTATGCAAATATGTTTTTATGGTGAAGGTTGGTCATATGCATTCTGTAAATGGGCATGCACGTTTATCAACACGTAAACACTCGACAAGTATGTGCAAACATCTATAAAACCAACAGCTGCACGTGTTCTAGTAAAAAAATGACAGGAATCTCATCTCTTTCACACGTCTCTGTGTGGGCGTCCACACATGGGAACATCGACCCGCCAAGCCACGTCCTACCCATCAACACGAACATGTAAACATTCATTAGACAGATCAGAAGACCCTTCGTGTTTTCCCGTTTCTCAGAGGGCCCGATGTGCATTCAAAGGCAGTGTGAGGAAGGCTAATGAAAAGCCCTTCTGCTGCAGCTTCAGCATGAAAACAGATGCAGAGAGAAAAGCGAAGCATTGCTTATTAACTGGCTTTTGTTTTGGTATTTTGCGGGTGTACGTTATGCTCATCAGCAGCTTGAAGGGCTCTCTGCCTCCTGCTCAACCCACTCTCAGCTCCTGTGTACTGCAAACATTGCCTACAACTCTATCTGCAAGTGTAACTATAACCAGCTTTTCTTTTTCTTTTTCTCCAGGTTCTTTGATGTGGATCTTAGGCAGTTTCAAATAGCCAGATTTTTGACAAACAAACTGCAGACAAACTCTACACTGCAGCAGCCTGCGTCAAGGAAAATTACAGGTTCAATACATTGGATGACATTTGTGGTAGAATGTTGATTATTAAGAACTTATTAATAAATAAGTTTAAGATTATTAAGAAATTATTGATCAATAATAACTCAATGGAAGTGAATGGGGTACATTTTTGGACAATTTAAATACAGAAATGTGAAACTTACTTTTATACAAGCACTGCTTCTATTAAAATTTGTGTATTGTTGTTTCTACAGTTGTTTTAAGGTTTAATGGTTATGTGGTCATGGCAACAAAGTTATAAAACTGGATATAACTTTTTAAGGAAAAAGTCAATTACATGCAAATTACATGCATAGTCTTCCTGCTTAAACAGTAGAGCGTTCCGCTTGCAATGTCAAGGTCATGGGTTCAATTCCCAGGGAGAGCAAGAGCTGATTAGAATGTCAATGTGTTCCTCAAATGCAATGCAAGTTGTTTTGGATTAAAGCGTCTGCCAAATGCGTAAATGAAAGATGCAATAATCTTTACATCTTTTGTTAATTGAAATACACATGAATAAAAATATAATAATATTTGAATGAAATGATAGATGAAAAATATTAATAAATACTATAATAGTATATAAATAATACTAAAATATCACTGAAACAATTACGAATTGTCCCAAGTCCTTTTTTTATAACAATATACATTTTTGTACTAGCCAAACTTATGCAGCAAGTACTGTCAATTTACCTTGTACTAAACCCATACAAATTAAAGGCCGCTTCACACTGACCCACAAAAATATCGTTTTCTTAGTGCAATGTAAATTGGACTTTAGACTAGGCAGGATAAAGCGGTCTGGCCAACATATCAATCACATTTAAGGAAAGATTAATCTGAAATCAGATATAAGACTGTATCACCATGGGAACTTGTAAACATGGCTCTGTTTCCCAGCGGACTGATAAAATGTACCCTGACTCTGTGACTAGGGCCCTGTCCCAAATAGCCCCTCTAAAATGGACTTGCAGTCTTGTGACCTTCCCTCAAACATATCTATGAGGTCCATAAGACTGTAGGATATCCCATTTGTCACTGTATATTCAGAGTGGTCCTCACAAACACCCCCTTTGGGGCCACATTGTTGCCAACTTCAACACAGACTACTATCAGCTATGCACATCATGTCACAAATTGTGGAACTGAAAAGCAAGGACTGAGGGAGGTATTTTGGGACGGGTTCAACTGATGTCTACATCCTAAACAGAAAATAATTAGTGAGTCTAAAATCACTAGCATGCAAAAAGGGTCAAATTTACCACAATACCTAAAAGGAAAGGAGTTCCCTATTAACATTTTACATATTTCTTACATAGAATATATATTTATACTGCATACAAAATGACCATTGAGTGGATTAAATTGCCTTAAAGTGAATTTGGACAAACTAATTATTTATGTAACCTTTATTTGCTTTCCTGTAGCTCAATCAGTAGAGCATTGGTGCACACAACGGCAAAGTCGTGGGTTCGATCTTAGGGAAAGCAAGATCTGATTCAAATTGTTTTTTTGAATGCAATGTAAGTCTGCCAAATGCATAAATGTACGTTTAAATTTAACCAGGAAAAAACTGGCCAAGACAGGCAGCAAACTTACAAAACAAAAAAAAACATTTTAAAACACAAAAACAAATACATTCATTGCATATGTGAAGAATGTACATAATATCAGTGAAAAGCAATTACAATCAGATAAATCGTAACCAAATCATTTAAAATACTCTTAAATTAATTTAGAGGAACCAACTCTTTAAAGCTTAATTTATCTTGTAACTGATTCCAATCAGATGGAGCCCTTTTATCCAGATTAGTATGGACTTTTGGGATGTTTAAAAGATAATACTCCCGTGAACAAAGACCATACATCTTTACAGCTTTTTAAAATGCTATACTGCTGTAAATAAATACTGCAAATGCAGTATAGTTTCATATATAAAGATGTATCACTGTCTACGGATTGACAGCGTGGGCCATCCAACCGAGAGTACAGTAAACAATGGAGGGTAAGAACTTTTGAATTGTTAATAAACTTTAAAGCTCCATGATAAACTGAATCCAGTGCCTGTAAACAATGCTTAAGTGCCTGCAGAAAGTAGCAGCTACCAATCTCCTCCCTGCTACAAACGAAAGACAAGACTTAACTCTCATGCAACATCCCAATTTCAATTTTAATTTCTTTATAAGATGCTGAACATAGGGCTCAAATGAGAGAGGAGAGTCATGCATTAAAAATCACAAATATTTATATTGAGAAACGATTTCAATCATTGAACCTTGAAGAGAAGTAATTGACTATGAACTTGAGAGTGTAGACTTTCTATTTGAAAACATCAAAAGCTTCAAATCCTCAGGGAATACTGCATAAAAATCTAACTGAACATAATTTAGGGCTTGATCTAGCATTGTTGCGGAGGAAGAACAAAATCACCATATTGCCAGCGTATAAAATGAAAATATGAATGAGTAACGTAATAAACACAACAAGATTGTTAATATATAAAATAAATGATAGTGGTCCAAGGACCAATCCCTGTGGTATGCCTTTAGTCACATTAAAGGTTTTTGAAGTGATCCCTCGAATATGTAAATAGTTCACAAACTGTCCAATGAATTTCACTGATAAACCTGCACTGAGAAGCCTCTGCTTTAATATTTCATGATTTACAGTATCAAAAGCTTTAGATAAAACAATAAAAAGAATGACGCAGTGTTTCTTGTTGTCCAGTGAAACCATTAGGTAATTCAATACTTTTAAAACGCTGTACTTGTAACTATATTTTGTTGTCAATTGTTAAATTATTATATTATATATTTTAGTAAATAATATTAAATAATAATATTTTATTATTATATTATAACGTTTTCAGATTATTTAAGTTATTGAAAATTTGGAACTGTCGCAGTCTCGTCATGTCTTTCACATCCGAGTATCTCCGATGCCCTTCCCACACCTGTCTTGTTAATCTATTACCCTGTTAGTCTTGTCAGCTGCTTCCCATTTCCTCATGTATAAATACCCTCTCGTATTCCCTTGTCTTTGTCATTCGTTGAAGTAAAGTGAAGTGTTGAAGGTGTTTGATCTTCCCCTGTTCTTCTTCCTCTGAGTTTTGCACATTGCGTGCCGTCTTAAATCCATCAAAGAAATGGGAGCACTACCTGGCGTGACGACAAATTCTCTTGTATACGCAGTCATAACAACTAAAAGAAAACTATGTTACAATCATTGTATTTTCAAGGGTTCAGTTTTTTTCGGCAAATACTATCAAAGCTTGCAGAACTTATTGTTTTCTCCTGTGTGAATTTCCAACAAAACTAAATAAGAAAAAAAGTAGTACAAAAAGGGACAGATCTATCATATAAAAATAAAAGCTGCAGAAGAACAAACTATGTAAATAGCCTGTCTGCTAATTTCGCTACATGGAAAAAAAAATCTATGAAAATGTCCAATTTTAATCCCAGGATTAAACATAAAATATGCTGAATCCACAAGTATCTTTCAACAGTTAAAATGATGATGAAATGTTGCATCTCATGAAGTACAAAATTGTAGACTGTGATACGATACTTCAAGACATAATATAAAGATAAACCAAAATTCAGGAAGCCAACCAAAGTAGTGGCATCACAACATTTAACGCATGTAAAATAGAAAAAGCACTTTCCTTATCCAGTAAGGTGCAGTACTAATCAAGGCCAAAAGGTACACTCCAACCTTTGTTGATTGAATCACACTGACTCGTTCCAGGTAGAATAATCTTCCAGAAAATCAAGTCGTCATGGGTCAGCTTCACAGCAGAAGTTCAAGTTTACGAAAAATAAGATAAACCAGCCGCAAAATGCCTCGATTTTATGAGGTCCAAATTACAAAAACACAAACTATTACAATTTATAAAAACAAACAAAACAAGACAATATTTAGACGAACACTGTACTAAAAAAACACAGTGAACAAAAGACATGCCACCATCTTGGTTTACTCAAGATCCGTATGTGCTGTAATTACAACCACAGTTGTTGTTTTTATATATACAGTATATATAAAAGATCAGAGGTGCTGCATATGATGTTAGAAGCCATAGTAAGGTCTACTGTGTTGGTCATGCTAGAGATGTGCTGCAGGGATTGGCTGATACCTGTTTAGGTGGTGGTACTCCAGTGATGATTGGTGGCGAACTTAGGAGGAGGCTTCAGGGCCCTGAAGAGTCTCAGTGTGATATATACCTGCAAACATATGCAGGAAACACTGTTAGCTGCAAAATATACGTAGTGAAGTGAAGTGAAAGTGACGTGAAGGCCAAGTATGGTAACCCATACTTGGAATTTGTCCTCTGCATTTCACCCATCCAAGTTGGCACACACATTAGGAGTAGTTAGTATTTAATGCACACACACACGCTACAAACATGGACACACACAGCATTTAAACCTGCAACCTTCAGGTGACTCATTACTCATAACCATTAGGCCACAATTGCCCCATATATACATATAATAAGCTTTAAGGATGTTAATGACAAAGGAAATATCTGTTTAAATTTGGGAGGAAGAACACATGGGAGTATGTGTTGCTAACACACAGAATGAGCTCATTAGTTCGTTAATAAGATTACAACCTAGGCAATCAGCATACAACTGTGCACGACACACACACTACAGCACACACATTTAGTGATGAATGGCACATGTATAGAATACAAAACCCTCCATTCTCTCTCTTTGCCTACATAGGCAGTATGTTAAACAACTGACATAAAGTCTTATTATTTTTTTTACATTTTCAGCAGCCATTACTTTAGTGTCACATGACCCTTCAGAAATCATTCTTATTTGCTGATATGATTCTAAAGAAACATTTCTTGTTCTTATTCATTTTGGAAAAACATTTTCTGGATACTAATACAAATTTCTATGAACAGCATTTATTTGAAATAGAAAATCTTTTGAAGCATTATAAATATTTACTGTAATTTGGGAACAATTTAATTTACCCTTGCTAAATAAAAGTATTAATTTCTTCTTTTTAAAATATGAATGACCTCAAACTTTTGAATGGCACTTTGTGGAGAAGACAAACCCACAATACACTGCAATAAGTGGAAAGAAAAAGTTCAATCTAAATAAAAATGTATAACTAGATTTCTAGAGTATAGCATCATTGGCTTAACACGTTAACACCAAATTCTACTGCAATAAATTGGAGGGGTGTAACAATACACAATCAAAATATTTAAAGAAGAGTTTTATTTCTAAGACATATAATAAAGCGTTCACAAAAATGTACTGTTGATTAAAATGCTAAATTTGGTATGGACGTGGGTGGTGGACTTGAACAGACTTAAACTTGGTCCTGGTCCATAATGCACCGGGTAATGGTGACACCAGAATAAAAATATTCATGATTCTGAAGCTGAAAACATGTTGGACACTTGCATTCTGTCCCTAACTACATATAAAAAATGTAGTCCCTTTTTTATTGGTAAAATCAGATATTGGGTATTATCAGGACCCACAAATATTCATCCATTTAGTTATTTTACATTATATTCAATTTTATATATAGTGTAATATAATATAATGTAATGCTGTCGCTGAAACTCCGTAAAACTTTTTTTCCTCACACAGTACACTCACGCTTTCAATGCAGGCTTTCACTGGCTCTCGTACACAGACAAGCCTCGGGCACACAGACTCTCCCGGTGCTCGCTATGACCCACCACTCCCACTATTAATCACACACGCATTTGAACATCCATGTTTACGACAGTGTGTGCGTTCTATATCCGTTCATCATACAAAGCCCTTGTGTCTCTTCAGAAGACTTGGATTTGGATTAGACAGTTCGATCGTTTTTTTTTTCTTCATGACCTTTTTGGTATCTTTCAACAGTAGGGTGAGTAGATTTTGGGTGATTATGGGGCTACCTTATAAATAAAGTAAGCCGTCATGGATAACCCTAATTCTATATCACAAATTATATAGTTTACATCACCAATACATTTAGTTTTTTATATCGTGATATCTTGCTATATCGACATATCGTAGATATAAAAACTTGTGCCAAGTTTTTCAACTCAGTCACATTTACATTTAAGATGCTTTAGAAAAAAAGTGCCTTTATAGACAGTAAAGCATCATAATAGATGTTGAAACAGCATTCACACACTCCATGGGCATAAAGAAAGCCTGACATAGATTTTCAATGGATCATTCTATAAGCCATTCGTGGGCAAACAAGTCTCTGATGGAGGCACAAGAGAACATCTCCACAGGCCTGAACTAAATAAAGAGCTCCAGTTATCAGCGTACGACAGCAGCTCTGACACAACAGTCACCTCTGCTCAATACCATTCATAGCCGCTTCAACATGCCTTTATTATGGAGAATAATGAACTTATGTCTGCAGCTTTGGTTCCAGATAAATCTGAACAACCATGCTGTCTCACCAGCTTTTGGGACTGTTTGTGTGAGTGATAAGAGTTATAAAGAGTGTCTACAGTAATAACTAGCCTAGAAAAATCTGAAAGGAAAATATGTGTTTATCCTCTATCTCTTATCCCCTATAAAACAATCCAGAAAGTTAATATGGAGTGCAATAATGATATCAGAATAGCAGACATACTGGTAGACATTAAAGGGATAGTTCACACTAACATTCACACTACTCTGCTCGGTCATTTTCTAATGCCATGCTCTTCTTTTCTTTAATGGACCACAAAAAGAGATTTTTTTAATGTCCCCCTCACGCTCGCGCATATAATGGCAGGGAATAGCAAACCAGCATCAAGCTTTTCAAGAAAGATTTTTTAAAGATTAACTTTAAGTGAGCAATAGATGAAAGAAATGGAAATGCGCGGTAATTTTGAGAATCCACTATTACCTTATTCCATACATACATATTGTAAGCAATAATGGCTTAATAATATTATTGCTGGGAAATACATTTAAAAATGTTCAATTACTTTGCAAAATAGCATCTACAGTAAGTATCCTGTTCTGGTGGGTCAGAAATGAGCAGAAAAGCTCTAACTCGCTGCTTGTGCTGCAGGGAATCTGAGGTGAAAATGCAGCTCTCCCACCAGATAATATGCAAGCACTCCACACACTGACTCACACTGCATGAACATGTGGGCCCTTTGCGGCATGTTCACACTGAGAACTCCAACAAGACAGAATAATACTACCCTCGCAGGCATAGAGAGCCCTGCACAAGTCCCAGAACCAGTAAACTGACATACTGCTGCAGCAGATGGGATTTACTGCATCCTTAACACACATGCAAACAACTGTCATGCACACTCACTGAAAACACACAAGTACATGTGAGTATGTACATATACACTGCTCCAAAAAATGAAGGGAACACTTAATAATCACAGTATAACATCAAATCAATGAAACTCCAGGGACATCAATTTACCCAATTAGGAAGCATAAGTGATTATGAATCAGTTTTCATCTGCTTGAGTGCAAATGAAAGTGACAGCATGTGCACCGGAGAGAAAACAGTAAGACAACCATCAAAAAGGAAATAAGGTGGTGGTGGCCATAGACAATTGTTCTCTCCTTATTCTCCCTGACCGATTTGTCTTTAGTTTTGTGTTTTTTAGGGTCCATGTCACTGTCTGTAGCATGAAGCAATACCTGCAACACAATCAGGTTGCACAGACAGTTCTAGGATGGCACATCCATACGTGTTATACAGGGAGAGCTGGACAGGGTTATAGAATATGCAGGGTTATACATTTATGCGCAGCAGTTCCTTCCTAAAATTACCGTCCAGTTTGTTTACTGGCCAAATCTAAATCATCTTGGCACTACAGTGAGTGTTCAAATTGAACCCTGAATGCTAAGCAGTGAAGGCAGGGGAGGACAGCGAGAGGGAGGAGGATGGGGCCAGTGCTGTCTGGAAAAGATCTGCGTTAACCGCAGGCTCTGGTGTGGCCATCTCGCTTTCTTTTCAGGATGTCATTATGTGATTTTCGGAGCTTGCAGTGTCTAAATTAGCTCTGTGCCTCCCTCAACTATACTCACTGACTACACAACCCAAAAAGAGAAAGAACTGCATTAACTTGGAGAAACTCCAAATTAAGCACATTATTCAAAAACTTGAAAAAGACAGAAGCCAGAGTGAAAAATAGACACATGAGAGCAGAGCTGCTTAATGGCTGAATGTTCAGAACAGATCTGCATGTTTAAAGCAGGAAGACTGGCAGATGGCGTAAATATGCTTCTGCTGAACTGCTATCTCACCCCAGCACTGTGGTCTATGAACACTACACGTCCAACAGACGGTCTTTATACACTCCAGAACGCACGTTTCCATGAAACCACAATAGTTCAGTACTAAAATGGCATGATAGCAGAGCAAAAAGTCTCTAAAGAGTTCACCTAACAACTTTGAGTTAAAACTTCCAGATCTATAGTGCTTATCTTCCTGACTGCAAGACTGAGAAGAACATCTTCAGAGAGGATTATAGCGGGATACTGGAAGCCATCAGAGACAGAAGGTGCTGGAATAACTCCTCCCTATTGAAGATGGGAGATGGGAGTTGCTGTGTATCTCACAAACTGAAGATCTCTGACTCCTCCATTAAGACAGGGGAGCCCCAAATTTAGTGATTCAGTAGTCAGGAATAGCATTTTAGCCTTAGATTGCTTTTCTATGTAAAGCACTTATAAAATATGTATGAAATATGCTATAAATAAACCTTACTTGCTTGATTTGCAACTCGGTTCAGGCTCTGACATTGACAAAATTCCAGCACCCACATGGTGAATTTTCAAGTCAGCATAAAATGCAATTCAAAAGATATTTTAATAATGAGGATTAGTAGATGGTATATTATCATACCATAATATGCTTTAGGCTTAGACTCCATAAAAGTTATAGAGTTGAAAATTAAAAATTGCAGACTCCATAAAAGTTTAAAAAGTTGTTAGCTGGGAAAATTGCATGAACTAGGGACTTTATAGAGAGCATGCCATTGTAAAGTAGACTGTATGTATATCACTCATTGTGATAGACATATATTTCTCATTTTCATCTGCGGTAAATTGAATAAGGTGTATAACCTGACTAAGGTCTGTGTAGTTGGAGGGTAGGGGTTAAAAAGAAAGAGGCATTTACGAAAATCTGAAAAGCAAAGCTGTTTTGAAGGCAGAGCAAGGTATTCTTTGGCGAATGATTACATAGTGCATGTTTTTCTGGATTAAAAAATGTCTAATGCACTAGGAATATGCATAAAGAGAATAAATTAGGTCAATTTTGATTTCATGTTGGCTTTAAAGAACTTTAGCAAAGCCATCTCAGCAAAACCAATATCAGCGAATCAGAGTTTCAGCCTGACTGATTCAGTTTGATTGCTCAGGACACCTATTTGTAGTGACATTTGTCAGGTAGTTTGGACATTTTGCATGTGCCATCGTGCCAAAAGTTGTATTTTTTTGGAGCCACGCTATAAAAACACCCATAAAAGAAGGACAGAAAAAATATGGAACTAATTACTTTAAGACTATGCCTTTGTTTTTAATGAGGATGAGTTTGTATTCTTAACCATGCCTTAAAAAGACCTTGAAATCTTAATCTCAAAAAATTGCTGTTATAAAAATATAATTAAGGAAATATTAAACAGTCTCATTATTTTTCTCTGAGTCAGTCATCTCATTTCACTCTCTTGTAAAAATACTAATAAAAATGGTAAGCTCAGTTGATGGAGATTTATCTTTCATTATATAGTAATATTATCTGAGCTATGGGCTTTTCGTAATATCTAGATTATGAGACTGTCAAGATGTTTGTCTGTTTAGCAGATGATGGCTTTGTAATAAATCTGGAGACAGTTTTCTTCTATTAAAGAATAATTTTTTGCTAACAAGCAGGGGATAACAAACACTGCATTTCTTGTTTAGAGTTGTTTTAAGAGGCTGATTTCCAACAAGACTGTTTAAACCTGGTTTAAATAGATGGAGAAAGTACAGTTAACAGGATTTATTCAAAACAATTTGCTTAACCTTTCAGCTGTGATGGGGTGAGATTCGAGAAGCACTGCTTTTGTAACAAAATGACAAAATTAACAACAAATTTGGATAATCTGTATAGCTTTAAAGGCAAAATGCTGCAACTAAACATTGTCAAAACTAACAAATAAATGAAACTGGTTAACTTACGCTATCGATTTTGACGGATGAGTTTGTATCAATAATGCTCAGACTCTGAGAAAAGGGAGAGTGATAACGGATATTAAAAATGACAAAAACCGTTTAATGTTCATCCAAAAATGTTCATTTACTCACTCCAGATCTGTGTGGCCAGACTCAAGACCAGACCTTTCTTTTATCTGCTAAACACAAAAGACGATATGCTGGGAACATTGAAGCCCTTTGATTTCTGTTAAACGGACAAAAAAAAGTACACTAGTAGATATATTTATATTTCATATACTTTTTTAATAAATATAAATGTATGTTTATACTTTCTACAGAACAAAATAAAAGTTCATACTGTCCAATCTCAACTAATATAAGTACGGGCATACTCTGAAACCTTTCCCACTCTAATTTAAATAACAAAGCATGATCATCATCAAGCAAAACCTGGTATGAAATCATATATGGAGTTCATGAAGTTCATTCAAGAAATGAGCAGTAGCTGTGACTGCAGCATCTCTCTCTCTCTCAGTCAGCAGGTTGAGAACTGCACCCTGCCTGTCTGTCTGTCTTTCCTGCCCCTGCCAGACAGAGAAGAAGGGGGTGACCAATTCCCCCTTTTGGGCATTACATCATTGCTTTCCCTGCTGCAGTGCCTCCCAATGAAAGAGTCTGTGTGCCTGCCAAGTAAACAATTCTGTCTCTTCGCATGCTTCCATACCTCACTGAGAAGAGTTTGAATACATCATAACTGACACATGGCATGACACAGCAACATAAAAAAGCATGAACCCATCAGTTAACATTTGGTATCTTGCAGAGTAGAAGCTCTTTTAATATTTTCTTCACATAATGAGTATGTTTACCCAGGAGGGAAAGTTTACCCTGAAATGAAAATTGTATCATCATTTACTCACCCTCATTTTGTTCCAAATCTGTATGACTTACATTCTTTCATAGATCAAAATTACAAATTTCCCCTTTTCTGTTCCATGGAAGAAAGAAATTGATACAGATTTGGCACAACATGAGAGTGAGTAAATGAGGGTTTTTCATTTTAGGCGAAATGTTCCCTTAAGAAAAAGAAAAATGCAAAGCAAGGACGCACTTAACATATCCATTAAGAAACAAGCACCTGCACTGGTTTATCCACACGACTCCAGCAGGGGATAACTGGAGGTCTAATGTCTGTGCTGAAGTGAAAATAATCAGAAACTGTATTTTTTTTCCTATATTAGCAAATGACAGCAGGCAAGCGAAAATAATGCATTACAACCGACTAACATATCTGTCTATAACCGTCTCTATATCTAAGCATTGTGCACATTAATTTAAGGGCCAGTCACACAGCCGATCACGCACAAATCACTCACAAAACACGCACAGATTGGGTTTGTGCGTGCTTGCGAGAAATTGACCAAAGTATTCCACGAACATTCGACGCACGTCCGACGCATGAATCACTGATGGAGCGCGTCCAAACAACGAACAAGCACTTTCAGAATCCACATTGTCAGTGGAATGAACGTGATACGTGCGCCGTTCATGCGTTGTTCATGAGTGATATGAAGGTGGGGCGTCAATGGACGTGCGCGGTTTTGAACCAGTTCCAACGCATAAGCACTGACGGCCGACGCGTGTCCCGCGCATAGTCACGCATACTCAACGCATAAACTACGCACAGCGACTCCTGAATAACGCACACCAAAAATTTTTGACCCGTTCATGCACAAACCGCCTTCGACGCACATCCACTTACAATCACTGATGGTCCACCATAGAAATACGTATACGACGCACGCTCCGCGCAGATGTGCGTAATTCATGCGTGATTCATGCGTTTTCGCTGTGTGACTGGCCCTTTATTCAAAGAAGGTCAGTCAATAATAGCACTGATTAAATTAATGATAATATATTTTAATAATTAATTAATTGATTAATGATATGAGTATGTGCTACACATTCAGAGACTCAATGGAACTTTACGGGACATTTATTCACAGAATCCTATGCACATATTAATTTAGATTAATGATAATAAAATTAACTGTGCATTTTTTAACATACATAATAATATTGTGGATATATAACCATTATTGCTGCTTTTTTCTTATATTTCAGCTTCAATGTGTCACTGAGTATAGCAGTTGGTGGCTGCATCAAGCCACTGATGGCAGGCAGCTTTCTGCCATTACAGCACTGCAGGAGAGGAATAGACAGCAGATGAAACGCTGCTCCTGTGCTTCACTGGCCTTCTGGCATGATGCATGAAGACCACAGTCACCTGTTTCATAACTTTATTCAGCATAGATACAGCGGTGTGTTGAGGGACAGAGATGAATGGATGAGAAAAGGTCACATAGCGTATGGCACATGCTTTCTGTCACGACCACAACAGTTGAGGAGGAGAGAAGAATTGGGAAGGGAGTGGGCAAAGAAAAAAGATGGCGTTTAACAACAATACAAAACAAGAATTCATTTGGCAACTTCCTTTCCTCAACACTTCAGTGATGAAACGGTCTCTAGTGAGATTCTGAGATCAGCCAGCACTACAGCATGTATACCGCAACATTTGGCATGACAGCATTTATTGAGCAATGGCAGAAAAAGCACAATAGATGTAGTCCATATAACTGGTGCGCTATACTAGTCTAGAAATATTTCTCACATAAAACTAAGCCATTTATTGATAATCTCCCCCTCTGCTACAGCAAAAAAACAACTGAAATTAAAGTATTATTGGAATTCAACTTGAGCCATGGTTTGATAGCTGCTCTTATAATAACTAACAACTGGAATATTATAGAGTATATAAAAGAGCTACTGTCACATTTTGAATCTGTTTTCAACCTGTTTTTATGTTTGGTGATGCCTGTATTTGTAGATCAGCTTTCTATTTTTCTGATTGATTTGGGTATTCTGTTTAGGTGTCTTGTTAATTAGCTCCTTTGTTTTCTGTGTAGCTCCTTGTATTAGTCATGTGTTTGATGTTAGATTTAGTTTTGTGTTATATATTCCTGAGTTTTGAATTTAAATACGCTTTCCCTGGATTCTATACTCTTTCATCGAGAGAATCTCTAAGATACAGCGTGACAGCTATGTGGAAAATTTTAATTATAATATATATAAATAATGATGGAATCCCCTAAACAAATAAGAACACATAGCCCTATATAGAAATTTTAAATAAATAAATAAATATACAGACCTACACATATATACATTAGGAGTGGGGGAGGAGGATCGATTCACAAATGAATCGTGATTCTATCTTATGCCAATTCGCATCAATTCACAAATTCACAAATTTAAAACATTAGAGAGTTATTAATCATAATAAATTACGAAAAAAGGATTAGTGCTCGCACAGATGGACCGGCTGCCGAAGCACGAGCACAGCGCTCACTAGGCACTTTTATATCTTTATTATGAATCAATTTATATTAAATTCCTTCAGTGAAGACTATAAAGTGTCTTGTTTTTTTACATTTGATGATTCCATTTCTGTAGTATTTCTTAAAACTAGACAACTGTTTACTACTGTATTTGTACTATTGTTCATTTATTTTCGTTTTATTCACCAGCTTTATATTTGCAAAAAATATATATTTTTGTATCAATGAATTGTAGTCTGAGGGCTACCTTGCTTTAGTGATTGCAGTCAGATTAAAATGCATTTGTTTTATAATATTGGAATGAATGAGAAGTAAAAACAAAGTAAGTTTCAAGGTTTACAATTCATTCAGAGATTTTTTCTTCTAGACTTTTTTAAATGTCTACTGCAGTCAAATAAGAAAAGTAACACAAAACTGAAAATCTATGCATACGTCAAATAAAAATGTAAGAATCGAGAATTGATTTTTAATCTAATTGTGACCTCAAGAAACGATTTAAAATGAATCGTGAGATACCAAAAGATGTACATGTAAATTATAAATGTGCATGTGTAAAATAATCTCTCTCTCTCTCTCTCTCTCTCTCTCTATATATATATATATATATATATATATATAAAAATCAATAATTTTCAAATATTATTATAATATACATATACACACACAGATTAAAAGTATATTTTTTTTTTGGTTGAATTTCCAGCTAAAAGTGTAAAGTATATTGATAAATCACAGTACAAGTAATTGTACATCATGGTAACTCTATATAACTATATTATACAAATAATTATACTGTGATCCTCCTGGGGTATTCATACCCTGGAGACCACAACATCAATAAATCACTGCCACCTTCACGGTTATGTACCTGGACAGTCTGGGGTGATGCTAATGGAAGGTGTCTAGACAGGCACCATCACGTCACCCTGACTCCAATAAGCATGATATCCCGACCGGCAAACACACAGACACAAAATTACATGACAACACATAATTCACATCTGCTCCATTGTGTCCATCATGCAATTAACAGGTATCCTCAGAAGATTCTGCTGAACAATGCACATGCGATACATCATCAATGAAATGTTATTTCACAAAATAATGAAAGATGCTGATAAAAGCTGAAAAAGGAGAAAATGTAAAGACACGGAGGGATGTCAAAATGCCGGTACTGCCCGCATCAGCCTGTCAGATTCTCTCTCACCTTATGTGCCAGAGCGTTACACACAATGACGCAGCATCTCTGCAGCACAGCGAGCAGGGAGGCAAAGAGTGGGAGATAGACTGAAAGAAATGCAAGAAAAAAGGAATAAAGAGCCTACCTGAAGAGATCTACGTGTAGGATCCTGTTCTTTAGCGTGTAGCACAAAGGAAGACAGAGAACCACAGATGGACCTGGAGAGAGAGCGACAAAGGGGAGAGAAATGTGGCAGGTGAGCTCAAGGTGTCCTCAGAGTTTCATTTCAGTCACATGACCGTAGCAGCTACAATACTCGTTCCACGTCAATGACAGAGACACATGTGTGACATTAGCACGCGCCGTTCATACTGCCCGCTTCCAGCAAGTGGGAGAGTGGTGTGAGCGAGGGGTAGGGCTGTGTGTGTGTGAGAGAGAAAGAGAGAGAGTGTGTGCGCAACTGAGATGATAATATAATTAACAGCCTGATAAACTGTAAGCAAGAAAAAATAATGAATCCGTGAGTGAGCAGAATGTTCCAGGATGAGCTCAGATGCTCTGAGGCGACTTAAAAGGAAAGCAAATGAAAATAATCACATTGCTTAAAAATTAATTATTAATCGACAATGCAGTTTCTCTATATTATGACAGTTAAAGATATTGATAATGGCTTCCCCAAACTGGTAAGGGATTTAGCATCAAACCAAAGTCCCTTTTAATGCTTGTCAGTCCACTTGGTGACCAGCTTGGAAATATCAAAGGGAAGATATTTCTCATCATGCATGTACAGGTCATATGTACTTGAATGGCCTAAAGATCTCTTTATTTTTTGTAGTGGTTAACATGTCTGTGGCGAGCAGGGTGGGGCCGAGGGCTGTGAGAACGGCGCGAGAGCCGTTTTCACAGAGTGAAAGCAAAAAAGGAGGCAGAAACCGACAAACATTGAACAGCTTTTAATATAAAAATAAAATAATGATGGCGGCACAAACACACAACCAAAACACATCGTAAATCCAGGCCTGGTCTCCTCTCGACTTCCATTGCTCCTCCTTTTATGCTTCTCACGGCCCTCTGTCATTTTTACAAACACCACATTATAAACAGGATTTTTTTTTTATTATTTTCAACTCTGTCTTACTGTAAGAGCATTTATGAAAGTATGTGCTAAATGGCTTCTTAAACTTTCAAATGTTAGTTTAGGAAAGCAAGGAAATCTAATCTAACATTGATTTAATTTTTCACATCTTTTTTTTCTGCTGTACAGAAGTACTCTTTCCCCGGTTGGCTACAACTGTCACAGGCCATATGAAATACCAGAACACTGCAGACAGGAAACTTTGATTGGCAATCTGACAGTAGCTGGTGTTCAGATGGCCTCGATATTGACTGCCTCCCAACTGACTCATCTTAATGCTATAAATCCTCCAAGCAGCTCTGTTCACTAGTAGAGGGGAATGAGGTCTTTACTGGAGTAACTTTACACTGGACCGACCATGAAAAAGTTCAATAATGGATCAGAATGATCACTGATTTAAAGTCAGCTTTTTATTCAGTTGGAATGTATAATAATGGCTCTGTATTTTTATATATATATAAAAAGCATATAGTATAGATCACAAGTCATTTGGACCATTTTCATGGCATAATTTATGAACTGTGGTTGTATGGAAAACAGTTGTTGATTTTATTTTTAACTCCCTCTGTGTTCCATAGAGAAAAAGAACGGCAGTGTTATTTTAGTATTATTTACAGTAATGCCTTGAGATACGAGCGTCCCGACATACAAGTATTCCGAGATACGAGCAAGCCGTCGAGCAATTTTTTGCTTTGAGATATGAGTAAATATTTGAGATACAAGCATCTTACAGATGTCGATGCTAGGTAGTCAAGCACTCCGAGCCGCTCAAGCCGCCTCATTTATGGGGTAATTGCATATGATCTCCACTAGAGGGCAACCTTAGTTTTACAGCAGGGGTTACCGGGGGTGACGAGTGATTCACTAGTATTAAGC
Organism: Rhodeus uyekii; assembly: GCA_037043235.1. NCBI lineage: Eukaryota > Metazoa > Chordata > Actinopteri > Cypriniformes > Acheilognathidae > Rhodeus > Rhodeus uyekii. The sequence goes on from JAWRVZ010000006.1 coordinate 2,364,601, forward strand.
TGGAAGCAGCACGAGTTATGCGTGTTCAATAATGATAAATATGAGGTTCTGAGGCCATCCAATACACTACACAGGAAGCAGCACTACACTTCTGTTTTCTGTTTGCATTATCTATATCTACGTTATCCCTCCCTCCTCCTCCTCCACACATGCCGCCATTAGCCGCTACTGTATCGTCTGTCTCGAAGGTAAGAACTCGTAATTAAAACCACATTTTGCTTTATATCACAGGAATCCTTATAAATGAATACATGTGTGTGTGTGTCTCTATAGCGATTAAAAATATTGTTATTAGCACAAATAAGGAAGTTTTTTAGACGTCCGGAACGGATTAATTTTTTTTGTTATTTCTTATGGGTAAAAATGATTTGAGATACAAGCAATTTGAGTTACAAGCTCGATCCTGGAACTTAAGGTATTACTGTATACATTATTATAGTATTTCTTAATATTTAAAATGAACTTACATTTTTATATTTTTAGTTTGTTATTTTTTCTTGCCATTGTTTTAGTATTTAGTTCATTTTTAGTTCATTTAGTCCAACTTATTTCACTCAGTTTTCTTTAGCAAAAAGTTTTAGGTATAGTTAACAATAACACTGATGTGATACAGAATTTGAAAGACATTTTCATTTTCGGTTGATTTATTCCTTTAAAAAATTGGCTTTTTATTTTTTTTTAATTGTCCTCAGACCATTTCACTCTTTCACTCTCTCTCTCTCTCTCTCTCTCTCTCAATTTGCTGATGTTTTGCTGACCGTCATCATTAGGGCAGGATAAAGATTTGTCTTCATTCATTTCACCCCTTTGGCAGTTCATGCTCTCTCTGATCATCATCATCATCATCATCATCTCAACAAATGTGGGATTCTGAAGGCACTGCAGGCAGGCAGAGCGCCACAAAAAAAGCCAGGAGAACCCGCTTACCCTCCAAAAAACCCCACCCCAAACCTCACGACGGATGGTTATCCCCCAACCGCTGAGTGAATCTTCTTTTATTTAAAGCTTTTCTAGGCTCTGAGGCCCTTATTTTCATGCAATTTCTTAGTAACATGGGCGTCTGCCTTCCTGAAATAGCAAGTCTGATGGGTTTAGCCGTGTGTGGTGTGCCAGCGCCGCACGGAGTAGGATGAGGGTGGGCACTGTTCATTTAAAAACACATACGTCTGGGCCACGGAAAGCAAGCACGTGCACTCTAGAGTCTAGACGGTCTAGTCTGCTGATTTAGACCCTAGTTCAGAATATTTGTAGTTAGCGTCACTTGACAAAAGACAATTCACTAGGAATGCCCTGCAATACCATAAAAGAGTGTGAAAAATAATAGAAAAACATAAAATAAGTAAACTCTTGTGAATTTACCCTCGTGAACCCTTTAGCCATTTAAGTCATGTCTAAAGAACAAAGCCTCCAACCACAAAAAGTTCCAATTGATCATTTGCAACAAAAACCTATTAGAATCTGAGGGGTATCTGTCTCCTTATAGGGACAGTTTATCCAGAGCTAAACATAACCTTTTGTTTTGTTTTTTACAGAATAAACCCAAATGGGTTTGAAATAATATTCCCAAATTTGGGATTTTGACTTTGCCTTAAATACATTGTATATAGCAGTGGTCCCCAACCCCCGGTCCGATTTCACGAACCTGTCCGTCGATGAAATGGTACCGGGCCGCGTAGCGCATTCGCGGAAGCGGCTGCGGCGAGGTGACTATGGAGACGTTTGAACAGTCTCACTCGCACCCATTTTTAAAATGTTCAATAATAAATTATAATAATACCAATCATAAAAAATTGACATAATAAGAGTTCATATAAAACTTCTCAGTAAAGCTGTAAAATTGCTAGCACATTCATTCGCTATGCCTTAACAAGCTCAAAAAATACAGTAAGATAAAACAAGTAAATAAATAAATAATTATATACATAAATAATACCCAACTAAATACATAAACATTTTAAACAAACAAATATAAATAAAATTAAAATTTTATCGTCTGTCTTGAATGACTCTGTAGGGCATTCTAAGCGAATAAATTATATTAAAATTTCATTGCATGAAATCATATTAAAATGAAAATTAAATATAAACCTTCTCTATGAAAGTGTCAACTGTCCAGCAATAATCAAACATGAAGTGTTGAACATCAAGCCAGATTTCCCTTGGACTATCTCAGTCATTAGAACAACAAATCTATCTCCGCCCAAGTAGGATCTAGTCATAATCTTACCAGCAAAGGCCCATCACCGCGTCGCCACAGCAGATGCTCCTGTATACAGACTGAACCATGCCTCTGCTATGGTGGATCAATCCTAATTAGCCTGATGGCTATTTGAGCCTACACTACCTCCAGACTGCATCGAGGCGGACTAGCTGCCCTAAGGTCAGGCCTCCTGTGGGATGAGTGTGAGGGGGAGAGACATCCTCTAATCCAGCAAACCAGCAAACAGCAGCTGCACCCTGGATCTAATCCTCCTACCCCCTCCTCCAATCCACAGCCTCAAGCACAATCAAAAAACGAGCAAACTGTCAGGCGTCCCACCTGAGACCCGCATATGTCAGCTTATTCATTATATCACACACTTCTGCTTACAAAGCTGGTTTATTTGTCATCGAGTGTCGATTTAAGCCTCTCCTCTACCTCTCCAGTGAGAAACCATGTTGTCTTTGATGCTATTGTCTAATCTTATTGTGAGACAGCTGAAGGTAGAACAAGATTTCCCTGTTTGTTGTTCAATTGTTAAGTAACAAATTACAAATGCTTTTTTGGGAGTCAGCACAGGTTGTGCTTTCATGTATATCTGTCTGTTTAATCCAGGGTTGGCTGTCTCTTAACTGTGTGCACTCTGTAGAGCTGTGCCTAGACCTCTGCACATGAATATTTCTCTGATTTATCTCATGAATGCAGGCTAAATTACATTTTACTGGAAATTCTAAAAGAAGTCTCCAGAAAACTTTTGGCGTTGCAAGATAAAACAACAAAAAACACAGGATCTAAGATGATCTCAAATCTGCCAAAATTCTGATTCAAAAATTCTCATCAAATATCAACGCATTAGGGTTTTCGTTTTCTTGAAGCATTGATTACAAATCTTAAAATATGAATCATTTGTTTTCAGTCCTGAATTGAATTAAAATGCACTTTTAAAATGAACACTTACTAGCGAAAATTATTGGAATCATTGCATTTTTAATACTGTAATATTTGGATTTTTTAATCGACTAGGGGTTCCCATGGTCAATGAAAACCTGAATCGAAATTAAATTTCGTGAACGGGCCCACCCATTGAAATTTGTCCCATGTTTTGTGTTTACAATTGCTGATCCTGAGTAAAATGACTTGCGGAAGTGTACCGTATTTTCCTGCATATAACCCGCAGACTTTTGGGCTTTTGTGTAAGAAATCGTTGGTATAACCTATAGATTGATAAACTTTGTGTAAGTTCGGATTTCAAATTTCGAATGTTGCTCTCATGACGTCAATTATCCATAACTGTTCAGGCTCGGTACACAGTGCTTGTGCGCGAAATTCAAACAATAAGAAAACAAACACAAGTCAGAATCAGAACAAAAAGAAAAAGCAGTCTCTCCCGCTGTGCAGCAGCACGTCCCTTAAGAAGCGATTCTACAGGTGTTGATCATCGGATGAGATGAGAAGACCACACCCTCATGGCAGCACAGCCAATCACGTCTTCTTGCATGATCGACAGGTCAGACAGCCAATCAGCGCCAGCTGTCAAGAGTGACAGTCCAAGCGCTAGAGACAACAACCCTCCCAAGAAAGAAAAACAAAGAAAATACAGCAAAAAAAAAAGAATAATAATTATGTCCTTAGGGACATAACAAATATATTGAAATATTATTACGCGAAAAAATTTGTGATATAGCCCGCACCCTTATATAACCCGCACCCCTCCCGCGGGGTTTGTAAAATCTGGTATAACCCGCGGGGGAAAAACGGTAATACCTTGGCCTCTAGAATAAGGGGCTAAATGTCACAGCGGTTGTATTCACACTCTAATTAAGCCAAGATATTCCCCCAAGTTTTCCTCCAAATCAGCCAGCGAGCAGATCTACACTCAGCCTCCACACAAATTAATTGGTCATGAGCAAGTGTGGATGGATGAAGAGAAAGCAAGAGAGGGTTTAACCATTGAAGCTCTTGAGAGCAGAGCCAAAAAAAGAAACAAGACCTTAATTAACATAACAGGGCTTTCATCTGTGCCACCTTTAATCAATACGTCCACGTTAACCGCACACAATCACATAATTACAGCAATTCATAAAGAAACAAGCAACATCATTCAGACAATGTCACACACTTTTATAGATTTTGACATTTAAATTAGGGTGCAGAATATAAATGAACACCCAGAAGTAGGGTATATGACCCAAACAACAACACAAAGGAGTGGTCACACTACAGTTTTTGTTCCATTCATACATATGCAAATGCTGGAGACTGTAAACTCATCCAAAGATGTTTCGTATTTCGCTACGTATTTGAACTCCTACCAGCAAATTTGTATCATATGAATAAACGTGACCAATAGAAGATCAATATGTCACAATTTAAAGTCAGCATTAAATATTTTTTTAATTAAGATGTCTACAAAAATGGCCAATCTTGATTTCATGGTGACATTAAAAGAGCACAAAGTTTAAAGCTGTAGCTTTGCAGCATCATAGGAAGAATTTTACATTTTGAATCTATTATAATTTGTAATATGTTGAAATTATGTTTGTTTTTTTTAAATGCCACAGCATGACCATTGCGGTGTCCAAAGAAATCTCACATGATCGAAATATAGTGTGACTGCCCCTTAACTAATTTAATATGAAAATATAACAATGTTTAATATTTTTATACAATGACAGTTATAAAATAGAGATACTGTAGTGCGGTCACTAGGGATCCTACTTTTTGGCCCACCTTATAGGCAGCTTGGATTAGCACTTTTCTAAAGCATTGACCACCCGATATAATCCCTGTGAAGTATGGGACAGATCTGATCCACGATTTGCCTGAACTGGACACTAATTCTGTGAAGCTCTTACATGTAAAAGCACTGACAACAACATTGACCTTAATCTCTTAACAGGGTGTGAAAGAATCACCTCTCACGCCCCCCACCAGCCATAGGTCACACTGCGTTATAGATACACCTGTCTTGTATGGTTTCTTTGAAAGATTACTGATTTACAGAAGGAGGCACTAAGAGCAAGAGCAAATTTATGACAGCACAGATTTACAACTTCATAAAACATTTTTCTAAAAACTGTGTTGGTGTAGCCTAGTGGTCATTAGGATCATAAAATGGCACAGTATTGTGATTCTCTACAGCATGAAATCACACAAGCGACAGTCACAACAAGACTCTTGAGCAAGACAAATTCCAAGATTACTATGGAGCGACTGATAAAGTCGACTTTAAATTGCTTTAAATAAAAGTATTAGCAACTTCACAAGTAAAAATTGGAATATCAGTCAGCCGAATCCCACCGAATTAACATATAGACCAAACGCACTTTGAGTGTACTATTGCTTATATACAACACTTTCAAAAACAAGAAGTTGATTAACTCAATATTGCTTAAGTTAGTGTTGATTAAATATTTTGCCGTTAAGGAAAATAGTTCCAAAGAAATCCACAGCATTCATGTACTCGAACAACAAACAGTAGCAGCGTTCCTAAATGAATCAATAGGCGTGTTTGACTAGAAGTGGTGCTGTGTAGACCGATCAACGTGGCATCTTTTGCAGTACTTTAATGTCATACACAGATGTCTGTGCTGCACAACTTCAAGTGTTTTTAATGAATCGGTTAAGTGAATGAACTATTGAGTCATTTAAAGACTCGTTTTGCTCCTGACTGACAGTTTTTCAGTGATAATAGTAAAAAAACTATGCAATTAACGACTTATTCAGTTCCTGAATATATCAGTATTTATTAACAAATAGTTTAACTGGCTCACTCATTAAGTCATGTCATAGAAAACTGACCAATCCTCACCACCAACCAAAATAAATAAATAAATAATAAAAATAACTGCAGTATAATAGTAAATAATGTTTAGAATTTAGACAATTTCAAATGAAATTGGATATGATTGGTTTATGAACCTACAGCAATTTATGCCGGTAAAGTGATTACACCACATTTTTTTGATAAACAATATGCTTCAGGGGGAAAAAAGCACCTAGGCCGCTGGGACAGTTTACTATTTAACCCTGAGTAAGAGGGACAATAAATATTTCATGTCTTCTGCCAACTGAAGTTTGAACACTACATTGAATGGTGAAGTAACCACTAAATGCAAACATAGCCTCAACTAAAGCATTTATAAGCACTTGTCAAACAAGTTATTCTCAGCAGGGTTATATCTCGACTCTATTAAGTGGGATAACAAGATTACACACAGAGTAGTGGCTATACGGCTAATGTAGTGCGTCTCTGTGATACCTCTCCCTCCCTCTTAAAAACATTCTTCTATTCCCATAAGACTGCTGGATGTACTCTCAATGTTAGGCATTTCAACCGGAAAACGATCATGTTGTCCACGCGCAGCTGCTTAGTGAGACGGAACAAAGCGTTTCTTGAAACTGCTGTATTTTTATTTTTTTAAATCAGTCTTGTCAAGCTTGTTGTCTTGTCTGTTTAGTGTCTGGAAAGAAAAACAGGTCTCAATTTAGAAATGTAGAGACAAAGGCACTTGAAATCTCAGGCTAGTGCAGGGAGAGTTCACAGTGCCCAAATCCGATGTTATCCATGCCATTTCAAATCACAGAAATGGAAAAATGGGCCAAACATTATGGATTCCAACACAAATCCCTAGAAAGATTATCCAGTTAATTTTCATTCAACATTGAGGCTCAGAAATTGAATTACCCAGCCGCATGGTTATTAGAAGGTACCAACAGCACAGAATTAATTTAAATAAAGTTGTGGATGGATGGATGGATGGATGGATGGATGGATGGATGGAAGGAAACCTTTGGGGAGTTTGTCTCTAACTGAGAGCCTCCTGGACAGCAGATGGTCAATGGTACTGCAGTCAGAAGTTATCAGCAAGTATTAGATGTCTCTCACTAAGACTTAAGCTTGATGTAATCAGTTAGAGATGTCCACTTTAGTTAAACAGATTCCTAATTCACAGTCACTCCAATCAACAAGGCTACTGTCCTCACTTTTGTCTATTACAGAGGTTTGAAAAAAGTTTTTTCCTAAAGCACATTTAAGCTCAGTTACCAAGGCTGTTCACAAGACACACTGTACAGTATAATGACATTTCCACCTTTAAATTTAAAATGAACATTCCAATTTTCACTTTAAATTCCAAGGGGATCATAATTTGAGGTATAATTGAAGGTCTGTGGCATAAAAATGGTAAGAAGCGCATGTGTATCACAAATTCAAAAAAAGAGTTTAGTTGTGAAACAGAAGTACAGCTGTAGACAAAGATCTCCATCTCATTGCCTGGAGTCCTGCAGTCTCTGAGATTCAGCCCTGAAGAGATAAACATCAAGACTGACAAATGGCCCACAGTTGGGCCTGAGAGCAGCAGGGGAAAAAATCCAAGGAGCCAAAGGATGATGTCAGACCACATGGCAGAAATGACAAGAGAAAATATCAAACAACCACATCTCTCTGGCAGCTATGCAACACCCAGCAGGCCCACAAGGATTGCAACAACACGATTACTATTCATTCGTAAGACTCATGCCTACAGTTATTATTAATTATAAAATAACTCTAATGGCTCGTTTTAGTTTCAACAGTGATTTATATTTAAAGCCTTTGTGACACCATATCACATATCCCAAACTACCTAAATTAACACAGCATGCTTACTGTTAATTGGACTATTGTTAATTAGTTGCAGACTAATGTGTAAAACATTTCCGGTGTAACCTGTCCATCTGCAATTTTTTTCAGCCTCATATTCTTTTATATTCCTTAGCTGGACTGGAGATCAATCTCAGTGATGCAACATTTCTATCTGGCGGAAGAAAGGACAGTTCATTGCAGAACTGGTCTGCATATTAATCTATTGCATTGCTATTCATATATGTAACACAATCAAATCTTCACCACTGCCTGAGTAGAGCCAAAATTAAAATAAATAACCAAAAGTAAATAAAATAAAAATCACTTTTCAAATTGACAAATAACAGACGTATTGGTTCAAAGTGTAGTTAAATGTACCAGTGAATTAATATTTTAATAAACCACTTAATCAGACATAATTAAAAATGCAGCTAAATGTACAAGTGAAATATTAAATTATTAAGTCATTTTTTAAACTGACAAATAAACAGACATTTCAAACTGTTTAGCAGTGAAATAATGCATTATTAAACAACATTTCAAACTGACAAATTCTTCAGACTGACACGATCAACACAGTTTAATTAAGTCGATGTTTAAAATACTAGTTAAATGTATCAAAATAATAAATTAATACATTTTCAAAGCAATTGCTTTTCTGTGGGACCAATCCAACTGTCAAAACTGCCATATCTTTGGCAGTCACCCCACTGTGTCACTGACCTTTTGCATAAAGTAATATTACTAGAAATTAAAGGTACAAATGTGGCACTTTAAGGATGTCCCCTAAAAGGGTTTGAACTTACACCTTTTAACCACCAGCTCAGTTTGTTAACCAATAGTACATAAATGCCTCAGAAGCAAATATGAAAATTCACTGCAATTTGAGTGAGACAAACCAAAAATGACTAGTGGAGACCTGACAAGTCAAAGGTCAACAGGCTCCAGCTATAAACCTGTTGATTCAGTACAAGCACATACAAATATAACTTTTCACTTTTTTATGAGAACGTGACAGAGAAGGCAGAGAAGATAAAGTAATTTAGTCTGCTCATGAAGCTCCAAGTTCCTGTTTCCTCCCTCTCTCTCTCTCTCTCTCTCTCTCTCTCTCTCTCTCTCTCTCTCTCTCTCTCTCTCTCTTTTTCCTTCTCTCTCTCTCCCCTCTCTCTCCCCATTTCAAACTTTTATTCTCTGCCTCCATTTTGGTTTAAAAAGAGCACAGGAAATTCCTCTCAAGTGAAATACTCATCCCATGGGTAGATTCTGTGCAGAAACATACATATGAGGGCGGGAGACTGCAAACAGGGACACAACTGCGTTTTAGAGCTACCATGTTGACCAAACACCAGGTTGACCATTTTAAGCTGATTTGTCACTGGTCTAAGAAAGTCTATTAGCTGATTATCAACTTAAATCAATGAGAAATCAGTTACCATGTTCCAAAACACACAGCTACCAGCTATCTTCTGCTGAACACACAAAAAAAGATATCTTGAAGAATATGGGAAAGCAAACAGTTGATGGGATACACTGACTTTCAAAGTATGGAAAAAAGGGGCCCATCAACTGTTACCAAAATTCTTCCAAATATTTTCTTTTGTGTTATGCAGATGAAAGAAATTCATACAGGTTATGGAACAACTTGAGAGTGAGTAAATGATGACAGAATTTTCTTTTTTGGCTGAACTATCCCAGTGTGAGTGGATTTGCTTGTCTTCACTCGTTTCAACTTGGTCTCTAGCTTTGAAGCTATGTTTTTCATCAGGGAGGCTTTATCCTCAAGCTATTAGCTGCTTGCAAGGCGTTTGAGCAGAATAGAAAAAGTGCCAAGCCCCGTTATGGCTTCTGTGGTCAGTGCAGCGCTCACCCTGACCACATCACTAAACTCCAGGGTGCGGCCAGCAGCACTGCCCAGCTGGCCCGACCTATAACTGCACACAACAACTAACATAACAGGACATTGCCTTTGATTCGCTCCACAAAGTGATCCCACTCATTCACCCACACAATAACTTCGATATATAACACCAAAAGCCTCATTTTTGTCTTTAAGAGCTGTTCAAACTAATAAAAGGAGACATTAGCTCGGTTCCAAAACCTAGTGAGCTGTCTTGTGGTCTACTGTCTAAATGGGTAACTATCTTGTAACACTCAAAGAAGACTGAAGAAAGAAGACTGCCTTATTTGGAACACGTTATATATAATGTACAGAACATCACATACACTGCATAAAATACGGCTACTAAATTGAGAGATACAACATGATTTGACATTAGAATGTTGCTAAGCTAACAACAAAAACGGCACAAAAAAGTCAAAAAAAAAATTGATTATTGATCACACTGAACAACTTTATATTGAATTTATTGTAGCTGTTCAGTCCAGGTTTTGGTCCAAATACTCACAGACTGTATTGCTCTATGAATATATTTAGAGTTATAAATATATTGTTATAGTTTGGATATCCATCTTGGATTCATTTTTGACTGAACTCATTGCAATATCATTATCTGCGAAGCATAGATGGAATGTTGCCTCACATTCTGCATTAACAATCAAGGCATCTTGGACAGCACACTTCCAAATAAAATAAAAAATCTTAATGTAGGGGGTTATATTATTATTTTTATTAATGTCTTTTTTTACTTGTTTTCCGGTAAACATGTCTAAATAAAATACTTGAAAATGTAAAAAACGAGTTTATACAATACAGTACAAATACAAATATAGTAAGTGTATTTTTCTTACTGCGCTGGCAGATTATTTCAATAGTGCAGTATAGTTTGGTGTATTGCCTGTAAAATAAATCTTGGTTGTGTTTTTTTAGGATTTTTAGATATTTAAACTGGAAAATAAGACAAAACTCTGCATTGCAAGCATATTTTTGCTGCCAGATTACTGTAACAGCTTTCACACGATTGACACTAGGTTTTGAAAAAAAGGTTCTCTCAAGTTCCATAGAGTTTTAAGATACATTTAAGTCTTTTTAAATGCAAACTAAACTAAGTGATAAAATCAGTTCTCTGTTCCGGGAGCCCTGTTGTCAGATTCTTTCCTGTGCGATTTCTCTTCTACATTTCTCGAACTTTTTTGCTCCCATTAACCTTCATTCAGAGATGTGAAAAGATATGCCCTCTACTCTTGAGGAACCTGGAGAACTTCAAAACAAACCACAGGCAATGTCCTTCAACTCTACCAACTGCATCAATAATGAACGTGCCTTCCCAGCACTGAGCAGTCTAATGGCACTGCAATATTTACTTGACTCATTTTTCACACTCACTGTTTGCAAACAAAACTTGTCTTTTCAACTCACCAGATTGCCAGTGCCTCACACCAAGGACATTCCCAGGCGTCAGATTGGTCAGAGTATAATCTCACCCTTTTACTTGATGGGAAAAATGTAAGTTCACAGCCTGGCTGGGTAAATTGCACCTTTAAGAGCTTTCCTTGTTGGAAAATCCATCTCAAAGCAGTAGCTGGCTCATGGTAGGCAGGGTATATGATTTCTAGTTTAAGATGGCGATAAAATTGTTCATTGGTAATTATTTACAAAAACCAGCCTGACCAGCTGGTATGTTGCTGGTATAAAATGGCCCACCAGCTTGCATCAGGAAATGCCCACTCTACACAAAAGTGTGTTTTCACAGTGCTGCCATAGTGGACAGTGAGTGTTCTTGTGAGAGATGAACAAATCCACTTCCGCTTGGTCAAACTTCCTCTAGATTAGCGCCACTGTCTTAGGGTAGAGAACTTGATGTGCCAGTCTGCAGAGAGGGTGCGATCTCATGCCCTCTTGAATATTTATACAGGAGACTACCAACATATTGTCTGTTCAAACTAGAACATGAGATCTAGTGCTGAGCTCCTGAGATCTGGGAGGAAGTTTCTCAGAGCCAGAAACACAGCCATCATTTCCAGGCAATTGACCTGGAAAAGACTCCTCCTAGAGGTGAAGACTCTTTCAAGCTTCTACATATTCTATTAGGGGAATCAGTCTCTCAAGGCGGTGCCCTGAAGAGGCTGGCCAGCAGGTAATGACTGAGTGACTTGTATTCACTGGAAACCGATGTGTCCCGAAGCGCAAAAGGCAAGAGGGAAGCAAACATCGATTTCCTGAGGGCTCCGCAGAGGAGCGAGATGTTGACCACCCTCTGAGGCCTGCGCACAACATCAGGACCTCTTTCCTGAAGCCTTCCTCAACTGAATGACAATCCTCAGATCAGCCTTTGGTTTAGAAGACTTTAGAAGCATGAGTGTCAGCCTAGAGGCATTCCCCAAAGTGTCATATTCGACGCAGCGCAAGTTACCTCAAAAGGAAACTCAGAGTTTTGTTTGTATACACCCCCGTCACCTCATGTACCCCCAAGGTTTACATGTACCTCAGTTTGGGAACCAATGCCATAGAAGAACCATTCTTGCTTCCCCCCAAAAAACTTTAAGAGAACAGTTCTTGTGTGAAGAATATTTCAATAATCTGAAGAACCTTTTTCCACTATAAAGAACCTTTTGTACAATGGAAACATTCCAAGGATATTAGAGATTCTTCATGGAAACATAGACGTCACGAAAGAGTCTCTCCTTTTCAGAGTGCAGGCCACCTATTGATCAGTTTATATCAGCTAGAATCCAGCTACCATGTACGAACAGGAAATTATCAGCCTTGTTTTTTAAGAGAAAAATGTTGGGGGGTTTTGTCGATTTGATGTAAGTTTTGTACTGAAGGACCCTCAGTCAAAAAGCAGGAAATGTGACCCTGACCCATCTGCCTTCTCAAATCCCCCAGCTCCAATCCAACATAAGCTACAGAGAACAGAATCCAGAACAATGATTTGCACTACAGCAATTAATTAATGAGTGTCAGGAGCAGTATTTACGCATTACAAGTAATGTGAGTTCCGTATGTAATCAGAATAGTTTTTTCAAGTAACTAGTAAAGTAATGCATTACATGCTTAAATTATCTGAGTTGCTTTTTCAAATAAGTAATGCTAGTTACTTTTTTCCCCATTCATTGACTGACACCTCTCCTATCCCCGCTATTGAGATAAATCAATAGTAAGGTACAGAGGCACAGTGTGTGATGAAAAAAATGTAGTACAGAAGTAATATAACTTTGCAAAAAAAATAATGCAATTAGTTACCTTTTTAAGGAGTAAAGCAACTGTTATGCGTCATATAAGTAACTTTCCCAAACACTATTTAGGAGTGTATTGCAAATTATTTCTAATGGTTTAACAGCCATGGCCACACACACACACACACACACACACACCAGTAGACAAGGGTCCTTTCAGAAGGATCTGTTTTCCTGTTGTAAACAGTCGTGCTTCTTAACTAAATGAGCATCCACCCCCAGCTCCTCTCATATCCTCCTCACATATGGACTCCCCCACTGAGAATGAGTGATGAAAGAATTACAAGGGGGTGGATTTAGAAAGACATGACTGAAAGAGGAACAAGAAGAAAGGAAGAGCGACATTGAGAACAGAATTATTTGAGATGGCAGTCCAGCACAATGACATTGTGGGGTGTATGTAAAAAAGCAAAGGTTAAGGTTCAACTTGATGGTGTCCTTCCACTGGGGAAAATAAACCAGAAGGAGGATATTCTGATCATAAAAGAGGGCTTTCAAATTAATGCCGTAGAAGATCTAACTGTTCTTTGGGTTCTCTAAAGAATTGTTCAGTGAATAGATCTTTTACAGAACATTTTCTTTAGTGTGAACAACATCTGTGAACAATATAAAGAATATTTTTGTGCAATGGAAATGTTCCATAGACGTTAAAGGCTCTTTGTGAAATGTAGATACACTGTAGACATTTATTTTTAAGAATGAATGCAACAGTATTCAGCTATCAACTAATTTGTTCACATGCCAGCATCTCAGGAATTAAATCATTACGTTACATGAGAGGGATTTAGACCAGCTGTAATGGCTCCATGGGAATAGACCAGCAAAGAACACTGATCAACAGTCTGTGAATGTGTTTAAGGATTCCTCCTCAAATGTAAATCATCCCCACTTTCACATGCCCAAAAAAGAAAAAGAAAAACCTATGAGATCATTATCGTAACAACCCCAGAAACATATTTAGGGAGAGGGGATTTCACTAGCCATAGCTCACTCTACACAGAGGAAGTCCTAGACTCCAGCTGTAGATCTGGAGAGGTGATGAAAACCACAAAATAAGTCAAATTTACTTCTTCTAAATCTTCTTAAGCAACAGTTTCCTTCATTATACACAGAAAAAAATCAGCAAAATTATTTTCAAAACACATAATTCAAGAAAAAGTCTTAAAACTGCATTAAACAAAAAGTAAATAGTGGTATAGCAAGGGGTTCTCATGATGGCTGAGAACCCAAAGAGTTTTCGGAGCTTCTCGTTAGCTCTGTTTACATGTTCATTGATGACTCCTAAATGTATTGTTTACATGAATGTATTTTCAATGCAATATTCTTGTAATTCAGACGCCAGAGAACGCAATCACATGAGCATCATTAATAACCAGTAAGATGACGCTGGATGCTTCAGGACCCTCCCAGGGGAACCTAACACTTTAGATCCACACCTTCATTAGCAACGATCCGTGTCTGAAATATTTGTTTAAGAGCTAATTAATGGACATAAATGATGGATCCTGACAAACAATCAGATTAATGAAGCGTACTGTAAATACTGCACTTGCATAAACAAGCGCGTGAACGAGATTCTGATGGGTTTCTGTCTGCCAGTATTAATCACGCAACCTCAAAACTTCTCTCCAATTGTGCTTCTCTTGATTCCAGACCATTCACAGGGGTATTGAACTGTGTTTGCTTGTAGAACTAACCTAAACATTACCACATTGCTGTGATCACTGCAATCACTGCCGAACCAGGGTCTTTGAACCTCTGAGCGTTAACCAGGAGTGGCTGGAAAAAATCCCAAAGCCATAGTGGTGATGGGCTTGTGACATTAAAGAGTAGACGTACATTTCACAGCTTTTTATAAGCTACAGCATAAACAAGTCAAGCAATTACAGCCTGCCAAGCTAATAAAGTCCTTTCTCGCTAACAAGCAGGCAGCCAATGATGCTTCATCTTCTGAGATCATTAACATATGTCAAAACATTCCTCGAACACATCTCGCATTATGAATTACTCAGCGAGGTGACACTATCAGGACTAAATAGAGCTTTGGTGAGTCACTTTCTACACAAAAAGAAAAAGTTTGGTTTTCTTTGGAGAAAACAAAATATATTTTAAAATGTTTCTGCAGTTCAAAATCAATTCAGATAAAGTGACAAGGATCATATTGTCAATATGTGTAGACGGTTGATAAAGATAGTGGAAAAGTGAATGCACGCCATTCTAATGTGATACAATCACTTAACAAATGCATGCATTTAATAACTATATAAAATATGTGATGTGCAGGAAGCAGTTGAGTTTTTGTTGCCAAATTTGATTTAGCCTGTGTTTGGACACAGAATTTTCATTTTTGGGTGAACAATTCCTCAAACGGACTCCCTGCTAAGAGTTCATGTCCTTTTACATGAGAGGACAGAATGGGTCTGCACCTCATCTGCGAAGAGACCACTGACAGCAGCTTCCCGACAGCTAAAACAAGGCACAGGATGTATACATAACCATCCAAATTACACACGACTTCCTCCCATCCATGTGGTTGGTGCTGCTCTCCACAGGCTGCCTGCGCTTACCGCATCTTCTCTTCAGAGCCAGCTGGGATGTCATTTACACAGCAGCACAAGACGCTAAACCACTAAAATTCATCACCTGCCTACAGCCATCCTCATTTAATTTCACTTAGACTATTCATTAAAAAGTGCTGTCTTTGGAGAAATTATTTTCTGCAGGACAATGCAAATCCTTCCAGCATGGTAATAACTAAATGATGAGCAATGAGGAGTGATGAGATCTGTCCTCAAATTAAACCAATAATATGTAAGCAAAATACTAAGATGTTGAGTTCTCATCCCTTTTTCACAAACAGACATGTTGGGGTGTTTGTTTTGGCCAGCTAAGCTGCTGACTAACCCTTTCCTAAATACTGAGCAAAGCGGGTTGTGCAAAGACTCTGCTCCGCTCCGCTCCAAGCAGTGGGTGGCTGGCAACCAGAACTGTTACCAGGGCAACGCTGAGAGAGTCAGTCTCCATGGTGACAAATAACAGCATTAGGAAGACCTTCAAGAGAGAGGATGGAAACAAAACCCGCCGGCAGTAGTTTCTCCTGGGCTCCAAATGTCCCTCAGATGACTCGCTTTGATGCTTCGCCTCTCCAGGGATAGATAAATATACTGTAGCAGCCATTGCTATTACACAAATCCTGTATATTAAATCAGATTCGATTTCACAGTCCACAGTGCTTTGAGAACTGCCTCAGAATTTTAGCTGTGCGCAATCAGAATTGTATTGAAAATGTGTTTTGAATTTCAATTCAGTTGAATTTGCATAACTGTGAATCAAAATTGAATTAAAGGAAACAGAAATAGGATAGAAATTTATTTTTCATATTGGACGGACAGACAGACGGATGGATATCTACAGTCTCTGTCGTTCTTTCCAGATAAATATAATGATAGACGATAGAATGATAGATAGTTGTCTACCATTTGTTCTGGATGGATGGATAGATAGATAGATAGATAGATAGATAGATAGATAGATAGATAGATAGATAGATAGATAGATAGATAGATAGATAGATAGATAGATGTCTACCATTCATTCTAGATAGATAGATAGATAGATGTCTACCATTCATTCTAGATATATAGATGGATAGATTTTCAGATACCTCACGAGAGTCCGAGCACTCAATTCTTTCTTCTTTTTATAGAAGTGAAACCACCATTAACTGTTCTCCAGTTATCTTCTATAACATACTGTAGTTCTATAAAGAGATAAATAAAAAGTCTCATGGGAGAGGAATTGGGAGGGCCATTACCTGACGGTTCCTTCTGGTAGCATGCATAAGCCAAGCAGGTCATTAAGGTCAGGGCTCCCGCTGACCCCAGGGCCAGTTTAATATGTGTTCCACTGAGAGAGATCCATTCTTTCCACATGAAGGACTGTCTTTCATGGCAGTCAAACTCCAAACCTCTGGGATGCACATGTCAATAACCACAGCCAGGAAAGCAAGCAGAGCACGCAGCAGTGATTCTGGCTGAACAATGGCTTTACCAGCGCAAATGTAAACGGGCTGCTTTTCAGACCTTTCAAAGGAATTTATGTTTTAAAGCTTTGAAACAGGAAGTCCCACGCAGAATAAGATAGGATTGTTGGAAACACAACAAGGGAGTAAAAAAAAGAGTTTTGGCTCTGTTAGTTGGGATAGTATATCCAAAAATGAAAACTCTGTCATTATTTACTCACTCTCATGTTCTTCCAAATCCTGCTTTCTTTCTTCCGCAGAACACAAATAGGAAAATGACTCTGCTGAGTCAAACTGTCATATTGAGATGGAGGATATATTGCTTCTGGTTGGTAATTATTTTCATGTTAAAGGGCCAGTCATACAGCGAAAACGCATGAATTACGCACGAATTACGCACATCTGCGCGGAGCGTGCGTCGTATGTGTATTTTGTCGGTGGAACGAAGGTGGACCATCAGTGATTGTAAGTGGATGTGCGTCGAAGGCGGTTTGTGCGTGATTTTGAGTTTTGAACGGTTCAAAATTTTTCCGACGCACAGTGTGCGTTATTCAGGAGTCGCTGTGCGTAGTTTATGCGTCAAGTATGCGTGACTATGCGCGGGACACGCGTCTGTCGTCAGTGCTTGTGCGTTGGAACTGGTTCGAAACCACGCACGTCCATTGACGCCCCACCTTCATATCACTCATGAACAACGCATGAACGGCGCACGTATCACGTTCATTCCACTGACAATGTGGATTCTGAAAGTGCTTGTTCGTTGTTTGGACGCGCTCCGTCAGTGATTCATGCGTTGAATGTTCGTGGAATACTTTGGTCAATTTCTCGACGCACAAGCACGCACAAACCCAATCTGTGCGTGATTTGTGAGTGATTAGTGCGTGATCAGCTGTGTGACTGGCCCTTAAGACCAAACATTTATAAATGGCCAGTATTTAATTCTACAGTATTTTCTCAAAATCAGTTAAGAAATAACAAACTAAAAACCAAATGAAATTCAATCATTTTCAGTGCAACAATACATTTAGGCATAAAAAATGTTAAGAAAATTTCGTAATTTTGCTACAGATTGCATTCATTAGTGTCATTAAGTTATAACTGTTTTTAAATGTGAGCTTTCAGCAAAGACAAGGGAAAGATGCACTATATTTCAGCCACCATATCGGCATCGGTTCACCATTGTGGTTTTGAATTGCTTGAAATATGATTAGAAGTTGTTGTTTTGGTTTTTTTGGGGGGTGGGGGGTGGGTAAGGAAAGTTGAGTGTAAAATTTATTTAAAAACTTTCACTGGTTCAAACTACGCAACTGAACATTTTTGTTTGATTTATGTTGAAGTGCTTGAGACATGGTTTTTAAATGGTGATATTTTTATTTTGGTAATTTATTGGCCAGTATATTGGTATATAGTATATACAGTATACTGTATAGTACAAATACAAAGAATAATAATGGTAATCGATATTGGCAACAATTTTCATATAGGCACATCCCTGGTCAAGGGTAATCTACATGTAAAAATACGGGATATGAGATAGTGTCCCACGATAGACTGTCCATCTGCACGTTGCATTTGAAATGGTTTCATTTGAAAGCATGAAAGTAGTAAAGATTCCCTCATCCATTTAAGCATCAAGCTGTATATATGATGATGAAACACTGCAGACTTAAATCAAGTACATTCATAAGCAGACAGGAATGAAGATTATCTCTAAGGTAAACACAACTAATCTCATTGTGCTTTCCCTTTTTTTTTTCAGTCACTCCAGACCCATTTGTCTTTTCCAGGCCAGATTTTTCACTCTTCAGAGAGCCACAAAGAACCAACTCTCTGGGAAATTTCATCTTGCAAACCCCTCTTAGTAGGGTTTTTAGATGTAATCCACAGAGAGTTCAGAGCAGATCTGATTGGTTTAGCTACTGCTTCCCATAGAAACCACACAATCAAAGTGATGAGAAATTTAAACAAGTTCAGAGTGGAAACATGCCAGCATATACGAATTTGATCCTAAATTAAGTTAATTTCAAAGGCCTTCCTTAGCTTTCCTGTAGCTCAAACAGTAGAGCGTTGGTGCTAACAACACTAAACGTCATGGGTTCGGTTCCCATGGAAAGCAAGATCTGATTAGAATGTCAATGTGTCTCTTAAATGCAATATAAATCGCTTTGGATAAAAGCCTCTGCCAAATGCATAAATGAAAATTTAAAGGCCGACGGCTAAAGATGCGTCAAGAAACGTGCACTGACACCACTAATAAGCAGCTTCTATTTTCAATACAGCAAGTTATGTGAGAACAAAAACACAAGAGTGCAAAATAAGTCAGTTATTCCAGAACCAACATCAGGGGAAAGAATGCAAAAGCACCATTAAAGAATAATAAAAGTGATCCAGACGACGTGCAGGTTATATCCCATGTCTTCTGAAATTGTACAATAGCTTTGGGTGAAAAAAGGGAAGAGGCGAACGAGGCGCTGCATCGAAACAATAGAGCAATGCTTTAGCATACCGTCTTGTGTAGCACTATCAAATCGTTCAAGTGTAAATGCATGTCATGGGCTGGTGACGTCATGAACAAGGATGATAAAGGTATGCCGGAAACCGGAAGCGGCAGCTTGAAGTAAGCCCGGCAAGCGCAAGGAGCTGAGGCAAAAGATGCAGCGTCTCGTTCCCTTTTCAGGGAACTATGGTTACATATATATGGTTACGTAACCTGAGACATTGCTTTCCAAGGGAACTCATGCTAACGCTAAGTCAACGCTACTCATGCTAAGTCAAAACGCTAGGGGAAATATATACCAATGCCATCTCGGTGACGAAGGCCTGGCAAGTGTAACGTAGCTCAATACAAAAGCACCAGTATTCCCGGAGCAGAGTTGAGGTCTAGTTGGTAGAACCTTAGGAAAGTGTGCGGGGAAGACCAGCCTGCCGCATCACACACATATGCAAGAGATACTCCTGTAAGAAATGCCTTAGAGGCAGCCACACTCCTAATGGAGTGGGCGCAAACTACCAAAGGAGAAGGTAGTCATGCCGACTTGTAAACCACCTGCTCATGGTAGGTTTAGATGCCGGGGCCCCCTTGGGGGTCCTGAGCAGAAAAACTGTTGGTCAGTCTTGCGCCATAGGGAGGTTCTGTGGACGTAATTCTCCAGTTCTGCGCTGCAATGGACCGAGCTTGTTTTTGAGTTCCTGGTCGTGATCACCAAAGGGAGGAGGACAGAAAGCCTCAGAGTGCCATGGAGGAAATGTTTAACTAAGGGATCCCTGCCAACAGACATACCACTCAGAGGTACATGGTAAGCAGCTATGCAGCCACATAAACCTTCAAGGTGGAAGGGGATAGCAATGAAGTGAATCTATCCTGCAGGTGCTAAATGACAGGTAACTGGGTTTAACTGCCTCTCACTGCACGAAGAAGTAAAGAGTTTCCACTTCAGGGCGTATAGTTTCCTTGTGGAGGGAGCTCTGGAGTGGTGGATGGTCTCAACAATCTCGGTTGAGTTTGACCGGGATGGGCTATCAAGCCCCCTGCCTGGGACATGAGGTCCCTCCTGACTGGAATTTCCCAGGGGATTCCGTCGAGGAGGGATACTCTGTCCAGCCAGCGTGGGACAATTAAAGTGAGACAGACCTTGTCCCAGCAAACTGTCTCCAGAACTCCCAGGAGCAGAGCAATCGGGGGAAATGCGTAAAGACACGTAGCCTCGGCCATGTCTGAACCATAGCGTCCAGTCCGAGAGGAGCTGAAGGAGTGAGGAAGAACCATAGTGGACAATGGGTAGTTTCTCATTGCAATTTTCAGTAATTTTTTGGAAATGTTAACACCGGCATTATGTAGCTCTCTTTAACTCATTCATAAGAATTACAGACATGTGAAAAAAATGATTATTTTATGTCAGATCTTTTAATTTTTTGCATGAACTATCTCTTTAAGTTCTTAACAAATTGGAGATGACAGTAAAAGATTACTAACTGATCACGATGAGTGACTTGTAATGGAGTTTAATAGGGCCTTTGAAACTCAAAGCTTTGATTTACTTGGATCCTTCCCAGAGCTGGATGGAGGGAGACGTGTGATGTATGAAGGTAGCTGGACCCTATGATGAGAAAATAAATAGTATTTTGGGACACCTTTCATGTTTAAAGGGGAAATGAGCACAGAGTATACAAAAGAGACAAGTCATTTTTAATAACGCAATTCTCATGACTGAAGGAGTCTGGACAGCAACAAGGGAAACTCCCTTTCTCAAAACTTTCTATATTTATTTATACACAATGGTAATTCACTCTAGTGAGGCGTTAACTCAATAACTGAGAACAAATCACTGAGTCAAAGTTCAACTCTGATTCATGAATGAATCATTCAGATTGATTTGTGAATCAAAGCAACAGGTTCGTGGACTGAACCATTTAAAAATATTTTGTGTTAATTAAACTGCCTAAATGATTCGATCACATTGGTTCTCAAGTTAACAACATACATTTCAGTCTGTTCCTCACAATACACTATTGGAGAATTTAAAATGTAGAGAATAACTTGTATAGGCATTACTTTTATGGTCTTTTCTTCAAAAAATTCTCATCTTGTCTTCCACAGGAAAAAAAAAGGTTACATGTAAACATGAGGATGAGTAAATAATGACATTATGAATCTTTGGGTGCACTATTCCTTTAATAAACATAACTAAACACAGAATACATGAGCAGTGCTCCGATACTAAGAATACAGTCTCAAGATCAGCCCTTAATAGGCACAATAAAGTTAAGAACATTTTCTAATGGAGGCTTGTGAAACTTGTTTTTAACTAATATTTGTGCCAGCCAAACTGAAAAATCAGTCACGATTTGCAGAAACCTTGAGCCACCTTGTGCTTGTGGCACGCTTAAGAGTGGTCCGCCCCCGACAGATGAGGGGAGAGCGATCTCACGGGCCTGGCTCTTTAACAATACACATTTACAGAGCGGCAGCCCACACACTGCCTCCTACACATGGGCGTCACATCTTGCCGCACAATTCTGACACCCCTTCTGGCCACACTGTTTGGAGACGAAAACGAGTGGAAATCTGGGTAATGGCTAAATGAGTCATTGTGGTCACTCTGTACCCCTCGGCTCCACCTACTTACCTGCACCTATTCACAACCCACACAGTTACATTAACGTCTTTCAGCCCACACATTCACCTCCATCACACACACACACTTGTTCTCAGCCCACATACAATCAACTAGTTGCTCAAGGAACGTCCTACGCCTGCCATCGTTGGTCCTCAAATGCCTTGCAGTCTCTCGGATGTCTGTCACACAACACAGTAAAAGCATTCCTTCATAAAAGAGAGGGGGCGATATTTTCAAATCTCTTTCTTCTTCTTGCCTTTGAGAAACAAGCACTATTGTGAGGATAATAGCACTTTAAGTTTAAGTAATATGTGAAGGCCAAGTATGGTAACCCATACTTGGAATTTGTCCTCTGCATTTAACCCATACAAGTTAGAGCACACACATAAAAAATAGTAGTGAGTAGTGAACACACACAACGCAAACCGTGACACAGCGGGCTTTTTGAGCAGTGTTAAGTATGCTAGATGTTTTAATAAGGTAAAATTGTTTCTTTAACTCTTTATACAAGCCACATGTTTGGATGTAATTTTGTATGTTAAATATCCAGTTGCATTGTCTATACTATATATATTGCAGAATAATACATCAAATTAAAACACATTAAATTTGATGGCAATAAAGTTAACTTAACGTAAAAATATGAGAACTAATAATGCATAGTATATCTGGACCCAATTTGTTTTTGTTATTTTAACTAATCAATATTGGGTATAATGGTGCATGATTAGTTTGAAAGCATTTACGGCTCCATTTCAAAACCCGTTGATATCAAAAAGACAGATGTCAATAACAGTCCATAAAGTTTGCTACTGTTTGCATGGAACACACATTACCAATTCTAAAACTTACGGTATATTTTTGTATAGATCAATTGATATTAGTAATACAAGCTGCACATTTCTGCTTTTAAACCCTCCAGGATGATCCACTGACTTATATTTTAAGTGCATCACAAAACAGTAAGCTATTTTTATTTACCATTACAAACTGAAGGATTAGTACAAATAGCACAGATGCTGTACTCAGTGCTGAACTTTTACAGTTACATTCATTAAAAGTAATCATAATAATTAATCATAATACCAGAAGTCACTATTGAGATTTAATCAGGGAAATGTTACTCAGAAGCATTGGAAACCTCAGAGTTTCTACGGCAGTAATAAAAAAAAAATTTTTTAAAGCTTTGCGAAACTGAATGCTAACTGCCACATAAAAGTAAATGGACAGCCATGTTAAAAGCAGCCCTTTGGCTATGTCTCATGCTACACAATTTAAACTCAATCGTAGATCTATATAACCACAAGTCATGCATTTCAACCTCTGAACTTGTATTATAAATTTATTTTATTGTGTCATTAATTTTTCTACACCATAATAGGCCTCAAAGTGCTCTTTATTCTAAGCTCCAAACATCTGACGTTAGCTTCTTCTAGGACTAGTACGACAACATCCATAAAGTGCATACAATTTGTGGCGACTTTATTTTCCAAGACCAGCAGGAGACCACATTTCTTCCGAGACTCACAATTTCTTTCACTAAAAGAGGACTGGCTACTGTTGTTGATCCAATTAACAAAGAATACAAGCTTGATTTTAATGAGAAATAGCTTACAAGTTGTCGGAAAGTGTTGGAATAACATTCCCAGCCCTAAGACCGTTAACAGGAAAACCGGTGCAGACAGGCAAAGATCACACTCATGTCTGCAAAACGAAACGTGACGGTTATTAAAACGAAAGTCTCTGGATTACAAACGAGTGGTTCCTCAGTGGGTCACAACTGTCAGATGTACTACGCCTTAACCCCATTTCATTTAAATAGCAAGGTTTCCCCAGTGCCTTGTAGATGCCAGCGGCCAATCTAGCACTTGAACCCAAAGTCTTCTGTGACCTAAAAGGACTGCAGTGCCGGGCCCTCAACGGCTTACTTCCACATGGACACATCTTTGTAGAGGCTCCTTTGTGTGATCCAGTTTTCATTACTCCTCAGTCACATGGCTACTGTTTCCATGGTGGTGGTTGCCATGGTGACACATACATTCAGACCAGTAGAGGTTGCACCATTAACCAATGACACTAATGCTTATACGCTAAAGGGCTTCATTAAAAGAAGAACAAAAAGTTTTATGTTCCTTCAAAATCCATTTAAAGTTTTGTGCTTTTCATGCCTCACAGCTGTTAAGAGCATTTTAGTGTGCTGCTAAAAGTCCTGACCAGCAGAACGGAAAGAATGTGTTCTCACAACAATGAATGCTGATAATTAACAAACAGAAAAAAATTGGACAAGGTCATTATCGCACAAACAAACTCAAAATTGTTAAACCGGAAGGAATCTTCAACCGACCGAGTGATTAGTGAAATTAAGTACAAAAGCAACACAGCAATGTTTTCAGACAAGCTTCATTCAGAACGCACACTGCTTTATCAGCGCTTATCAATGCCAATAGAGGAGATTAGAGAATATTGGGATCCATTCAGTATGCGCACACACACACGGACATCATTTAGGCCCTCGTGCAAGTATGTTATTATTATATACTGCATTTCATTTGGTATTCGGATTTTAAATCTCAGTTTAAAATGTTCTTATTTATTGTTCTTGTTTTTTTTTGTATCATCAGTGAATACATGTTGTTCTGTCATGATAACTCTCAGAGGTAACGGTCATGACCATGTTGATGTGTTTGGCCTTGGCAGAATAGATCTGCTATGCTGCCGTTATTATTGCTGCTGCAGAGCAAGTACGGGACACACACGACATGCGGCTGTGAGCAAGTAAAGGCTGGAAGACACTACATGACTTTTAAAATCTGAACAGGTTTGAACAGATTTTAAAACGCTAGCCCTCACACACCTGCCGACTATGTAAATGGTTGCATGGCATCATACACTTTTTTATGTGGGTTCTGTTAGTTTACTGTTGTATTGGTATTGTATTTGTGGAAACTGTAATGCATATTTTTGCAACATTATACATGTATTTATTGTCACTTTTTATTACCGTATTTTCCAGCATATAACCCGCGGGTTATACCAGATTTTACAAACCCTGCAGGGGTTTTTACACGCAAAAATATTTCAATATATTTGTTACGTCCCTAAAGACATAAGGGTTTTTTTGCACTTTTTTCTTTCTGTTTTTCTTTCTTGCGAGGGTTGTTGTCTCTGGCGCTTGTACTATCACTCTGACAGCTGGCGCTGATCGGCTGTCTGACCTGTCAATCATGCAAGAAGACGTGATTGGCTGTGCTGCCATGAGGGCGGGCTCTTCTCATCTCATCCGATGATCAACACCTGTAGAATCGCTTCTTAAGGGACGTGCTGCTGCACAGCGTGAGAGACTGCTTTTTCTTTTTGTTCTGATTCTGACTTGTGTTTGTTTTCTTATGTTTGAATTTTGTGCTCAAGCACTGTGTACCGAGCCTGAACAGTTATGGATAATTGACGTCATGCGAGCAACAATCGAAATGTGAACTTACACAAAAAAGTTCATAAATCTATGGGTGTGGGTTATATAAAGGTGCAGGTTATGCCAACGATTTTTTACACAAAACCCGCGGGCTATATGAGGGTGCGGATTATCTGCGTCTGCGGGTTATATGCGGGAAAATACGATGCAGTACTTTCTTTAAAAACTAAAATTCTTACTGACCCCTGAACAGTAGTGTAGATCTGTGTTGATTGCTAGAGTAACAAACCCACATTAAAGATTGGTTTGGCCTTACACGGCCAAGTAGATACAAATGTGTTTGTGTACTTGCATGTATACTGTAGTGTGTTTCTGGCCTTGGCATCGACTGGAGTGACAGCTCTGTTGGAGGCCTTGCATGTAAGCTCCTTCCCTTTGAGGCTGAGCAACAACAGCCAGATAAAGCTGTCTGGAGACCAGACTCTGACCGGCTTAGCTTCTGCCTCACCCTGCTCTTCTGCTGGCACAAACTAACAGCCACATACTGCTCCGTAAAACACCGTAAAACAGTAAACAGTTCAAAGAAGGGGAGGAATGTGGTGTAGTTCACATTTTCTTTACCTTCAGAAGAAATCAATACTTCCTTTTCAGTAAAGATGCATTTAATTGATAACGTAAAGTGACAGTAAAGGCTTATACATTGCTACAAAACATTTCTATTTCAAATAAATACTATTCTTTTAAACTTTCTACTCACCAAACAATTATTTCCACAAAATATGAAGCACCTTTACTGTCTTCAACGTTGATAATAATAAGAATTGTTTTTTGAGCACTAAATTAGTATATTAGAATCATGTCTGAAGGATCATATGACACTGAAGACTGGAGTAATGATGCTGAAAATTCAGCTGTCACCACAGGAATAACTTGCTATTGAAAATTGATTTAAAACTGTATTATATTTTACAGTATAATTGTTTTTACTGTATACTGTATAAAAAAAATCATTTGAAAATCTTAATGATAATTTCAAATTAAATTAAAATAATTAATAAAACAAATATCAATAAATAAAAATCAAACAAGTAAATAAATAAAAAATACTTAAAAATATTTTAAATTAATGGTCAATAAGTACTGATCTACTGTCAATGGAATTAAGCATTTATATGTTTCATTTTATATTTAAATATGTCCTTTTACAGTTTTAGAAAATGTCACATAATATGACATTTTCAAGGATAAGTATAAAAATGTGACAAATGGAAAGTCATTTTCAACTCTTATTTGATAAGATTAATTTTCCTTCCTTGTCATGCTTAAATGTTAAGCATCCAACTCTATTTTCTAGGATGATAGAATTTATTCAGAAGGTGAGTCTTGAAGACTCTCGAAAACTGTTTGCTGGAGCAGATCCTGGTCTGGGACACACACACACACACACACAAGGCTTTCGCAGTGAAAGGGATCATTGAGGCTGCAGTTACGCAGGGAGGGGAGTATCTGTTCATGGATTAGCTGTACGTCACCTCCACAGTTACGTAAATCTGTGCCATAACCACTACATACCGCTTGTACATAACAGACAGAAACCTCCAGAGCTTGAGTTCTTCACAAAGCCTCATTCTGCCACTCCACAACCTATAGCAGAGTCAATAAACACCATCATCCAGAACAACCCAAGAACATATATATATCTTATATAATCTTATAACCCAAGAAACTTATATATATTTATACATATATTCAGAAATCAATATGTAAATAGACCTAAATCTGATCTTTCATCTGAAGTGACAGTCCAGTCACACAGTAAATGAAGAGGTCTGTTAGTAAATGCTGTTAAAAACATGTAACATCTCCAAAGTAAGCTGTGAAAAGTGCCACAGGTGTAATTGTGTATGGCCAATTGAATAAAATGCAACTGCAACCAAGAGCAAGGGTCAACCGGTTTGAAGGCTCAAACACATTCTATTCTTATTTGGTTCACACAAAAAATAAATGTTTAGGTGAATATTCAGGAAAGTGTTTAAAATATAATGAAACATGGGCTGTCAAACTCCACATATTCAAAACTACTGAAGTCATAAAATTGCTTGATGATCATGAAAGAGTCACAAGAACTGAATGACTCATTTTTGAATCATATTGATTTGATTCTTGAGTTCAACTAACTGGAGAATTATCTGTGAATAATGTATGAAAGCTATTGTATATAAACCCATCCATTTACCATTTTCATGGTCTAATGGTGCTTTTTCTGTCATTTTGGAGCTTGAAAGTATCTGTTTAGTGTATTCACTTTCATTACAGTTTTAAAAATAAAGTGGCCAGGCTATTCTACAAAAATTATCCTTTTGTGTTCTAAGAAAGAAAGAAAAATGAATGTGTTAACAGAATGTTCATTTTTGACTGAACTATGCCTTTAGATATCCCTATACTGTGAGTCTATTCAAAATCTCGAACCTGAAATTAAATCCATAAACTCTATGCATATCAGTCTCTTTTTATATTGATAAAACTGTAAATGGTGCACTTTAAAATACATTCATGATCACGCTCACACCAGCCATGCCCCCAATCACTCACTACAGTTGCCCAAATACATCACTGAACCGTGTGAAACATGCACACTAAAACACATTTATCTTTCAGGCAGATGAGCTTACAGAAAACATCTGCCTTTATGACTATAACACATTTATCATGCACAAACTGAAACGGATATCCCACACGGCAAAGAACTGCATGCTCTACCTCAGCGGTCAGACACATAAAATGAATAGAAATTGCAAGTGAAAGACCTTTGTTTTTTTTTGTTTTTTTACGCTGCCCTTTAGCCCAGGGGAAATTATAGGGATATGGATCAGATAGGGTGATGGTTCTCCTGCTGATAACCGGCCTCCTCCTCATCAGCTGCCTGCAGTGCAGGTTGAAGGTAGAGAAAGACACCGGTCCTTTGTTCTGCCCCAAGCTTAGTGGGGGAGGGTTATGGAGCAAGAAGAGCCCATGGGCAGCTCAGAGTCAAACAGTGGAAGACAGATTAAACCACTAGACATCTTAGGACGATCTGTAATGACAACATCTAACTTACGACACTCCCAGCAAAGCAGACATGTTTCCATCCAGCGAACAAGGTTATACAATAACAGCAATATACAACAACAGTAACATAATCAACAACAACAATAACTTTTTTTTAATAATGCAAATATCAACAATAATTTATTATAAACCATGCTTTATTAATAGAAATAATACATTCTACTCAGATAATAATTTATAAACTTAAGAAATAAATTATAAATATCTAATACCATTGCATTTAAATATAAAAATATATATTTTATTAGTCAAGCAATTATTAGTCAAGCTCAATAATTTGAGCTAATATAGGCGCTGAATTGTTTTTAAAATAATAACTTAACTAATGTTTTATTAATCTAAATAATATATTATATTCAGATAATAATTCATAAATGAAAGAAATAAAGACAATCAATTTCAATATAACTATCATTATATTTTTCATTAGTCAAGCAATTTTAGATAATATACTATAAGTGCTGAATGATTGATAAAATAATAATAATAATAATAATAATAATAATAATAATAATAATACAGTAATCCCTCACCACTTCGTGGTTCAAGTTCCTCAGTGCATCACGGGTTTTTCAAAAATATTCATCGAAAAATAAAAATTCAAAACTACCGCCATATCGGCAGCCGTATTGCGGAAAGCAGCGTTGCTTCATCATGATGCGAGATAGAAATTGTTTTCCAGGATGTCAGACAAAGAGAGAAACTCTCTCAGAGGCTTTGTATACACCCACAGGCACTCAGACAAGACACGTGATTGGTTCCCGGCACAAGATCGACCAATGAGAGCACGAGTGAATGTATCCCATGAGCTGATTGGCTGATCCTACTTGGCAGATTTTCACCTATCGCGGGGGGTTCCGGTCCACATTAACCGCGATAAACGAGGGATCACTGTATATATTATTATTATTAGCTGAACATGCATGTCTACCCGAGTGTGATTAATACAAATAGATATCAAACAATTTGAAATCTATTCCTGGGCAATTCATTTCGTTATAACGAAAAAATGGAAAACATGATGTAACACTCATTCTGAATTTGTGGAATGTGCATTATCTAGTGTTAGATCCTTGCAGTAATTGGGTGTAGAGGTGACCCGCTTTTCTGGAGCCCACAGGGAGAACAGTAAGATCATTGTTTTGGGGTCCACAGCACTGCAACTCACTTTCCATGAACAGTTCCCCCGGTGAGAGCCCAATGCTACTCTCTGAACACACTCACGCTCATTTACACAGTCCAAATAAACTTCCTGCTCTCACACACTGACTGTACCCATCTGAAATTCCTGTAAATTAATCTGGTACCAAAGTTCAAACCTGTCAAATACACACTACCTTTGTTAAACCTGAGAAAGCCATGTACTATATAAAATCCCAAAGAGCATTTAAAACATTTTCCTTACTTCAAAAAGTATAGTAGGAAGAGGTTTGGTTTTAATGTTCATTTGCAGTAAGAAATTAAGGCAAATTAACTTCAGTCCCCATGATTTCAGTAACTTCAAGCCGTGAAGCCTTGCCGTGAATGCAAGGTAAAAACCACATGCTGGTTTCTGCCGTCAGTGCAAAGTCAGTGCGATCACTTAACAAATTATGGCTGACTGAGAAGTGATTCATGCTTATACCAAGAACTAGAAGAGTGTCCAGACAAAATAGGCTAAAAAGAGCTAAATAAAGCAACTGAGTAGAGCTATACAAATGTATGCATATAAATTAAACATTTACAGAATATTTCCTTTACAATATCTGACATAGAAATTAACCTATTCATGACAAAACTGTTAATTGTCCATTGACAATTAACAGTCTTGTCATGGGGCAACTTCCCGCCAACTTACGCCAATTAAATACTGCATGTTTTCTGTTGGGTCTTGTGAATGAACTATAATAATCTGACATGAACTGCAAACTCGAAGTTATTACTCCACCACCTGCACCATTAATGACGGTCCTTTATTGTTGAATGAACGTGATACAAAAGATGAAGGTGTTACCAAGTAAACCGTTGCAACTAGCTAGTTCATTTTCCTAATGATGCATCATACTACGGTAGTTAAGCAACAAGTTTCGTCTTAGTACAGGAAGCAGACCAAAGATCATTTTTCACATCAACAGTAATTCTGCTGATTGGACGCAAGGGTATAGCGTGTAGGCAGTTTGATTTCAAATTTTCATCAAGAATCAAGCCCCATCCTCTATTTTTTCTCATTCAATATTCCATTTCACTCAAAAAATCATCGTAACAGATAAGTAAAGACTTTAAGGTTATTCCATTGCTGCATCATAATTCAGAGACTGCATCCTTCAAAGGCCGATTGCATTACAGCCGTGCGACAAAAGCGGTTCCGATTCAAAGTCTCCTTCAAACGCAGCCTTGAAATGCGTCCTTCGTTTCTCGGGCAATTAAAGATACAACAGATGGAGCCTTCACGGCCTACCCTACCACAGAATTAATTGCGTGCTTATTACAACAGGATTATTTTAAGAGAAACTGCCAGATTACTTAATTATGGGATTTCAACATACTCAAATACCTAATGATATAAATGTAAAAATAAAAACTTTAAAGTAGTTCAAATGTTGACATATCTTACTAGGATGCAATTTGATATAGTTTATAATCTTTATTATGTACATAAATGGACCAAGTTGAACATATTTAGATATATTTTGTGAACCCTTTTTTGTTTTCAGACAGATGAATATAGCTTATACAAATGTTACTGCCACTCGTATGCTGTCACAGTTGCTAGGCAACAAGAAAAATCCTCCGTAGGCTAGACCATCCCATTTAACAACGCTCAGTCCGACCATCGCACCCTTGGAAGGCAGTGCCTTTGAGTCCACGTCCCTCGAAGGATGCAGCCTCTGAATTGTGACACGGCTTATTTGTTAGCCGATTGATATAGGAACTGTTTTCCCCTTTTCCTGACATTAAATTTAGTATCACCGTACACTATGGCAAACCTATAGTAGAACAGATTCCTATGAGTTCAACAGTAGCTTCGAGACGCACTCATGTAGGACTCCCTGAGGACTCATGTCAGGACTTGAGTGATACGTGTCCGCCTGACTCAGGGAATGTTCTAGACCATTGATCCAGCGAGTATGAGGTGATGGGAAGGTGGCTGGGATTAATGCCTCGCTCCCGTTTCATTAGAGGTACATTATGCATATACCTGCATCTTCAGAGCGTTTACAGACAAAGGAAATCAATGGCCACAACATCATACTATGCAAATCTAATCAGACCAAATCTCGCTTCTGAGTAACACAGTGAAAAGCAAAATAGTGCTTCAATACACAAACAGCCTTTTGCGTTGTTCATAACAGGTAAAACCAGGGCACAACAAGCGCTCCACCATGACAGGCTGTCATACAAAGGTGCTCTTTGAGTCCAGATAAGCAGAAAACGGCAAGGCAAGGACAAAGACAATTCTCTTTAAAATGTTAATGTAATCATAACACTTATTGAAGTAGGCGACGCAATTGTTTGCACAAAGGTTGTAATAATGTAATTGGAATCCCTTTGTTTGCCTGGTACACGACTCGTTTTGTATGCACAACGTACCTCCATAACCCCAACAGTGCAGCTCAAGGACGACTTCATCTACCCAAAACAAAAAAAATGTGTTCCTTTAACTCACATGGGATATAATTTAGCATCACCTTTAATACACAAAGTCAAACAATCAATTTTAAAAGAATCAATAGGTTGGGTGAACAATGACTCGCTAAGAAACACACATTCAACATTGTACTAGTGTCATCCATACTAACTCCTTTAAAAGGAGCTAGGAAAATCCTGCATTTAGTCACACTTAATTATATTAATTGAGTCATTTTCCTGCAGGGTTTAATAAAGCAAACTCAAATACTCTGAAACCTGCTTACAGAGATGGTTCACTCAAAAAGGATCATCAATTATCTTTACTTACTCTCATGCCATCCCAAATCTGTATTACTTTCTTTTTAGGAAAAAATATTTTGAAAAAATAATTCCAAACAGCATAGCCTGATATTAGTGTTTAATAGCAATATACTTACATTATATATACATTTTTCAAGAAGAAAAAAATATTTCAAAATATTTGTTCTCACCATAGAAAGAAAGTCATACAGGTTTTAGAACAACACGAGGTTGAGCATCATTTTTTTAGGAGACCTGTGTACACATATCGTTGGGTGGAAATAACTATTGTAAGCAACAGCGAACAAATGCACTCTTTTCAAGTTTCTCTTTTCATAAAATTTTTTATATTTAGGATATGTTTAAGGGTATGGATAGAAAACATCATTAGTTCAGTATAAAGGCAACATAAGTCAATGGAAAGTCCCCACCAGGATACGCAAGTGTTAATGCAGGGGTCCAACTTTTTGTCTTCTTTTGAACGTCTGTTGTGTTTGATGAAGAGTGCAGTCTGCTAACAGATGGTCACAGCTCATGACCGGTGGTGCGGACTGTATGGTGTTTAGACACACTAACACTTGCATGCCAATGGACGTTATAAGACACAGGGCGCATACATAGAGAGACATAGGGACTGCGCAGATATATCAGTCATCCAGTGCAGGGCGTTGCATGAAACCTCACAGCTCCATTTTCACAAATAAACATGAGCCAGCAGACTGCCAAAGCAGGTATGCATCATATCTTATCAGAAACAGCATCATCATCATCATCATCATCATCACCACTGATGGAGTCTTTTATATAGTCTCAAGACGATGATTTGCGAGACATGGACGTTTTGATTTTTTTTTTCAGCATTGCCTTTCATGGTGTTTAAAGACGGGGAAAACACATTGATCAAATGTAACCATAACCATCTACCATATATCTATATTTATAGAGAAAAAATAAGAGGTGCAGAATAACTCAGCGGTGCTTAATAGTGGGTAGCTGTTGTTTCAGCACCATCTCTGCTGGACTGCAAAATCTCCTCTGCGACAAAACCAAATCATTGTCTTTGACCAGGTCTCCTCCTTTATACACATAGATCAGATTAGTTGTATTAATAATACACAACCTTAAAGACAAATCATACAACTGGAAAATGAAATTCATTGGATTTCAGCACAAAGAAGCATTTTTAAACAGATGAAAATAAAGAATTTAAGCACTCGTTTAAGAATCAATTCAAAGTTGGCACACATTATCAAAAGTTAAGCATTGTATCTGATGGAAATGATGAGGGTCATTCCATCACTATGAAGCACAGTATCAGCACCGTTGCAGTGAATGGAACAATGCGCCCTTTCTCAAGCAATAGAGATTAATGTGTCCAATTAAAATCTTCAAAAGCACGGATTAGAGGAATCGGAATAGCAGCGTGTCAGTGCACTTTAGAGAATATGCAGATTTACAAATGTAAATCGTGCTGACCGTTTAAACTCGATATTATGGCTTTATGTAAATAATGAAATCTAGTGGTTTACCTGTTCGGCGTGTTGCGTCCGCTGCGGGCTTCCTCTCGGAGATCTGTGAACGCCGGTGCGGGTGGAGAGCCGCCCACACTATATCCCGCCCACTGCCACCTGACCCCGCCCACTACTGAATAATTACCGTAAATCATGGAGTGGGCGTGCCCGTACAATACTTCTCTTTCTGTAGAGCAGTGGTTGTTAAAGGAATTCAAGCAAGGATGATCAAATTGATCTAAAGTGACAGTAAAACTATTTAAGCTGTTACTGTTTTGTTTTGAAAATATCATTTCGATTCATCCACAAATTCTGAAAATAACTGTTTTCAACATTGTTGAATGTTTCTTGAGCTGCAAGAAAATATTAAGCAGCACAACTGTTTTCAACCTCCATAATAAGAAGAAATATTTCTTGAGCAATAAAATGATATCTGAAAGATTATGTGACTGAAGACTGGCATAATGATTTTAATGACTAAATTACAAATAGAAAACTAAATTACATTTTACAGTACAATTGAAATAGAAAACAGTTATTTTATATTTTAATAACATTTTATAGCACAAGACTTTCCGCAGAAGAAAGAAATGCATGCAGGTTTGGAAAGACATGAGAAAAAAATTAATGAAGTTTTTGTTTCTAACCTTTTTAGGGAATGTGTGACCTTAAACCGGAGATGCAAACAAACCTGTGGGTTAGAAGCAATCTCACACTCACTCTAACCACATTCATCTCCGGGCAAAAATTAGAGGGCTATAAATTATGAATGAGCCCCGAGAGGCCAGTTAAAACAACTGACGTGTTTACACCAATGTAATTTTTAGTTGATAGTCACAGTGGGGTTTCCTTTCCAAATTGGTAAACAAAGGCCATCCTTCAAACCTCAGATGCTTGCCAGTGTTACAAAGCTAAATAAAAAAATATGGTTTGAATCGTGTTGTCATAGAGACAAAAATGTAGTGGAGACAAAGTGAGAGAGACACTAAAAGAAATGCTCTTCCATCCTTTCGATTTTCTGAAATTAGAGAAGATGAATGAAGGCCCAGTCCACACTCAAGAGCACTTATTATTGGAGACAGCACTCCCATGACAGGCAAATAGACTTGAATAATATTGTGAATTATATTATTATAATTATTATAATATTGTGCCTCTGTGTGTGTGTAAATATATATATATATATATATATACCGGTAATTGTTTCCTTTTGTTCTTCAAAGGTTACAACACAAAGGAACCTTATAGGAACTCATGGAACCTTATAGTTCTTAAAAGGTCCATTTTTTTCTTCATGTGACTTCATATAATAAATAACCTTTTGTATAAGGGAAGTCAAAGATTCTCCATCGAACCATAGATGCCAATAAGGAGCCTTTAATTATAAGAGCAGACCAGTGCACCAAAGTCCTTGTAAAACTCCCCCTGCTGGAAGTAAATAACTTATCCTTACTCACTGGAGCTATAAATAATGATTTCCATTCTTGGAGTTCACAACAACCAAAGAGAATGAGAGAGAAAGAGATGGAGTTCTCAGAACGGCACAGATCAATACAGTGGCTATGCATCACTTGCTGACTGTATTTACCTATTCTGATCAGACTACCAGCATTTTAAGCCATTCAAGGCTGTTCCAAAATATCATATGTTTGCCTAAATATAAGGATAATGTCAAAAAAGGTATCCATCACTACATTTGGGAAAAGAGCCTGTAAGCTAATGTTGTGTTCAGACTTTTAAGAAGTGCAGTAGTGAACGTCATTGTGCTAAAGAAGGAAAACAAGTGAGATAATATCTCATGGACAGGCTGAGATGAAGGCAGTAACCTTGACCCCTACTTATAGCCAATTAGCCTTTCTCCAGTGAGTGTGTGGATGTGTGTGGGCTGCTTGTGAGATGGTCTAATCAGCTTACTACTCAAAGAGATCAAAGACTACACACACACACACACACACACACAGATTTTTAGAGCTGTCGAACAGACTGCGAAGAATCAAGTAGTTTTCAGTGATCAAGTTACTGTGTCGTCCCCTTTGTCACTGACAGGTTGTTTTCTAGCAAATTCAATCAGTGTTGCCAGATTGGACTGACGATTTCCAGCCCAACTAGAGCAAAAAACCTGCCCATTTACAAAAATTCCCGCTCAAGACCAAAATTGTTGACGGGGGGGTTGGAGAGAGAGACCTCCACGTGATTGTTGACGGGGGGGGGGGTTAGTGTAATTTATATGCATTTGTAGGCTTGTTTTAATGGAATTTATATGCATTTATATAGGAAATTTGGGCGGGTTTGTCATCAAAAACAAGCCCAATTTTTATCGACCAGCCCAATGCATTTTTTTCCGGTCAGACGCGACCAAAAGGAGCCCAATATGGCAACACTGAATTCAATTTTAATGAGCAAATGCAGCACATCAGTGTCCCTTTGTGGTTGATATAGTTATTGCACCCAGGTACTTTGCTTGCCAGCTGAAGGAACAATCTGGGTTCAAGCTTTAAGATGATTAATTGATCTTATCTGGAATTAGACTTACACAAATTCTCTCCATTAACATTTAGTTCTATTTAATCTGAAAAATTCCTCAAATAACAAGGTATCCATCGTGTTCATAAAATGTGATAAAGGAAGACTGTTAACTTCAAAGTGAGGCAGTCTAAATCACTTTAATGTTGTACGAGGTCAATTTACACTCCTTTGCAACAGTACTTTTCCCAAAGAACTGGATAAATTATTGTAAAAGATGAGTTATGAGAGTTCATCAAGAAAATCATTAATGATTTGTTCTATCCTTTTAAAAATGTGCACAAAAATATACATTGTATTAAAATAAATATATCACAAAAATATGTTATGTTAATATGTTAAATAATTTATGTAATTCCTTACAGTTTTAATTGGCTGGCTTAAGATATGTAATAAGTTAAACTGCGGACAAGGCTGTAGGATACAAACACTGTTTAAAAAATAAAAAATAAATAAAACTAAAACTTTAGAGGCTAAAGAAACAGTTTATCTAAAATTTAAACTATACTGTGTCATAACTGCCTGTGATTTATGTAGCAGAGAGTGGAACCATGATGGCTGAGGTTGTGCCTCAGTGTGATGTCATTTCCTGGTTCATCTCAGATATTGTGCTTTGGTGCTCTGGAAGTCTGTAAACAGCACAGAAAGACAAGAAAGAAAAGCATTTATTTCTCTAAATTAAATAACTGTCTAACTCCATTTAAACACAATGCAATCTCTCTTTCAATGTCCGATGTTAACTGTAGTAACTGTGCAGTTTAGTTATCAAATCTTTCTGAGAAAAAACTGAATCCGATTCTAAATGTGATTCTGACCAAGCATGACTGACATGACATCTAAACGTAAATCATTTCATAACATCTGAAATGATTTACACTACCATTCAAAAGTTTGGTGTGGGCAAGACTTTATTTATGATCTGCATACTGTGAAATATTATGATTCAAAATGACTTTTTGAAAACAGAATTTTCAGCATCATTATTCCAGTGTTCAGTGTCACATGATCTTTCAGAAATCATTTTTATATACTGAATTAGTGTTCAAGAAATATTTTTTATTATCAATATTGAAAAGTCAATATTTGTGTTAAGTGTTACTTAATATTTTTGTGGAAAACATGATATATTTATTTCAGGTGTTTTTGATGAATACAAATTAATTAAAAACAATTTTACAATCTAAAAGTTGGTTTAATTGAATGCATCCTTGCTGAATAAAAGTATTAATTTACAGTAATACCTCTAGATACGAGCATAATCCGTTCCAGGGCGGAGCTCGAAACTCGAATTGTTCGTATCTCGAAATGTTTTCCCATAAGAAATAATAAAAAAAACAAATGAATCTGTTCCAAACCCGTAACAATGGAAAAAATATATGTTTTTATTGGTATACACACACACACACACACACACACACACAATTATAGTACGTGTATACAGTGTGATACAGGTGCGGAGGAGGGAGGGAGGGGGCTGGTAGGAGACACTTGATTCTGTATAGTAACTTACACAACAAAACATAACTTAAATTAACATAACTTAGCTTACTTTTTTAACTTTTCTATTATTGTTTAGATTTTTTCGATTTGTAATCTTTTCTTTTGATCACTTTTCGTTACTTTTTTCGTTTAGTAAAAACTGTACTTTTCTTGAATAGCATGAACTAAGCATTACTGAACTTAGCTTACATATTTTTTTCTTACTTTTCTATTTTATATTGTTGTTTTGATTTGTTTCGATTTGTATTCTTTACTTTTGATCACTTTTCTTACCTTTTTCGCCTGACTACCCTCACTTTCACTTTCACTTGGCGCAGACCTTTTAACGAAATATCTGTCGAGGGAGAACTGCTTCTTCTTTATCCACAACAAAAGAAGCCTCTCCATCTCATCATTTATAATAGAACATAACTTCGATATAATCATCCTTGGAAGGATCTACATTCTTGATAACATTGTTCTGCTTTAGGATGGTACATATGGTGGATGTACTGCGATCATAAGTGCGAGCTAGATGACTGAAGAGGGCACCGTGCTCATATTTATCCACAATTTC
The DNA here is from genome assembly GCA_037043235.1 of Rhodeus uyekii. NCBI lineage: Eukaryota > Metazoa > Chordata > Actinopteri > Cypriniformes > Acheilognathidae > Rhodeus > Rhodeus uyekii. The sequence goes on from JAWRVZ010000006.1 coordinate 2,403,217, forward strand.
ATGCTTCATTTCCATGGTTATCATGCGTTTCCTCTTCTCACTACCATCCTTACTACCCACTTTCGTCTTTCGAAGAATAATGCACAACATAGAGAGAAAATCAGCTACTCGCGGGCGATGCGTACAGAAGTCAGTGAACATGAAGTGAAAGTGCGTCGGCATCGGCCACAAGATGCTCGTATCTTGAATATTTACTCGTATCTAGAAGCAAAAATCTGCCCGAAGGCTTGCTCGTATCTTGGAATACTCGTATGTAGAGACATTACTGTATTTCCAAAGAAAAAATGATCACACTCAGTGACTGTATTGTGTGCATGTTACTCCTAGTGTGTCCAATAGTGGGAGCTATGGCACTTTGGGACAAATAGAAAAAACTGAGCATTGAACAGCTATACTGAGATTTTTTGGGAATGTCCAAATGAATCAAACTCCAACAACATAAGGATAGTGAAGCAATATGACGCTGCCTTGAAAAGCTTCATTAGGAAATTCCATTTGAAATACACATCTTACTTTGATGTTTTCTGTCCTCAGATCTCAATCTTGCATCCTTTCCTCGTGTCTTAAAAGAAAAGATCTAAGACGCAAGGACAGGAAACATTTAAAGAATGTCATCATACCTCAAAGTTTCCTCATCTTCACCATTCAGGGGGAACATGCGCCTCTTCCATGGTGGCAACGGCTGCATAAGAGAGAAACAGATTAATACATGTTTGCTAGACAGGCAGATTAATAAAAAATTATTATTTTACCTCTCTATCCTCTACATATCTGGCTTCTGATGGAGCTTCAGGAGGACTGAAGGTCCAGCTGGAGGGGACAGGAGAATATACAGGTGGGTGACAGTAAGCAGGATGGTCTCTCACAGATACAGAAGAACAGCTTCTCCTGGATGACCTGTGGAGAGAAAGAAAAAATAAGGTTAATCAAAAAGTTCAATCATCATCTGCAAATATGTACTGGCGAATATACAGTATGTCCAATAAGTGCACATATACAGTACAATAGCCATAATATACACAGACCTCATCCTGTTTCTTCTGTCTGGATCCCAGTAGGACCAGCGGAGAGACTCTCTACGCTCATAGCTCTGGTGTCTCTGAAAGAAATCTTCATCTTCTATTGCCTCTAACTGAGAGAGATAAACCCCATCACTCCACAACAAACTGCCATTGATGACATTCCCCATTTTTATGACCTACAGTACGGTTCTATCTATAAAACGTACCACTTCCTCCTGCTCACCCTTCTCTCTTCTCAACAAAGGAGAAATATCCACCTTTCTCCAACTGAGAAAAGAGAATAGAATACATAAAACGAAAGAAAAAAACACATTAATTAATTCACATCTTTATGCATCAGCACAGTTATTGAACGTGACTATCTATCAAGCACCCACGAGCAAAAGCCTACACCACACTACTGGTACATTTCATTATATAGTAATTTGTTATGGAAATTCAAAGAAAAACGGTTTAAGTTGCCACTTAGTAATGCCTAGTTTTAGATAATCCAGTAAATTAAATACTTTACAAATGAAATATATTTTATTATTTTTAACTACTAAAATAAACAACAGATTATGAAAAATCAGTCAGTTAAAATCAGTTAAAAACACGTATTAAAACTAACATCACATTAGCATTGAAATATACTATCGTTCAAAAATTCAGTACCGTTATCTGTTTTAAGAAATTAATGGTTTTATTCATTGAGGATAAATTAAATGGATCAATGATAATAGCAAGACATTTCTGTTTCAAAAAAAAAAAAAGTGCTTTATATACAACAAAAAATGCTGAAAAAGCATTACTATCACAGTTTCAGTTCAATTAAGTAGCTTTTTTCAACATTCATAATAATAAGAAATATTTCTTGAGCATTACATCAGCATATCAGAATGATTTCTGAAGGATCATGTGACACTGAAGACTGGCGTAATGATGCTGAAAAATCAGCTTTGCCATCACAGGAATAAATTATATTTTAAAATATATTCAAATAGAAAGCTTATTTTAAACTCTAATAATATGTTACAGATTTTTTTTAAATGCAGCCTTGGTGAGACCTTCCAGACCTCAAACGTTTGAATGGAAGTCTAGTTCTACTTCAGTATAAATAGGTCCTGATGTCTCTCTGATGTCATTGCTGTCATGTGAAAAAAATCAATACCTGGGTGTCAAAATGTTCTTATACTGAAGTCTTTCCACTTTCACTGAGGTGAACAGAGACATGGGAACGACAATGTCATCAACGCTGAAAACACTCCCACAGTTCCTCCTGTGCAATGGGAACTAAACAAAAAAACAAGACAGTATATGCATTTACATTTATGCATTTGGCAGACGCTTTTATCCAAAGCGACTTACATTGCATTCAAGGAACACATTAACATTCTAATCAGTTCTTGCATTCCCTGGGAATCAAACCCATGACCTTGGCATTGCAAGCGCCACACTTTACTGTTTGAGCTACAGGAAAACCTGTAGTATATGATTATATTATATTTGTTTGGATTAGAGCAAACCTAGATATACAGTATTTCTCATGGTTTGGCCAAAGGGCAGACCTGTGAGTTTCTCTGTTGTGTGGGTGTACAGTAAGAGACGGTCACGTCTTCTAAAGATTCCTCCTCATGACTATCATCACTATCATCAGACTTGGGCGTAATACTTGAGATCTGCAAGTCTAGAACAAAGAAGTATTACTACTTTAAACATCTCAGACTCTTTGTTGTATATGAGTGAAATTAAACACACGTACCCATTGGCCTGTCAGAGCGGTGCCTTCTCCTCTTGCCCTCCCTGTAATGCTCTTGGGTACATGCCCATCGTATAGGAGTGCTCTCCCTTCTCTGTCTCTTCAAATGCCTTCTGTTTTTCAGTCTGTGACTGCAATCTATAATCATTCATTATAGAACTTAAAGACATATTCCTATTCATCACAACATGCATATTCATAAGAACACAAAGAATATTCTTAGCACACATGAGTGAGTTTCACAAAACGTCATGATCACATCCAGGTCATATTTTTAACCCAAAAATCTAAAGAAAGAAATTATATTTTGCATAAAGTAAATGATGGCAATTTTAGGGCCATACATATTTTTTTTACATTGTGACTATTTCCATTACAATTGATCAAATTTACACCCAATATTCTCATTAATATAATACATAAATCTTATTCTTATTACTGTAATTCAAAAATATATTATAAATTGTAAATGAAAGGACATTATATTTGTTATAGTGTCTTTAACTTCTGATTTAACTGCATTTAAAAAATAAAAAATTTAAATTGGTCATGAGAATCTAATGAGAATCACCTCTTATAATAATTAGAATTTCAAAGATTGATTGATTTTTGGCTTCATTTAATCCAAAGTATAGTGTCTTAATATTTATTTTAGGAGGTGGGGGTTAGGAGGTTTAATATTGATTTAATTAATCAATATTAATTAAAGGAATATCAGGAAAATAATACAGGGGCTACAAGACCACAATAAATTTTGGTTTAAATAATTCGAACACAGATGAAATATCACTGGTGTGTGGGTGTGTGTGTGTGTGTGTAGGTGTGTACAGTGCCTTCAGGCTGGATTTGTGAGTTACTGTGATTTGTGAGTCTGTGTAGATCTCCACTCATGTTTTGGTTGCTACAGGATTGCAGATAAACCGCCTGAGCCACAGAGATAAACGTAAACAATACGCAACATTATGACTAAACCCATCCAGCCTACACACACTTTACACCATCACACACACTGGACTTCAGAAGAACTGACATTGAGATAGGATGAGTTGATTAAGGAAATATTCCTAGCTTTTGTGGTTATGTTTTTGTAGTTCGTTCACTGACTACAGGGGTGCTGGAAAGCACTGACAGAAAATCAACTAAACAGCATGAGGTGTGTTTTTACTTTAGAAACTCATACCACACTTCCATTTCAGTGCAATCACTCACTCGCTCTGACAATCTCTCCGTTAAGAATAGCATTGCTGTTTCAGGATCATTATGCCCCCTAGTCAGACAATAACCAGCAGAGCAGAGAAGAGTGGCAGACCATTAATGATTAGAGTGGTTGAGTCAGAGTTCAGTGCCAGGTCGGCTCACTTCAACTCCAGCCCTGAATTAAGACTGTGGAGCAGCTATCGACTTCAACATGACCTTCAGATCTGCATTGGGAATGGGAATCACTGTGTACTAAAAAGTACTGAGGACAGACGCGCCTGAACATTATTTAGGCAAACATGCTGGTTGTGAAGTCACAACATGGATATCAATTGGGTTAGGTTTAAGATTGTATTTTATGCTTTAATAAATAAATAGTACATGAAAAAAAGAAATATACACTACCTCAAAAGTTTGAGGTTAAGATTTTTGTTTGTTTGTTCTTGAAAGAAGTCTCTCATTTACTTTATCAAAAATATAGTTATATTTGTAATATTGTGAAATATCAATAGAGTTTAAAATAACCGTTTTCTATTTGAATATATCTTTCAATTAAATTTCTTCCTATGATGGCAAAGCTGAAGCTGACATAATCATTCTAATATCCTGATTTAGTGCACAAGAAATATTTCTTCTCATTATGAATGTTGAAAACAATGTATAAACAATATAAAAGTCTTTATTATCTTTAATAGCTGAATAAAACTTAAAAATAAAAATCTTCAAACTTTCAATTGGTAGTGTTTAAAACTATAAATTACAATCAAATTATTATTTAAATAATAAAGAAATAAGTCATAAATGGAAATATAAATGTTATTAAGAAGATCATGGGCAACAAAACTACAATATATTTTGGCTATAAATAATTTGACCACAATGAAAGATCATTGGTGTGTGTGTGTGTGTGTGTGTGTGTGTGTGTGTGTGTGTGTGTGTGTGTGTGTGTGTGTGTGTGTGTGTGTGTGTGTGTGTGCTAATTTTTCAGCAGCCAGTCCTCCAGTCATGATCATGTGCTGTGTATTTTTTATTAAAGTGTCTTACGGAATAGCGATCGGGACACTCTGCCTCTGGAGCCGGGACAGTGATGGGGACTGGAGCACTCAGTCTTCAGGAGGAGAGAACGCTGAAGCACACTTTCTTCAAACAGAGCATTTTGCAGATGGAAGGATGATGGAGTTTCTGACGGATAGAGCAGACAGGACACAGTCCAACCTCATTTATATCACAACGTAAGAGTTGCACTTAAATATAGCGGTGATAAAATAGATATGATGCTGTGGTTAGTAGGTATGGAAACATCTGTAAATAAAGAAAACATTAAAACGCCTTGGCAAAATGTCAAAACTGTTAAATGTGGAAATATGTCAAAATTGACTGAATGTTGCATTTGAGTCATATGACAGTATGAACTGAATGCCAAGGTTTTATATTGATGACAAACAAGGCTAGTTTGATCTGCCTACTAAATTCCTGCTGGTACATGCAATCAGCAAAACTACAGGAATGACATGCTAATGGAGTCTGATATAACAGTCTGATATGAGACAATTTATTCTGAGTAAATTGAAGTGAGGGCCTAATGCAGTGAAATGGATGAGTGATTAATGGATCGTTGTAGTATTAATCTTTAACCTTTATAAAAACATTAATATCATAACATCCAATTACCACAGCAAAAATATGAACACTCTTCTACTGCTTAAACCTAGAGAGTTTCCTATGTAGTATATGCCATTACATGTAACCTTTGTGGAGAAGACACTTTCATAAAAAATCCTTGCAAAATAGTGGACGGAGAAAGAAAAATGTCAGTTTTAAACAATTCATCTCTCTACCTGAGGACAGAGATAGCACAGGATGCACTTTGCCGCCTGTTCTCTCTTTTCTGCATGCAGGGTTTTCGCATGCAGAGGCAGAATCACAGGAGGCACAATGGGGAAAAAGAGAAGGAGAAGAGTGCAAGACCTGTGAAGAGAGAGAAAGCAGATGTAACCAAACCAGGGAGGTTATGAGAAGTTATGGGCAGATGGGAGAATACAAATCTTGGGAAGCATAATTAATAATCAGTTGTCTCTTCATGATGCTAAAGGCCTGATTTGCAGTTAAACGATCTGAATATACTAAAATTACTATGAAAGTCAATGGGGCCCATCAACTGTTTGTTTACCGGCATTCTTCAATATAGCTTACATATTCTATATATTATATATATCTTATATATTCAGAATATCTTCTTTTGTGTTCAGCAGAAGAAAGAAAATCATACAGGTTTGGAACAACTTGAGGGTGAGTAAATAACAGAATTTTCATTTTTGGGTCAACTATACTTTTAATAAGGCTAAATCTATGACACGCAGTGATCTGGGGAACCATGGCATGACATAAGCAATGCATGAAAAGGAAAGTCATAGCAGACAAAATCAGACAGCTATAAAATGAGAATCATAAACAAGGTTAAGTGCAATAGACTCAAAACATGGTGTGTCATGGTGAAATGTGAAGAGGGCTGGCATACAGAAATAAATTTGTGTGACCCATATATATAAAAAAATATATGAGATGCTCTTTGAAAACTTCATGGATAAATAAAAAGTTAATGGTACCTGCAAAATTATATACTGATTTGCAGATCTTTTATTTTTTGTCATTTTTGATGCTTAAAAAAATCCCCATACTCACAATTAGATTTCACTTAGATTCTTATAGTCATACAAAACTGAAACAAAATGTAGGCAGAATTTGACAGGAGTTTCATTACTGGCTGAACAATTCCTATACAAGTTTTAATGTTGCTTGTCAATTTATATTTATTACATTTTATTTTGGTAAATACATTTTCATGCTGCTGCTTCCAGGTTCTGGCCTTAAAATGAAGTATGTCTAATTTACAGTTCCAGGCTGCTCAAAGAGAACACTGAAGGACAGCAGGGTGGACCTCACATCGGCCAGCAGCAATTTCAAGATTATCATCATTTATGAAAGTGCAGCTGGCCTGAGCACAGCATGTTAGCAGTTTTCCAAAAGGATAAAAGTAAGCTAGGATATTCATTCTGAGCTCCCCTGGGGACTATTGGGAAAACACACACGTAGTGTTTTCATGGGCTCATTCCATAGACACAATAATTTGTATACTATACTGTATAGTCTATCCCCTAACCATCACAGTAAACGTTCTGCATTTTTACATATTTTTAAAACATCACTGATTCATAGCCATTTTCCTCATGGGGACCACAAAAAATGTTTTGCATCAAAAGGATTTCAGATATTGCCATCGTAGTGGGGACATTTTGTCCCCATAACGTAGACATTTACCAGCAACACATACGTATTTAGTGTAAATGGGCATGCAGTAGCACACTGTCACGGCTGTTGTGGTTCAGACGAAGGCGAAGAGACAGGGAATGAACTTTAAAATACACTTTAATAATGAAAACTCAAAGAAAAAAATACTTTCTACAACCAAAAGGACATCAATCATGCAAAATGTTTCAGATAGAAGCAAACAGGACTAGACACGGACTGAACATGAGAGTACGACGACGGACTAAGACTGAAACAGAGGGTAGATATATACAAGGGCTGATGAGGGAACAAGACACAGCTGACAAGACTAACAAGGTGACAAACACTGGGAGAGCATGGGAGGAACCAGGAAGTAAACAGACATGCCCCTTTTGGGGGGAACAGGAGGAGGACAAAACAGAAGAACAGGAAACATTAAACATGAGCGGGGGGCGTTGGCACCCTGGAGCCCTGGGAACAGGAACCAGTCTAGGGAGTCTCCAGGGTGGTGCCGGGATCTTGGGGATTGGAGGGTGTTCTTGCATGGGCTCAGGACTCCATAAGAGTTCTAGAGTAGGCTTGGGGGTGCTGGCACGGGCTCTTGGGACAACAAGAGTTCGAGAGCAGGTTCAGGGGCTAGAGTGCGTGGGTTCGGAGACCAACAAGAGGCTCTGAGATGACTGGGGCTTAGGGAACGCCTGTCCCCCTGGAACACACTCTGGGCTTGCTGGAGTTAGCTTGGAGTCAGCTTGCCAGGTACTTACGAGATGTTACTGGATGAGGTTTAGCAGTTTATGTAACTTCAAAGTCAGAACTATTAAGCCAGAAAAATAAACTGATGGTATTGATTAAAGGTGCATCACAACATCCAGGAGTTTGAGCCCGAATTACATCCTCATGCAGACCAATCTCGAAGCAGGCATTGAATGTAGCATTACTCCAACTCACCCGGTGGGAAAGTCCGGGAAAGTCCAGAAAACTCCACAACATATTCCTCAAGGGAACAACCTTCCTGTCAGAGGGTGAGGAGCTGGCTTTCAGCCTCCCTTGTCTATTTATAGACTGGGTCTGTCATTCTGTCACAGTTGTTGTGGTTCAGACGAAGGTGAGGAGACACGGACGGAATGGACTCAAATACACTTTAATAGTGAAAACTCAAATAAAGCTACTTTCTACAACCAAAACTTCACCAAAATGGTGCAAAACATTTCAGAAAAGAGTAAACAAAACTAAATACGAACTGAACTGAACACAATGTACGTACTACGACAACAGACCAAGACTTAAGGAAAACCAAGGATAGATGTGCACAAGGGCTGATAAGGGAACAAGACACAGCTGACAAGACTAACGAAGTGACTAATGATGAGACAGGTGCGTGGAAAAACACTGGTAGAGCGCGGGAGGAACCAGGAAGTAAATTGAGACGCAAGTAGTTCACTAGTTCAGCCATTACAACATTCAGCCATTACTGACTGTGCTTTGCCTTTTTTTTACTCAAGTACATTAATGCTGTTATGTCAGAAATTACTGTGAAACTTTAGTATGAGTACACAACCATTAAAAAAATGTTTATATGAATGCCTTTATTAAACAAAAATGCATCAAACTGATCAAAAGTCACAGTGAAGACGTATAAAATTACAAATGATTTCAAATAAGTGCTGTTCTTTTTAATTTTTAATATTTTTAATAATATTAAAATAAATATTATGGCTTCTACAAAAATATTAAGCAGCACAACTCTTTTCAACATTAATAATATTAAAATGATTTCTGAAGGATCATGTGACAGTGAAGACTGGAGTAATGATTATGAAAATTCAGCTTTGTCACCACATGAATAAATTACAGTTTAAACTATATTAAAATAGAAAATAGTTATTTTTAATTGTAATAATATTTCACAGTATCAAATAAATGTAGCCTTGATGAGCATAAGGTATTTCTTTCAAACAAATCTTACCGACCCCAAACTTTTGATTGGATACTGTTTGCTATGTCATGCCATATCTTTTTCTTGACTCATTATTTGATTGGACTTCCAAAAGTTAAGACACTTTACATACATTTTTCTTAAAAATGCCAACCTGTTCTTTGTGAGACAATGGGTCCATGATGAAAAGTCTAGGCTTGTGATAGGTCAGAAGGGGTCGAGTCCGAGCTGACATACAGGTGACATCCACCTGAGAGAGATACTGTTGTCTGTGACATGTTCGCTTCCTCTTCTGCCTGACTTTGCGCAAACACTGTGGCCCACTGTGAACAAAGGTATCTGTGTGTGTTATTTGGCTGCAAAAGTAGGGATAAAATCTTCAGAAATCTTATCATAAAACAAATAAAGTCCACTCATTCTCTCATGCATTTCCCCCTTTCTAATTCTTCTCAAAGTTTTGTTTATTCATTCAGTTTTCCACTGGGCCAAATTATTCATCCTGAAATTCACATGAGATAACATAAATATATACATAAATATGTATCAGAATGATGGAGCTTCTGCAGTGCTGCAATAAATACAAATTCATGAATGAAATCAAGACAAACAGCTTTCCCATAAGTAGAACTATCTGTATTGTTAACAGTGACAGAAAACTGTTTTCATAGGATGTGAACATTCTTCTATCAATCTAGTTTTTCTTGAACAATAAACATAGACCAACCAATGTTTCAATAACATGTAGGACAAATAATCACAATTACATCTCTATTATGCTATTTTCACACATTCGAGCATTAAGTATTTTCTCGGGATGTCTAAAACGCTTTGATAAATGATTCAGTCTCTCCAAACCCTTTCTTTACATTATCAGATACATCAGAAACAACCAATACCATATCTGAATTTCAGCTCCAGAAGCTTCCCCGGGACATGTATACACAGGGATACGAACCGTAACAATGGTGTTGGTTTTACTCTATCAATTCGAGCCAGATTCGTCATCGTTTTGAAGTTTATGTAAAGTGGATTTGGATTTTGGATTTTCAACAACACGTCTAAGGGCAGGTCAAAGTAGACAATGTTCGCAGCCAGCCAATGACGACTATGGATGGCATTATGCAAATTTGTTGCAAATCTACGTAGCTTCATGCAGGAAGACTGGAATTGTGCAGACCTTTTACATTCAAAAACAGCTATATGACACACTACATGAAAGGTAATAATAGCATAATAGGAGAAAAAGCTTAATAGGAGAACTTTAAATAAATGTATCTGTGACATATCTTAGGTTAATTTTAGCCTGTTGATGAGCCTGTAGGTTCTGGTTTGCTCCTCACCTGCTATAGGTTGAGTTCTGTTGACCTCTCCAGTGATTGTTTGGTCCTTTAGACATAGGTGATGAAGAAGGTGAGGAACAGAAAGATGGCATCAGGCTGTTCACAATCTGAGTCATCTGTGCACTCTGAACACACACACACACAATTAATTTTGTGGGGTTGATTTAACCAGTGTACTTGTCTGTGCTCTTCTCTAAATGCCTGTGCTTTTCTTAAGCACCTGTCTCTCAATGTTCCTCAGAAGACGTGTAGGGCTGCTGGGTTCCATCTCTAGATCAGAGTGCAAATCCCCCATGTTCCCAGCTGTGAACGATAGATCCATAGTCTCTGTCCACAAGGTATGTTGGATCTGCCTATCCGTCAGGGGCTGAGACTCTGCTAAAACCACATGACCCTAAAAGACATATTAAGGACACTCATTTAAAACTGAATTTTTTTTATTCAAGTTGAATTCAACAATTTGAAATTGATCTGAATTGAAGTATCATATAGAAGTAGTGTTGGTTTTTAAAATTGAATTATAAAGAAGAAGAATTAAAATGTAATGAAATTCAAACAAATTATATAACTAGAGTAAATGTATTTTATAACAATATACATGTTTTTACATTTAAAAATTTTTAATAATTAAATTTTGATTTAATTTGTAAATTTGAGTATTCTGGGAAATTGTGTTATATTTAAGAAATTAATTTTTATTTTAAAAACTGTGGTGAAAGCACACTTCACTACCCAAAAGTCTCTAATTTACTCAATATATCATATAATCAATAGATTAAAATGACAATCTGAAAAATATGGTGTCCATCTTCATGTTTTTAATCTAAGAATTAAAATATTGATTTCTGTTTTTTAACTATATTTAACTTATTTAATTATTCAACATTGTGGAAGAAGACATAGTAACTCAGAATTAATTATGTCATTGTTACAACATTTAAACTTTGACTGTTTAGCCTAATTCATCTGTTACATATGACTATTCAATTCCTACTGACTAAATCCCTTTTCAGTCATTCCAGTTCACCATACTGTTAGACACGGCCATTTCAAATCAAGTTCAAACAGGAGAAATTCTTACATTTTGAAATCCTAACTATCCAGCCCATTTCCTTCCTGATCTAGAAGATGTGTTCTTTACCTTATTAGAGAGGATCTGCTGCTGAAGTTTTCCAAGCCACTGAATCTGAGAGTCCAGCTCAGAAAGTCTCATCTGCAGCCACGTCCAGCGACTGCAGAGTTCTGCTCTGTCCTTCCGCCATCTCCACTCACAAACTCGACAACTACCATCCACAAAAGACAGAAAATGTCATTTAGCTAAAATTGTATCCAAAGTAACGCCAACACAAAGACAAGCCTCTAGGAGAGGAGCAACCTTAGTCGAGTGTTTCAGAAATCTGTTCATGAAACTGATCAAAAATTAGCTTAACAATCACAACAGAAGAGGATCTGACCCATCTGTCTTCCTCTCTGCAGACATATACATTAGTGCAGACTCTCGCCCCAAATTGGCAAATTCCAAGAATATCTACAACGCAGTGGAGCAGCAATGATCAAACAAATACACTGGGAAGAATGAGATCTCCTGCTGGGGCAACAGTTTTCCTGGTCCCTGTTTAAACAAACACTTGCACCTACTTTGTCTCTGTCTGTCTCTCTCAGAGTCAACACACATTTACAGGGCACATCCCTGCTTTAACAAAACAAATGGCAATCATAGAACAAGTGAGAAACCAAATCTAGCATTCCTAGATAGAAAATATGAAACCATAGATGGCTTTGTTGCTTCCTTTGGTCCTCAAGGGTTTCCAGACCAAATAATATCACCACATAAACTCTTTATTGCACTGCATATATCCCAAAGCCAACTAAGCAGACACTGAAGCTCCAGTAAAACGTTGGGTCCTTTGGAATTAAGTAACCACAACTTAACCACTTTAAAACGTGAACATCTGTGAAAGGAAAGAGAGCACTGACGTCAAAGGTGTGCATTCCTCTGGCTGAGAGCCGAAACTCAATCCACAAAAAGTGCCCTTAAGCAATTATGCTACTAAAGCCAAATAACTTATTTTAAACCTTATAGCAATGTTCTCATTTCCAGTTTGTGTAGAGAATCCAGAGCAATGGCCACTGGCTTCAAACTCTGATGAGATGCATAGATGGTAATTGAGATTGCCGGGACATATGGAAAAGTCACTGAAACTACTTTGTCATGGCCTGAGGGGAAGCAGATCCAGCAATCATGGACAGCTGTTACCAAGACTAAGGGGCGTTCACTCTTACAGCAATTTCTAGCAACAACAACAACAACAAAAAAGCAATCAGATTGGTGCGATGGGACAATGTCGAACACAGTTCAAGTTTATGCAAATAATGGATGTTATGGTAAAGTAAAACTGGAGCCAAAAAAAAACACATTCCTTTTACGTTAAAATAACATTAACATACGTTAACATATATATTGATGAAACGTCTTGATTGAAATAAATGTTATTTCCATCAAGAAATGATGGAATCAATCATAGCCTCTTAAGCATTTGTATATAATAAATAATATATATAATAAAAAAAATATTTTTATTTTAGCTTGCCAAGGAAACATTTATTGATTAAACTTGATGTATTAAAATATTTAAAGCTGAAATAAGACTTAATAAAAAATAAAAATAAAATAAAAAAATAAAACAAAAAAAAAATGTTTTTGAATAAGTGATAATAAAGTAACTGCAAACAAAATGATATTCACCACATCACTTTGCTCCTATGCGAGTTGAACTCTCCTTAACTTTCTTACATTTTGCTCATGTTGCCGGAAGTACTCAGTCATTGTATGTGTGACATTTTTAATGTATTATGAATAGGTTTGATAGATATAGGACAAAAATTAGCATATTGTTCTTGACCCATATCAATTTCATCGAGACAGCGCTTACAACTGCATGCTGGGCAAAATAAACCAATACAACACTAAAGTTGCTCCTCTTACCCAATGAAGTCAACATTAGCTTGTTCAACATTATTTTTAAAAAGTTACACAATTTGACATACCTCCAAGCTAATTCTGGCTCATTGGCCTTCTCTGCTTGACAAGTCTATCATACTGATAATGAATGAAGGATCAGAAGTGATGACATTACTTAAAACATTAAAAACAAAAGTTTTCCAATAAATCATTCACATTTCCTACGAGTTTCCTGAAAGATGCATTCCCATCAAAGATGTGTCTTTCGATACTGGATGTTCTCCTACGACCTTACAGCGTAAGTGCAGAGTGGGCGAGCAAATAACAGAGAAGGACATGAAAGCTCTGATCCACAGGCTGGCGAAGGGCTGCCTGATCTCTATTTATTTACTCATCCCTGGGAAAGGAGAGTGCAGCAGCTGTCTGTTTCACTGAGGCTGTACAGAAACAGGATCGGAGGAAGAGCCAGCTGCACATGAACACACTAAACAAAAATCTTCAACATGGCGGAGAAATATGGTGACAATTTCTCAACAGCTGTGTATAGAAGAGAGTTCTTCTGTGTCTGTGAGCAAAGCTGGTAAAGAAACATAGCACTGCCTGAGCCAACTGCTTCCTCTTTCCATCTTATACGGTGCCGTTTGTTTTCCCAAACTTGTTACGCTCCCTCGCTGCTTGCCAAAGACTCATGGCTGGCCTGTCGTTGAAAGTTATTTTTTATTGCCTCGCAACTACTATGTGGAGATGTTTACCCTTCAATTCACCTTCAATTCAAGATCTCACCCAAGGTTATTTTTTGGTATTTTGAAACTAGAAACTGAGTCTTATAATTTTGGTTTATAAAGCTTTCTAACTTTTTTCATGGATTCCCACTTCCATGTAAAGTGACTTTGAGTGTCTATGATAAAGCGCTATATAAATGTAATGAATGAATTAATTAATTAATTCAAGTTTTTGCTATATTTGAGTTCAAACGTTATGTTGTTTTATATTATTATTAATACATTTATTCAGATAGGGTGCATTCAAATGACATTTATGTGGTACTTTTTACCATTTATTGAGCTAGATAGACAAGAAAAAAAAGTTTAACTTTGAACTGTTGAATGAAAAGAGCTGAAGATCAAAATGACCCCTTTTGTGTTCTACTAAAAAATCAAAAACATCGTTTTTGAAAGATACAGTAAAAATACAAGATACCGATTTTGAAAGTACAGTAAAAACATCTTTGAATTAGGTCCATCTCTTTCCTTGTGTCAGAACTCATTCATTCATTAAACATCACAAAATACTCACTGCGGTTCCACTGAGGTCCCTTTGGCGTCTTCACGTTCCCAGTCCTCATCTGAGCTGCTCACTGTGGCATCCGAGTCCAGAGACTCCAACACCCTGTGCAAAACAGCACGGCCACTGTGTGCTAAACTCTCCACTTCTCTGTATTCCAGAGGTTGCTCGTGTGTTTGAGGGTATTGAATGTTTCTTCCAAGAGCCTGCTCTACCTCCTGCATCTCTACAGCATTAACAGTCTCAAAAGGATGCTCTGATGTCATGGGGTACTTCGGGGAACAACGTGTTTCAAGAAGTTTACTCTTCAAACCCTCCAGTTGGTGGCTATAGTGTCTAGATGCATGTTCACCAAGCATCGCCAACACCCTCTGTTGTAAACGTCCAGCTCGATTCGCCAATGAAACATGTTGGGAGAGATGCCACAATGACTGAATCATCAATCCTTCCTCCATTTCCTCCAAATTGTCAACCCATGTCTGGTTTGAAGCGTTGTTGTTCCTGCTGCAATGTGGTGCTTGCTTTGAGGAACGTGATCTGGTGTGATCCACTTGACAGTCTTTTGTAGAACAACCATGTCCCAGAGGGTTGGAGTTGTGACTGGGCTCTACCCCGTCTTGTCCATTGTCTTCAGGATTGGGTATGAAATACATTTGTGGAGCTCCTACTGGAGAATTTCTGTTTAAAGAGAGGAGGGTGAGCAATGGTTCAAAGGCTTTGGGATGTGAATCCTGAAACATGGGCGACAGGAGCATCTCCGGGAGCTGAGGAGAACCTTTAGAGGAGGACAGGAGGTCCAGATGGACCATTGAAGGGAGGTTACGCCAAATCTTCTGTCCAAAACTATTCTCTAAATCCACACCTAGTGTAACACGGCTGCAGTCCATATTTCCACTCAAAGCAGAAGATAAAATGGATTTAGTGGATTTTGATCTGATGTTTGGATGAGTCATTCCCTATTCTCAGTACTGGCACTGATGGATATATCCTCAGACCCAGGTCTTGTACATCACACTGTAAACTGATCGTACGGATCTGTTAAAAGACACACCGGTTATATAACAGATATAAACTGTACACGCGATATAACTGTGTGAAAGTGAATAATGAATGTGATATTTCTAACTTTATCAATAACAATCGTAATTTGAAACAATCTGTCTAACCATAGCAGAAAAATAAGCGACTAACTGCATGTGTAACCGGATAGATTACTTTTTTAACTTTAGCGGGATATTATGAAAATAACGGCAGGATGGAAAAATAACGTCATCTCACCTTCAACAGCCGATCATTTCAAAAACAAAAATCGGACAAAACAGAAATAGATTATCATCCATGAATGAAACATAAATACAGTCCTGCAAGTGCTAAAAAAATACTGAATTGTTAATTTTATTAGCAGAAATCGACCGATCCGTCCGGACCACCGAACAGCCGCCACCGGAGGACCGAGAAAGAGAGAGAGAGTGAGTGAGTGAGTGAGACAGAGAGAGAGAGAGAGAGAGCGAGAGAGCGAGCGAGCGTGCGCGAGTGTTTATAAACCCTGTTGGTTACTTTTATTGAACGCAAAATATATTTAAAAAATATTTTTACAACTTAATGTAGTTTTTAAAAATCTAATATTCATTAAGAAAAAAAACAGATAGCCTATTTATATTATTTATAAATATAAAAGAGAGCGTTATCATCGTTTGTTGTTGTCATTTTTGCGGCTGCAGTCATTGAAAATAACTGATTGTATCAAGCAGCCCAAACATGCCATGAGATATTTGGCATATTTGAGGCAAATTTTTTGAACTGTCAGGTTAGATAATTGATCAATGCACTGGGATGTGACATCAGATGATTCATGTGATGGATTCCTCTAATAATGGATCCCAAGCATGTTTTTTTCCCTATTTTTTTCATGTTTTCCTGAGATCTGCTTCCAAGGGTTGTTTTGCTTTACTGGTTAAGTGCGTGTGTAGGCTTGAGAAACATTTGTTTTGAACATAATTTTGTTGTAATATGCATTCAGTCCACCAGATGGGACTACAGCAGTTAAACTTGAAACAACAAGTGCACGTCACCAATATGAAATACATATTTGTGTAGAATAACATTATTCTATGTATTTCTATAAACGTGCCACGTCACATAACACCTGAAACAATATCTGACGATTTGAAGGAGAATTTATCTTTGTACTCAGAAAATAAAAATAAAAAGACAACGTGTTTATGTATATAGAGCATGTGAAAATCTTATGAAGCAAACAAAGCATTAATAGTAAGTGTACAACATATAACAGCAAGCAATATCTGAATTTCTATTGTACATTTTCAGTCTATATAGTATATTTATGAATAATTAGAATAAAAGGAAACATGATGTACACAGATAAAAATCCATTCGTCAAAGGGGAGAAACTGGGATATGATTTGCCAAAATCACTGTACTCCTTTGACATAAAGAGGACAATCTGTGTATTGCCCATGTTTGTCACTTTCATCACGTTTCATCATGTGATTCCGAGAGTAGCTAGTAGTAGTAGTAGTAGTAGTAGTACTAGTAGTAGCAGCTACTGCTTGATGCTAGCATAATGCTAAGATAAAGCAACATCTGAACCAAAGTCCATGACTAACATGCTAAAGTCCTACTGTTGTGTGGCTGGTTCACATAAACACTGATTGAATTAAAGTTCATACCTTGACTTGCGGATAACATGTATAATGAATACAACAATCCTCGAATATGTCGGATTTTAAGGTCAGGCTTTGCGAAGGGTCAAATATAAATTTTGGATGATCTATTCTTTAATAATAAAGAGACAAACAGGTAAAATAAACATAAGAAATCAAACTTTATTTCTCCTTTATATTACAAAACAATTCTGACTACAACGCCAGATTAAATTGACCATCCACAGAGGAGGGGAAAATACTAGAATTAAGAAAGCAGTCTCTGATATTAAAAATTACAAATAAAGCACATCTCACAAGAACACACACTAGTTAAAATAATAATCCACCCTGCACCAGGTGAAGTCCATCCTCTCATGCACCACTAGGCATCCATACAAACACATGGGAGGTCCTCAGATAACACCACAGAATCTTTATCTGAATCAGAAAACTTAAATTAAATAAATTAGCAAACGAACAAGGTAGCACTGCGTTTTATGATTATTACTGTCGTTCAAACAAACGGTAATACCTTGTGGCAATATTTGCTACATCTCACACAAATGCTTCATCCAGTATTATATTTTCAAAATCCTACCAGCTTTTGCACAGGATTAATTCTCCAGCGTTAAATCTCACAATGTTTCTATAACACTTTCTCACTATAAAGCATTAAACAGATGGTTTGCCCAAAAAATTTTTATAATATCATCCTACACTCACCCTCATGTTGTTTCAAACCCATATGACTATCTTTCTAATGTGGGAAAAAAGGAGATGTTTTGAAGAATGTTCACACTGCTCTTTTCCATATAATACAAGTGAATGTGGAACAGGCTCTAAAAAGCACCATAAAACATGATAATTATTTATAAGTCATGCACTATATTGAAAGTCTTCTGAATCTATATGCTTTGTGTGAGAAAAAGTCATTTTATAGACAAGAGCAGCTTGGACAAACTGTTACAAATAACTCCTTTGATGTTTGGGTGAGAAAACGATGACTATTTTCATTTTGGGTTTCATCTATCTGTTTAACTTTTGATGAACATACTCAAACAGACATACAAGATACCCCATCACTCACAAAAACTCAAAACAGTACAAACCAGTTGGGTACATCATTCCAAATATAAATATGATACATTTATGGCTTTCTCCATTTGAGATAATATTGAGTTCATAGTGCAAACCTTTATGACATAAAAGCTATACTGTAGCTCAGGCATCTTATGTTTTATTCTTCATTTGTCTAGTTTAAATTCAATGACTTCCACTTAGGAATAAACACCTATTTGGGCAGCTGAGAAGATCAGCTCATCAGCTCCACAACATAATCTAAAATCTTATTGTGGCGCTGTGTTCAAATGCTAAATTGACCCGACAGGTCTCTGCGGCTTTCTTCCAGTCTCACAGATAATGGTCTTTTCTTGCCAGCTCATTTTCACATTCAAAGGCCTTCAGTGGTCAGTTCCCAGCTCCAGAATCTGCGACAGGTCCAACCTTAAATTGCACGCCTGCTGCTGGGTTAGTCTGTCAGAAGTAGTCCCTTCGCCGTGAATCGTCGCTAATGAAGGAAGGGTTCCATTGAGCTGGGTAGATACAGGAATGCCTTGAACCAGGGAGGCCAGAGAACGGGTACAGACCATTACGCTCCAGGTCAGAGTTCCTCAGTGCAGGCTAAAAGAGAGAATAATTAGTAAGTCATGTGGAAAATTCACCCATTCAGGATGTGTTTTCCCCCCCTGGTGTTACTTATTTTTAACCAAACATCATGAGACAGATTCAAACTCGCAGTGCCTGCGTAAGTGCCAGGGCTTAATTCTGGTTTTAAATACTGGTCAAACAACTTGGTCAAATATAAAAGTTCATATGAACACATACCGAGTAATAAATGTCTGTCATTTGCAGGAGATTTTTGGTACTTCCGTTCTCCTGCATCTCAATAGTTTCTCTGCCCCACTCCATTGACACACGATTACTCTTAGGAAACTCTGCGTAGGGCGACATCTGAAGTTCTCCACTTTTGAAGATGATTTTGTTGATGTCATTTTTGTCCTTTCTGAGGATGCAGTGGAAAAAAAATACTTTTGAGACATTTTTGTAAATGTTAAAAATATTAATATTCCTCAAGTTGTAAGTCGCTTTGGATAAATGTAAATGTAAAGCTATTTGTCAGTAAAATAAGAAAGAACTTGCAATTGTTTATTATGATCTTACTTGCAGCAGGTGACTATAAGAGCAATGACGACAATCAATAGAAGAGCTCCTCCAGCTGGCGAGACCACCACGGCTATCAGCTTATAGACTATTAAACACCAAATTATTTTAGCAACATAAACATTTATTGGCACTGAAACACACAAGTCTGAAGATAATACAATTTTAACTAAATTATATATTTACAAGCTTTATATATCACACCGGATATAAGTTACTTTTAAATCTTTTACTCTTAAAAGTATTTATAAATACAAATATTTACTACTTACAATTGTTGCAGTTGAAACCTCCAAATCCAAACATGCACCTGAAGAAGTTAAATAATAAGTATGTGTTTTGCTGCATAATACATATGTACAAAACAAGTACAAACACAGACTACTAGTGGAAAGTTAAAGGCTTATGCTTAAATGCCTGAAATTGCAAATGGATGAGTTGGAACGGAGAGTGAAGAAAAAGCAGCAAACAAGCAACACGCATGCCCAGCATTTACATTTATGCATTTGGCAGGTGCTTTTATCCACAGCGAGTTACATTGCATTCAAGATACAAATTGACATTCTAATCAGTTATTGCTTTCCCTGTGAATCAAACCCATGACCTTGGCGTTGCAAGTGCAAGTGTCTACTGTTTGAGCTACATAAATGGGAATGCCTTCAAAACTGTTTAAAAAGACTTTGACTGGATATTTACAGTGATATTTTCTTAATGCATTAATAAACCACATACTCACTCAACACACTTTCCATTAACAAGCTTGAGTCCATCTCCACAATCTAAAAAATTAAAGAAATAAAACATGTAAAATGAGAAACTTGACATTAATTTGTACAACACTACATAAAATCCCACAGTCTAATTATTCAAAGAACTGAAAAGGGACAAGAAATGTAGTACCTCTGCAGGTCATGTCCCCTGGGTTCTTTTTAAAGTACCCTGGGTGGCACTGACAGTATGGGATCCCGCTAGTGTCCGTGCACACAGAGTACTGCAAATCACACTTGGTCTTCTGAGCTAAGCAGAGGCTCTCCACTAAACAGAAAGAAGTGCTTCAGAACAAATGCTTTCCTATAGACACACAGTGCCACAAAAAGCTTTCCAGAATATTACTGTAGGGGCCAAATGAAAGAGCCCCCCTCAAGACTGTGTTATCCGTGTATACTGCATGTCTGGTGTTATCATATCTCTGAAGTGGTGGAGTAGAGTGGAGGATAAGAACAGATGGAATGGATCTGAGATAAGAGCATGCTGCAGACGGCGAGTGCTGAATGGTACCGTGATATGAGAGCTGGTGCTGAAGCTTAATGGGACAGTGCGAGTACGTCCGGCTGCAGTTGCTCAGGGACATCTGGATGCTGTTGTTGACGTCCGCGCTGGTCACATTGGTGGAGAGTGAAAACATGTACACCGCTGAGATCTGCACACCTTCTCCATCTCTGCACAGGACATATGTATTCACATAGGAAAAAGGAAAGAAAATTACCCAGAAATAAAAGTATTAATTTATATATAACAGGAATATGAATTACTGAAACATTCCAACTGGTATGAAAAAAAATCTCTATTGATAACGGTATCACACTATCATAGGTTTTAGCTGGAAATTAAATACTTTATAAATTACATGCTTATGGTTTATTAATAATAATATTTAAATAATAGTATATCAATAGTGACAGTAATGAAGACATTTATGTAACAAATTTTTTGCCATCACAGAAACAAACTGTATTTTTGGATCGAATATAACTAAACCACAGGGTGAGCATAATATACCTTTCAAAAAACTTTAACTTTTTAACAGTAGTGTAAAATATATTGTTAAGTAAGTTTATTTAATAAGGTAAAGACCTTTTGGGATAATCCATTGAATTGAATAAAAACTAGTTTCTGTTAAATATTTAAACCATTAAATCGTATCAAATTGATTGTTGTTCAGCAACTGTAAACTACTAAACTCTGCTTTATGTTACATGTCGTATTCTGTATTTTCATATTAATTCATCTCATATGTACATAACATAAAATTGTCCTGTCTACTGATGGCTGCACAAAAATCTCTAGCTCTGTATAAATAATACAACTGGTAGTTGCATGGTACAGTATAAACAATTAAATAGATTTTTGGGCCTATTATTCCAGATTTTTCACTGGAAGAACTCACCTTTTACCCAAAGTGGAGCGTCTGTAACCATGGAAGGTGGAGAGAGAGGCATTGAGCTGAAAAGCCAATGCACAATTGTTTCAAATAAACCTCAACTGCATGTTCAATACATAAATGTATCATGATATATGGTTTCTAAACTACATGAGTTACTTTGATTGGGGCTGTGTGGTTGTAAGGTGAAGAGATCAGGTGTGAAATGCAGCATATTGTTGCGTACCAGCTGTAGGATCTCTCTGTGGAGCTCATGCAGACCTGAACTTCTGAGGTGCATGGAGTTGTTGACAATGAAGGTGCCCAAAAATGTCTTCACTGCAGGGTAAAGCCAAAGCAGATAAAGGGAGAGTAGGACAGTTATCATCAGATTATCTTTACATATTCTGGATATTATTTTTACTGACCACCTACCTTGCGTACAACTGCGGCCTTCCTCCAAGTCAAAGCCCAGGGCACACTCACAGCTGAAAGAGCCATCTGTGTTGACGCACGATGAACCCTGGGGGCACGGACTCTTCACACACTCATCTACATCTAGAGAAAAACATAATGCATTATCAATCCATGCTCATTTTTGTCACCAACCCTGATGAAAACATGTTTTACATGTGTGATAATACACATGTGTACATATATGTTAGGGATCCCAAAGTCAATTCCTGTTTCTGTTTGACACTACCGTCTTGAGTTACACCATTAAGAGTTGTAAATGGGAAACGATGGCCCAATTGAGTTGCTAGTGTACGTTACAGAGGGCTTCTTACCTTGAGTGCAGAAGGGTCCCGTCCACGCAGGCAGACACTGACAGTGGTAACTTCCCTCGGCTGATCTAACACAGTGGCCTCCATTTGCACAGGTTTTAGGCCCACACACATCATCTACAGAGAATAAGATTGATAGAAAAGTTCAGAAGTAATTCAAATGAACAGGTGAAGTCACAATGTATATTATCATTTAAATATTGTATATATACTGAATTGTGTACTGTTTTTTCCTAACGTTACTATTGTATGTGCTTACCAAGATATTCTGAGCATAGAAACAATCAAAGAAGTTGACCCAAGACTCTCTCTCAGTGCAAGTCTATGGGACTTTGTCAATTTTATCATCTGCTAATTGAAGATTTTAAGGATAATCCACACAACAGTGACTAGTGTCATTCCAAAACTATGAATTTATTAAAATTTTACTTTTATGCTCCCTTTTGAACATTCTGTTGACTAGAAGTAACTCTACATGCCAATTAATATTCTTTAGAGTATTAGTAGACTGTCTGCTTAATATATGCTAACAGTTTATTGTGATCCCCCCCCCCCCCAACAAACGTTGTACTGACTATAAATAACTTTGTCACTACATGTCAATTCCTAACCCTAATCCTACCAATCTACTAATACACTAATGATTGTTAGAAGACATGTAGGTGAAACGTCACTTATAGGCAACAGAATGTGTTAAAAGGACCATCAAAATAAAGTGAAACCGAATTTCTTTCTTCTGTGGAACATGAAAGAAAACACTAAGAAATGTTCTTTTTTATCTATATAATGCAAGTCTTTGTCGTCCAAGGTTCTTTTAAATATCTTCCTATTTTTGACGTTCCACAGAAGAAAGTCAGTCATACAGGTTTGGTATGACATGAATGAAGTTTCATTTTTGGATGTCTTGAAGTCTAATAGCACACCTCTCCTTGATAAGCAACATGATCTAAGCTATGTAAGCTATGTCCGTTACACAAACAATGAGCGATAAATTACACATACTTGGATATATATCAGCCAATATTGTAGATGGAATTGTGCAAGTTCATTTCTCCTATTTCTCATCAAACTTTCATCTAACGCTCACTTAAATTTTATCTTTTAAATACACTAATAATTTATTCAAACTGTTAAATGTAATTCTAGCAAATATCCATTTTTTCACCCAGTACACTGTAATCCTGTGAGGCCTAAATTCACTTGAACCATTTAATTTTAGTTTTTAGTGTTTTTTACTGGTTTATTTAGACCAGGGGACGGGAACCTATGGCTCGCAAGCCATATATGGCTCTTTTGATGGCTGCATATGGCTCTCTACACAGCTTCATGTTCAAAAAAAATATGGGTATATGGCTCTCTCATACAAAAAGGTTCCCGACCCCTGATTTAGACAGATGCACACAACTGTTCAAAGTTTGGGGCCAGTACATTTTTAAACGTAGTCTATTATGAATGCTGCTGTTGCACATCACTTTATTAATACCAAAAGTCGAACATACCAGTTGACGCTGTTGACCTAAAAGGCATCTGCATGGTTGTGGTTCCCATCTCTGTGGTGCTTCTGTCCGTGTTATTCCTGGTTGTTACTGCCACGGTGGTTCTGGTCGGGGTGCTTTTGCTGTAAGGTGTTGTTGCACGCCTACTATGTGCAGTAGTGTTCCCTGGCGTGGCTGTGCTAGTTTCTATATGCAAGGTGGTGACGTCAGCAGAATCAGATGTACTGGGTGCCAGTGGTACACCAGTAGAGGAGGTGGGCGGGCGTTGGGCTGTGGAGGGTGTTGTCCGCAGCACCTGAACGATATCAGTGGTAACGATGCTAGTGTGTTCTGATTGTGTTTGCGATGTGGTGCTTGGTTGGAGCTGACGGGTGGTGACAGGTGGAGGCAAGGTAGTGAATGTGTTGGTAGAACTGTAGACGGTAGATGCCTCGTTAGTGGCTTCCTCTGTAACCCGTGTCCTCTGAGTTGCCGGTGCAGCAGATGTTGTCACCACTTCTGTGCTTGTCTGATCACCAGTATTGGAGACCAAGTGCGGTTGGGTAGTAAGGACCTTGAAAACCGAGTCATCAACTGTGGTGGCTACATCTTCAAGAGGGGGGGGTGTAGTAGTCAGCCACGGAACGGTTGTCTCCTCCACTGTGTGGGTTGGAGACCCTTCGGATTCTTCATGGCCAGTGGAGCTGACAGATCCGGTTGAAAACTCAGTGGAAGCACCAGTTTCCACTGAATAAGTCACTGTGGAATCACGGCTTTGTTGGGATGTGCTAGTGGCATTGGTGTGTTCACCAGAGGTAAAGGGTGGGATAGATGAAACAGAGTCACTGGTTTCTGTGTAAGACGTCCCACTGCTCACTGATGTAACATCCGTTTCCTTTTCATCGCTATTAATCACTGTGAGAGGGGGTGTTGAATTTGAATTGTCATTATCAGACACCTGCTCAAAGGTCTGTCCTGTGACACTGGGTTGTCCTGTTTGTGACTCAGTGCCTTGGGACAATGCAGAATGCTCGGTTTCTGAAGAGCGGCCTTGAGTTGCATTGGTGGCATTTTGATCCTCAAAAGTGGGCTCAGTCTTGTCAGACACTGTAGATACATCCGTTTCCTCCTTGCCTTGGGTGGCTCCTGATGTCCTCTGCTCCCAGCTCCCAGCAACAGAGGAGTTGGAGTCTTCTGTGTACGCAGAGGTGCTGTTGGAGGTCACCGAGAGCAGTGTGCGTTCTCCGACTCGGTTGGTTGTGGAAGTGTAGGTGAAATCAGTGCGAGAGAAAGAGTTGGTGGTGTCCACATCTCTCACAGAAACATCTTGCACCGTTCGTCCCTCTGTCACTGGCTGGTGGCTGGTAATGCTCTGCGATGCTGCTGATGAACTCTCCCATTGGGCTGTGGCATTATGGGTAAACTCTTTGTCAGACTGAAGATGTTCAGTGGACTCATCTGAGACCATCCTAGTAGTCCAGTCTGCTGTATTTGTAGAGATGAGTAAAGGTTTTTCTGAATGACCTAGTTTAGATGAAATAAAGCACAATAAAATATTGGAAACTATGCTTTTAAAACTAGCAAAACTGTAAAAATTGATGAAATTTGAGAAGCATGACCACTAGGGTGCGCTTCATGTGGTGTGAGCCTTGGGAGACTTTATGAACTATGTGAGATGTTTTCAGAAGTGACTGCGGATGTAATGATTTTGGGTGGAGAAAAATTGGCAGCCAAGCTCGTCTAACCTAACAAAAGATTGAGCCCTAAATATGGAGGGGATCTGACCCATTGGGACCTGCTGTTTCCTTCCTTCAGCTGACCTAGCAAAGTCCATATTACAGCGTTGTCACTGCCTGCATGGAGTTCATGCACAGGCAAAACTATAATCAGGTGAAACTGGAAGAGAAAGACTGGAGGTTGACTGGATGAGGATGAATTTCAGAGCACACTTATTTAAAAAGGGTGTATATATTTATAAAGGGTCTAATAATACTTTAATATAAATGGTCACTGTCATTTAAAGATTTAAAATATGTAAATCATTTGAATAAAGTACAGTAAGATATACTTACTGCTTTGTTTCTTAGTAGAAAATGACATCATGGCTCTGTCGTACATAGTTACAAAATAAAATCATAATATCTAACCTTTACACTTCTGGTTTGTAGAAATCCATTTGAATCTAAATGAACTACTATTCCACAATATTTGCATCTGTTGATGACCGAGATGAATTTTATGGTTGACTGTAGTAGGAGATGATACCATGATAGGTATTTGAGTCACATCAGATACAAATAATTGAGTTGCTTGCTGAAAATGTCTATTTCAGCTTGCATTAAAGAGATCTTTCAAAATAAGATTTTTCGATTAACATTATGTTAAGGGATATCCAGTCAGCTTTAACTGTGTGGGACGGAGACAGGTCTAAGAACAAGTTGTTTTGCAGAAAGAAGATAGATATATTTCCTTAGATACATTTCCATTATATATATATATATATTTCCTGTAGCTCAAACAGTAGAGCGTGGCACTTGCAACACCAAGGTCATGGTTTCCCAGGGAAAGCAAGAACTGATTACCGGTAGAATGTCAGTGTGTTCCTTGAATGCAACGTAAGTCGCTTTGGATAAAAGCATCTGCCAAATGCATAATTTTTTTTTGTCTAAAGCTGTGCAGACTTATCCAAAATAAGAACGATTGGACTCAATCACAGTTGTGAAAGTATTGATATTTTTGACTTGGAAAAAAAACCCCATCTCAACTCACATTTTATACTTCCCCTTATTATTATATTTTATAGGTGTTTTAACCCTAGATTAAGATGTTAATTCTTGCCAGAGCATTTCTTAATTATGCAAGTGAAAGTAAAGCTAGAATAACGTGCCACATAACCGATATCCTAGTTAGATCCAACAGCACACTGGAAAGAACTGTTAAATCCATATGTGGTTTTTAAAGGGAAATTCTGAAACCGATACATAGAAAGCAGAGTGGACAAACGGTTAAAATTATACAAATTATAGTTCTAATTCATAATGATAGCAAAAACTTTTTTAAATACCCAATTTTACTAGATTTACTCAACATTCATTACAAAACATTTGTTGAGTGAACTATATCAGAGCCAATTCAATGCGTTTATTTCTATTGATTTGATGCCAAAATGACATGAAACAGAAATTTTTCAAATCACAAAAACAAAACATAAATCACCAACAAACTGCACACTGAACAGAATTCACTGGCTCAAGAAAGTGGAATAGTTTCTGAACCAGGATGTTCATGAGCCTGGTTCAGATTCATTAAAAGAGATGCTCTTCCAAAAACTGAGGAAACAGAGTGCAAGTAATCACTTGACAACATGTTTCAGCTGCAGAATAAAACTAATATTTTTACTACTGGGCTAATGCAACTTAAAAAAAATAATGCATTGCATTGAGACATTAGTCATTTATTGTATATTTTATCAAATATGAGATATTCCACACAATTGTGCTTTACACAATTCAATCGTTATAACATAAACAACTTTTTTGCAGTCTTCCTCATACCTGCAAAATGTTTGTCACAACACAATGCAGCTGCACACCCCATAATACACTTCTTAGTCTCATCTACTCTGCACTG
The DNA here is from genome assembly GCA_037043235.1 of Rhodeus uyekii. Classification (NCBI taxonomy): domain Eukaryota; kingdom Metazoa; phylum Chordata; class Actinopteri; order Cypriniformes; family Acheilognathidae; genus Rhodeus; species Rhodeus uyekii. Next base: position 2,430,900 of record JAWRVZ010000006.1, read on the forward strand.
ACTGTAGACCGAGGCTGTTGCAGAACCCAGTGAGCTGCCTATCTGGCCCACGCTTTTGGTCACGCATCCACAGGCGCGTGGAAGTCTCACCCGCTCGCGTTCCAGTGATGGACACACCGGCGGGAACGTCCGTCATCTCCCCCGGTCCACTCGATACATCCACAGCTATAGCAGTGGCCTCTCCCCCCGGCCAGGAGGACGTTTGCTTTAAACCAGTTGTTCGGGTAAAAAAAGTTTCGGTACTCAATGGGTTATCGGTGTCCGTGTCTGTAGAGAAAGTTTCGGCAATCACAGTATTTAGGACAAGCATAAAGACCGTGAAAAGCACACGGTGAGCGCTTCTCTCGACACGCGTTTCCATCATAAAGAATTCCTAATAAATAAAACGCCAAAGTGGTCCGGGTCACCATCGGAAAGTGAGTCCGTTTAACAGTTTCCCATTAGTAAATTCCTTGTGATAGTTTTAAAGTTGCAGATGGAGGCTTAGAAGGGTTTTATTTCGGGCAGCGAGAGTGAGAAACCAGAGCCGTGGGTGACTCCTCCCCTCGGGCAGGAGATAGCGGTTTCCACCCCATTCCTCTGGATGAACGCACTCACACTCATGTGTGCTCAATTCGGTTCAGACAGATATGACAGTCAGATGATGCCACAACAGGTGGGATTCTTCTCCCCCACACCCCATCAAGTCTAAATCAAAATTCAGTTAGCGTTAACATTATACTAAATAACATGCTTCCCACTTTCACACAAATCTTTGACAATTGCACAATTGAAAATCAGTTTCACGCCACTGACAATGCAACCTGACATTATTTTTTAAAGAGTTAGCATTTTCTGGTGACAAGTGTGTTCTTTTTTGCCTAGAAAAATTTGTGCATTTTATCAAATGGGAGGGTGCATTCAAAATGAACTTGGAGGGGCCCAAAATTGGCAGTCTTAAGAACTCCATGAAGTCGAGTAAAAATAAAAGATAAATTTTACTTTAGCAATATAACTTGAAATTTAAAAGCCAGAGGCAGGGTTCATAAAAAGGTGCTTAAAGTGCTTGGAGTACCTGAATTTAACTTTGACTTTAAATTTAAGTCCTGGAAAACAGTTACGGTACTTGAAAAATCCTTGAGTTATTGAAAGACAGAATCCTATATTAACGCTTCGGCTCATCTAATATATAGGTATGCCATTTCACATGGCTTTGATTGTGATTTTGCTCATATATTTTTAAGTATTTGATACAGCTTTTCACCTTTTTTAGAAATTGAAAGATAATAAAGAATTTTTGATTAGTGAGATCTCTAATTGTAGTCCTTAAAAACCAAAAACGTAGTACTTGAAAGTCCTGGAATTTCATTTTATAATATCTGTATGAACCCTGCCATGGTGTATATTAAACCTTAAAAGTCCCCCTGTAGTCAATCATTTCATCCCTTAAAACTCCTCTTTGACCACCAAAATTACATAGTTAAACATTTTTTCCTGTGAAAAAAAAAATCTTCATGCCTTAAAATAGCTTGAATGAAACTCTACACCCTTGCTTCATTTAGTATATGCAGATACGTAAACAGCGCACAATGGGATTGCTCTTTACAAAGTCAAACACGTAACAGTAATTAATATGGATAGCCGTTTGCTTGACGATCAAACAGTTAATAATGTGTTGCTAATGTTACACAAACCATGTTCTCATTCGCCATCTCAGAGTCAAGACAGCTGCCTTCTAATAGTCAATATCCTTAAAAACACTCTGAACAACTCATGTTAGTGGAAAAAGACATATACTTCATCATAACATCATAATTTACATTTATGCATTTGGCAGACGCTTTTATCCAAAGCAACTTACATTGCATTCAAGGAACACATTGAATCAGTTCTTGCTTTCCCTGGGATCGAAACCATAACCTTGGTGTTGTAAACACCAACACTCTACTGATTGAGCTACAGGAAAGCTCAATTAGTTGTATGATGTAATATACGTCATACACCTGCTAAATCTACCAGATTGTTTATATCAATAGATAAATACATAACCGGGCTTGTCTTGAGACTCCCTTGCTTCAGAATTTTCAAACAAACATTAGCTTCCTTCAGATATTCCATGAAAATAAAACTTCCAAGTCTTCCTAGTACTACCTGACAAATGGAGATAATAAAATGATGTATTTCAAGTGCTGCTCAGTTCAGTTGATCAGTCAAGTTTATTTATTTCCATGTGTCCACTGTTTCAGTCCAGCTGGTTAGCAGGGCACAGTTGTCACATGCTCAGCTGGACTGAGGATGGACCATCTTGTCTGTGGTGGTGATAAAGGAGGAGTGATGGTAGCGATCGCGGAGGGCAAAGTCTGCATTTTCCTCTGTCAGCTGCTTGGTCTCCATGCCAACAGCTGACAAAGAGGGTGTCACCACAATCTGGTCCTGAAGGGTCCCATCTCGCCTACGAAGAGAAGCCAATGATTGGTGATGTGAGGTTCAGTTGTGTATAAAGTATTAATCACATCATCCACAATGAACTCTGCCACATACCCACATAATGGTAATTTGTTTAGAAGAGCTTAATTCAGTTTAATGTTCCAATTTTGATTCAGGAAATATCAAAGCGAAAGAGTGTCGTCATTAATTAGAAGACATTTAAAGATTTACAAAAGAACACAATAGCTCTAAATTAATCTTGTTGTAACACCTACTCTTAGTGTCAGCTTCAGGTGTCACAACCACGAGCCGCCAAAAAAATAAAAGTTTATTCATTGACTATGTGATGCTTATCGCAAACAAACAAAAACAACTAAAAGGCAATGAGAGGCTGGCTCCGTGCAACGTCCAGAAGTAGTGGGACATACGAGCACTTTTAAGGAAGAATTAATCACAGGATTTGCCAAAGTTTTCAAGGACAATGGCATTAAAATAGTAACATTTGTACAATACAATATTCAGAATTTCATTGGAGGCACCTAGTATCAAGTTAACGATATCCATAAGCAAAACTGTATATTCTGATTGGTGTTCTGAGGTCTGTCTGTGAAATAATCAGTACTTATTTCTTTTGGATTGACAGAAATATATAGTCTATAAACATTTTCTTTAGTTTTCAGTGTTTTCTAAAGAAGCACTGACAGAAATGACATTCCATTATTGTGGTATTTTCTGTATCCGGTAAACCTGCTCTTAAACAATGAAAAAACGGGTCAATCAGAATGTCTTTTCCAGTCTAAATTTGGGTGGTTCTTGGTCACACAAAACTTAAAAAGGACCACACTTTATGTTGAAAATCAAGCCTCTAAGACTATGCAACATCATACCTCCCCAAATTATGCAGTGAGGTCTTGAGCCACCTGAAGAAACTGAAGCGAGCTGCTGCACCTGTAGGCAGACAATATTGTCGTGTTTAATACAAATGATTTATCTGTGCACATTCTTTTTTTAAATTCATGTTCCCTCATAATAATAAAAATCCCAGGATGTCTTTCGCAAGAGTAGGGGTGTAACCCCGGCATTCTAGCCAAATATGTCCATCATGGCTTCCTAACCATCCCCATTCTCTGATTGGCTTCATCACTCTGTCTCCTCTCCACCAATAAAGCTAGTTTGTGGTGTGCGTTCTGGCGCAATATGGCTGCCGTCGCATCATCCAGGTGGATGCTGCACTCTAGTGGCGGTTGAGGAGATTCCCCCTTCCATGTAAAAGCGACTTTGAGAGACTTTGATAAAGCGCTATATAAATGTAATGAATTATTATTATTATAATCTTTAACCAAAATATTTATTTTCTCTGATGACGTTTACTGGCGCAAGGTCAGGACAACCTGTCACTCACATGAGATCGTATCAATAGCAAATGACAACGATTCCATAAATTGGATGGACAAGATGCCCTTTAAGCTCTTACTCTTAGACCTAAATGCACAAATTTGGCTAAAATAAGCAGTCTGTAGCAGCCAATGTATTTAGACAACTTGAAGTTTATTATGAAATAGGGCTGCTTCTCAAATTTTCCAAACTTTAATCAAATCAAATGAAAGTTAGGTGCAGTTACCTGTTGGCAAACCTGGGCTTGTTGTTCCAATGTAGAGAAAGAGGATAATGACGACTGTGAGGTTAATCAAGGCGTACATCCACTGGATGACAAACATTACCATAAAAGAGCACAATGCCTGAAGAAAGATAAAAACATCTTTTAAAAATGATTGAATATTTATACATTTCAATGACTGCTTTCAGTAAGAACTATGTTTTTGCTGAACTTACACCAATTAACGAAACCCAGTGATTGCAAAATCTATCATAGACTGAACCTTGGATTGATCTGATTTCTGATCCTTCAAGAATGGTTTCTGAGCCTGTGAATAAAAGGTGCTTAAGATGAAATACAGACTTTGATCACTATGCTGAGGACTTGTGTTAGGTTTTATAGGCAATTACTTACCATTCCTCTCTATCTGCTCTCTTGGGAGCTGTTCAAGTTCAACTGGGCCAGAATTAGGCAAAGACTGTTTCCTCTTGGCTCCTGCTGTAAGGTCAGACTCCATTAGTCCTATCTGGCTACCAAAATCATCCCCTAGTCCAACAGCTTGTTCTGGGTCCCTCTCATCTTTTACTTTATCTAATGGTCCACTGCTGTTCAAGTCCAATCCAAAACTGTTCATCAGCGTTTCTTTAGCTGGAATCTTTGACTTCCTGCCCCGGGCCTTGGAGGCAGGAATAGACACTCTCTGTTCTTCAGCGGTATCTGTGCTGGGCAATGGAAATATTTGATCCATGTCTTTGGTGAACTCCAGCAGTGTGCCGTTCACAGGGTCACTGAGGGCTCCACTGCTGCCATAATGGGGGTGAGTGCTGGACATGAGTGATCTTCTGGAGCTCGACTTCCTGATCAGTGTCATCCTTTGCTGGACCTGCAGCTCATAGGTTTTCGCCACACAGAAATAGCAATAATCAATTATACTGTAGGTTAGCATGAAGTTGATGGTGACAATGGGAGCCAATTCATTGACCTGGCCAATGAAGAGGAAGGCCATGGAGATCAGGCTGGTCAGACAGATGGCAGCCACAGGCGTCTTATTGGGTCCTCGCTGTAATGCATAAAAAAATGGGAGGAAAAAAAGGGGTAAATCCATGGTTGTTCTAAAACCTAGTGACCTACGTTAAATGTCTCCTGCACATATAGGCAGCCACCTTCTAACTTCCTATGTGAAAAGCACAGAAAACTCAATTGATTGCAATAGATTTTGGTGTAAACATTTTGCTACACTAAGAATGCAATACTGTAATCAAATAAAAATACACATTTTATATTGAATGATATGCGAGTATGTCCATTTTCCTGTGCGCTTGTCACAATGCATTGTGGGTTTAGATGGAAACCTAGTCATGCTGCCTACTTTTGCAACAGACTTTGCATTGGAAGCATTTCTATATTAACTTAAAATGCCATCAACATAGGCAGGATCAATCTATAGGATGATAACTAGGTTTAGTATGTGGATATTAAAAATATATGTATTCTTTTATTTAGTGTAAAGCACATAGTCAGTGACCTTTGTTGAAAAATTACATTTTGTATAATGTCTATTAATTGATCTAATTTACACTTTTTTGCAAGGTTGCATTTTGGGTTTTATTAGTTTGGCACTCATTTCTCTCACACTCTTCAGGTTATGTAATGAGTGAGTAGAAGCATCCAGTTAAAACATCCCAAAAAAGACAACCTCAGACCAGTCATTACCCAGATCCCATAAGTCTCTGGGATCAGAGCGCTACTGCTACTGGCTGGCACAGCTCCAGGTCCACCAGGGTTGGTCTTCTCTCTGCTTCCTGCGTTTGTTCTGGGACTTTGATTCAGGGCTAGATGTCTCGGGCGAGCTTGTAGCCCATAGAGAGGGGTCAGACAGAGCTCAGGAGAGGGAAAGGGTGTGCTGTGCTTTTTGAAAGCCACAATTGTTACAATTCATTCCTTTGCATTTTTGGAGCGCATTCGGGCAAACTATAATTAGGAATTTGTCCTCTATGTGGATCTGCTCATTGAGTGTGAAAACGTAAACAATTAAAGTGGCATGAAGAACAAAAGTTGAAATTCACTCAGTATCCAAAGTGCATAGTTAAACTGTTTAATCATTTATTAGAATCTGAAAGATTACTTTAACATCTCTGCTTTTCATAGACCAGATTTAGCCTCGATTAGGATCTACAAAATGAACCATTGTTTGGCGTAAAACCACAATGTTACATTCCTCGTGCTGAAAATAGGCACATTAATATGGTTATCATCTCCCTAAAAGCACCCACCCCTTTTCCAAGAAATCCAAGAGCTGGGATGACTCTCTCCTGAGCGATACACTGGAGGATCCTGGGCGCACCGTATAGGCCGCCCATGCAGGAGGCGAGTGAGGAGATGTAGAGGCCCAGCAAAAACAGGAAACCAACCAAGGAGACCTGGGAAAAAAACAAACACAGAGGGGAAGAGAGTGTAGGGGGCTCCACCCAGCTCTGTTCCGCTTGGCCAGACTGAAAAGTGCTTATAACGTGTTGAAAGTAAATCAAAGAAACAACATGTAATCTGATAAAACTCATAATGATAGAGTGGGCAATTATACATAATTCAGTATGATTACACAACATGATTAAAACTTCTGGAACACAATTAATATGATTTTATATGCATTGTATTATAAGTGATGATGGTGGTTCTGGTAGATTGTTAACCCCCACACCACAGCCCACATAAAGGAACAGCTGTGGGTCAGCCACAAACAGGCATCAGGCATAAACTATGTAGCTTAGTTCAGCAGCCTATCGTAATCTCTGTTGACTGGCAGCTGTGTGGCTATCAGGCCAAACGACAGGGTATGTGCAAGGTCAGTGCGTAACAGAGCTTCATGAACTCAATGCCTCTGTTAAAAGGGCCTGCACACATTAGCATGACAATAAATGCAAATATAACATTTTATCTGTGAATAATGTGTTATTCGCGAGTCTTCCATTCAGCTGAGACAATGAGTCTTAATAGTGGAAAACCCCATGGAAGATGGCCATCCTTTGAAGCCTGCAATAACATCAGATTACCTTTTCCGCTATTAAGAAATCATAGCGCAGTGCCTCTCTGGTACAAATGGCTCCCAGTAAGAACACAAAGACGAGATACAGGAACCACCTGCAGATTCCCACAATACACAAGAGTCAGAGTTGAATTCATTCTATTTATAGAGAAATTATCAAACACAAACTATCATGATTTCCACACAAAAAAATACTAGTTTTTCTCAGTCGGTACATTTCTTGAATCATCCCTTTGCAAACCATTAAGTGCATTTCTCAAAACAATTTGTACAAACAGAACAATACAACAGATAAAAGCCAGATACAACAGATATAACCTGCTCAAAATCCTTAGTTCATCTCTCAAACGCAAGTATGTCAATGAATATATCAGTGCCATCAGAATGACAAGCCCTCGTGTCACTGTTCTCAAACAAGATTGATCAAGATCAAGTCATGTTGTCAATATAAATGTACTCTATCAGTATTTTCAGATATAAACTATAGCTACGATTGAATGGAATGGATCTGTATGGCATATATAAAGATCAACAGTAAAAATGTACACCACTCTATGAGGAATATTGATTGCAGGAGGATAGAACTGGACAGGATTCACAGTTATGCTTTTACTATTGGTATGTCAACAAACTACACTGCAAAGTCATTGCAATATAAATAAAAAGACAAGACTACCCACATACATACATACTTTATATTCCATTATGTTTCTATAAAGTACATTTACTGTATAACGCAAGAGCATTACTCTAGCATAGCATTACATTAAATATACAGTATTACAGTAAAGTGAACATTATCTGATTACATACCTGTCTACAAATGTTTGAATGACAGAGGACATACCGGTGGTAGTTCCTCCTACATTCGGCTGTACTTTTCGACCCACCTCGGTCAAGACTGAGAACATGTTCCACAATAGTGGCCCTTATTTCATCAGAAACAATCTAGACTAAAGTCTTTGCCTCTTCTACTTCTTCCACTGTTTTGCCTCTATATACCCTTCCACCACTTCTTCTCGGCTGCTGACTCGGTTTGTTTCCTTGTTGTTCTCACGTTGTCAGGATTTGTAACTGTGTTATGCTCCGTCTATATATGCTTGCCAAATGAAGCTTCATGAGATGCATCTCTTTTAGAGAACTGGCTGATCATTGGTTGATCTAGCACTTAAAATTTAACTTCATTAGAGAAATGCAAAGTTCTGCACCTCCGCAATTCATCAATTCAGGACACAGTTCCAATAGAAAAGTTGAAATATGCTTGACAGTTAATGGCATCCATTTTACATCGAATATGCACTGAACTAATGCCTAGATGTTTTGAGGGGTATTCTTTTGACAACCAGCATGATACATTTCAATAAACATGACATAAGCAATTGATAATGTAGGAAACTGCAGATAATTGTACAATTAATTGCATGACTGTCCCAAAGCATTTGCAATATGATCAAAAGAATGAGATATTGTTTTTAATTTATACAAGTGACTACTTATACAAGTGGTTTTGAGAATTTCAGTTGTGAGCTGAGAAGTGTACAAAAGCGACTGAGAAAAACTGTAGGCAATACAACAAATCAGCATATTAGAATGATCATAAGATTGAAAATATATTCAAATAGAAATGTCATTTTAAATTGTAATAATATTTTCACTATTTCTGATCAATTAAATGTAGCCTTGATGAGCATAAGATGCTACTTTAAAAAAAACTAAATCTTACTAACCCCAATATATCACACACCGTTTATGTAGTGCATGAAGGCTCATTGTGATTCTGTTTCTCATATTTTCATTCTGGAGCCTGCTCTAAAGTATGTGTACAGTCAATACAATAGAGGCTAAAGATAAACAAAAAAGATTATTTCTGTGGCTGACGGACACATACGAGGTGCAGACTGCGGCGAGGGTTCCCACGGGGATGTTGTGCTCGGGTCTCTGGAGATCTGAGCTCATGTTGAATCCCGCCATCACACCTACACACACACACACAGGTTACTGTGAAAACAAGACTGGAGACAAGGGCCCATTCAAAACCTGAACAACAGATAGATGTGTATATCAGAGCTCACTTGAAACACCTTCCTGACTTCTAACAGGAGCGAAAAAGGAAACTTTGATCATGACTGAACAATTCATTTGAGCAACAAAAAGGCAGGTTTCCAATGTGAGTGGCAAAACAAGACAAGAATGGAAAATATGGGTTTACATTTCTTAAGATCACTATCTCATTTCTATTTTTATATTGTCTGTTTTATTTATGGGCTTTATTGCCTCTGAAAATAAGAAATACGTGTCATGAAAGTGTTTTAACTGTAGGTTGGGATCAAGATATAATGCAGATTGAATTGAAAACTGAAGAGACAACTTGCATTATTAAATTATATAAAGGTTAAACAAATTATTAGGCTAAACATTCACCACATTTAATAGCATGTCTATATACTGCTTTCTAAAGGTTGGCAAGAAATCATGATGATAATCGGGATTGTTTTAGTCTATTTATAGCACTTGGGGGAAAAACATCTGCATATAGTTTTATGGGGGGGGGGGAACAATGTTAATCACTGATATATTCTAGATTTTCTTTAGCAATTTGTTGTAGTACAATGTCAATAAAAGCCAAATTTTCTCATAATAGAAACTACTGTATATAGATGTCTTTATATTTTATGAAGTGTTTTTAAATCCCCTGTCCCAGACCCTTTTCAAGCAGAGTTAGGGTGCGGCTTACTGGCGCCCTAAAAAAAACATCCAGTGACACCATGCAGGCTCAGACTGAAACCTCATTACACAGCAAAAATGTGTTAACTATGAGATGAACATTTTCTAACATGAAAAAGAGATTTCTAGAAAGTCTGCATCCTAAATCAAACCACAGCCATTAACTGTGTATTTGAGGCTCTTCAAGTAAGTTATACAGGGCTGAAACTATTCATATCAGCATAGTATGATTTAATCAGTGGTTGTTATATCACAGTTTTGCTTCTCTGGTTTACTTGTGTAAAGTCACCTGTCGCCGCAGGAAAGAAAACCCCAAACACAGTGAAGAAAGTCTCGCCAGCTGTGTAGTCTGGAAGGGTGTTCTTGCGCAGTAGTTCCTCCGAATAGCCAATGAATCCATGCTCTGCGATAAACATATTCAAAGCAAAACAATGTTAGGAAAGACTGTTTATTATAACCTTACAGTCTGCATAACCGATTGCTTTATGGAAAAAAACCTTCACTGACAATGATAAGAATCTGATCCCTGAAATGCTCTAGTCTTCACTGAGCACACAAATGTTTTCCTGTAAATCAGAATCTTTGTTTTGAAAACCAAATGGAAATATTTTGGCCTTTTTGAAAAATCAGACTGATCAGTCACTTGATTAAAACAAATATCAGAAACTCAACCTTCCTTCACGTTTCCGCATCTGCTTAAAACACAAGCTTTAATCATGTGCTGACGACATTTACAAGAAAACGTTCCCGTTTGCAAGACCACAAACTGCAATCCTTGACATACAATACTGATTTATCCCACACCAATACAACAACCCTTTTCACCCTCAAATCAAAAAGTGGTTCCATGGGCTACTGTGAGACAGACATCTGGTGTTAAATATCTCCATAGCCATGCACAGACAGAGCCCCAGGTCTCTGCGGCTGACCGTCACCACCCTTTATGTAACAACCCAGGGGGACAGACGCCCTGCCAAGATGCGTGCAAACCAAGGGCTGGCCTTTTTCTTGGGAATACATGCCAAGTTCAATAGTTCTGCGCCGAGGACATGATGGAGGGAATGCTGGACTAAGCTCTGGGCGTATTCACAGGCAAACAAAACAATCCAAGAACAGGCGCCGCAGAACATTTACATAAACAGTACTGAGAGCTATCACCATTCTGCTGAACCGTCACACAAGAGTGGTATTTTCACTCTGGGTGGCAGTTATTAAAGTCTGGAAAGTCGGATGGTTTGTACACTTGTGTGCAATTACTTGCATCCCATACAGTACAGTACATACGGTATAGTAAATGCCACAGATAAGTGCTCTTAAGTTAGTTCACCCCCAAAAATAAACCATATCGTCATTAACTCACCCTCACATCATTCCCAATCAGTATGAATGTTCAAGTTGTTGTAATCCATATAAAATGTACAGTGATTTTTCCTGCCAAACTTCAAAAACGACAAAGACAGCACCAGAAATGTGCTGGACGTTTTCCATGACCTCTAAAGCCGTACGATATTTAGTTTGAGGAAAAGGCCAAAATAAAAGTCATTTTCACTGATAATCTTTCCCTTTGCTCCAGCTCTCACATCTCATTTATTGATATTTAACGAAGACAAAAAGAGGTTTTTTTTTCAGCAAATAATGCAAAGAATTTCGTTTTCAGTTCCTTACAAAAAGCTAGCATACATATGACTTTAGAACAATGGTTCTGCACCTTTTTGACTACAAGTCCCCCAACTGTCCACAACAGTATTCAAAGTCCAAGGGAACCTAATTGTGTCTTATTTTAAGTCATCTTGAGGCCCCAACAAAAAATACATAAATTTCACCTTCCACTGTATGAAAAAGCAGCTTGTGCATTCTTCCAAACATCTATGTTTGTCCTAAAGTAATGAAAGGAACGCATGCTACTTTGAAACAAGGGTGAGTAAATGTTGAACATTTTCATTTGGGCCGGAACTATACTTTAATCTTCCACTTTTTTAAAGTTTACAATAGAGTACAGGAGAAAGAAAGATGGCGGTGTGATGGGGAGGGGGAGGTGTCACCTCAGCAGAGACAAGGCACTCATCCAGAGAAAGATCTACAGGGCCCTGGCTCTGCAAGAGCATGATCCATTTCCCTCTTGGTTATCTTGTGATGGGAAAGAATGTGTTCTCTTGGATTAATGACATGTTTATCTAAAAGGAAGTCACCACCCTTTCAGAAGCACTGTTCCTAGTCTTCACAGTTTCTTGGCGAGAGAGAGAGAGCGTGCGTGCATGCAAGAAAGAGGGTAAGACACAGAAGAGATGATCAGGCAAGAGAGGTAGAGAAGAAGTGTATAAAGAAAGCTTTGGCAGAGCTATAGAAATAACAGATATAAAGTAACCTAATAATAACAACAACATGCAAGTAGGGAAAAAACATCATATGAATTATCTTGACAATTACCTTAATTAATGAACTTTTCTAAAGCCGTGTAAATCTGTTTTTGGAATAGCAAGTGCAAGAATAAAAACTAGTTTAGTTTGCATTTCCTTAAAAACCCTTCAGTTACCACCATTCAAAAGTTTAGGGTCAGTTTTAAACCAATACTCAATATTCAACAAGATTGCATTAAATTGTCTACATGAGACAGTAAAGACATTGCTGCAAACAACAAAATCTATTTCAAATACTGTTCTTTTGAGCTTTCGATTTATCATGAAATCCTAAAATATGAATATGTTATTAGCTTTGCCATACAGAATATGGCATATATTAAAATAGAAAACGATTTTAAATTCTAATACTTAACAGTATTAAGGGCCAGTCACACAGCGAAAACGCATGAATCACGCACAGATTTTCGTTTCTGCGCGGAGCGTGCATTGTATGCGTAATTCGTTGGTGGAACGAACGTGGACCGTCAGTAATTGTAAGTGGATGTGCGTTGAAGGCGGTTTGTGCGGGATTGAGTTTTGAACGGTTAAAAATTTTCGGACACAACTGTGCGTCGGTGTGCGTTATTCATGAGTCGGCGTGCGTAGTTTATGCGTCGAGTATGCGTGACTATGCGCGGGACATGCGTCGGCCGTCAGTGCTTATGCGTCAGAACTGGTTCGAAACCGCGCATGTCCACGTCCATCCACTGACGCCCCACCTTTTTATCACGCATGAACCGCGCACGTATCACGTTCATTCCACTGACAATGTGGATTCTGAAAGTGCTTGTACGTGGAACTTTCGCGAAGCGTGCATGTTTGGACGCGCTGCGTCAGTAATTCATGCGTCGGGCGTAAGTCGAATGTTCATGGAATACTTTGGTCAATTTCTCGACGCACAAGCACGCACAAACCCAATCTGTGCGTGACTTATGAGTGATTTGTGCGTGATCAGCTGTGTGACTGGCCCTTTACTTTTTTTACTGTATTTTTGATCAAATAAATGAAGACTCCAATTTATGAACATGAAAGAGTTTGGTGTCAATCCCAAAATTATATAGCATATATTATCTATTGGCTCATGAATGTAAAGAAATGTAATGCTAGAGATAAAAACATACTTCTGTGTATACACATGAAGAACAGGCCATAGTGACACAGTAGATAAGAGCAGGGGAGTTGTACTCCGTGCCACCTTTCTAAGGATTTTGATTGCAGATTGGATATTTATAGTGGGAGTCCTTCTGATCTGAAGATTTGGAAGAGGAAGTGATGATGTGGATGCCGCTAGAGAAGAACTCGGATCTGCTTCCTGCCTGCTCTTTTGTCTCCAGCCAAAAATGTGGGTGAGCCCGGTCAACACCCTTAACCCAAAACTATGAGCGCATGTCAGTTTCCTGTCCAACTCTGGCCGCTTAAATAGAGTGTCTTTGAGAGCTGAGCAAAACAGAAGAGTTCCTACAAAACACAAACATCATACCTTCATAAAACTAATTATGAAAGTGAAAATCAAGCCAATTCAGAAGACCAAGAGCAGATAAAGAAGTTAAAGACTTGATTCTTGCAAAATGTCATTTTTATTAATACGAAATTAATTAACAGAATGTCAACAGAATTTGCAACAATAACACAGTCTAAAAGTCTACAGAAGGAAAGCTCTTCTTTCAGCTCCTCTTGTGTGGTAACAGGCAGGAGGAAAGGGACAGAACTAGGAGGTGCTCTCATTTTTTAATCTAGCACAAATGCGTTCACCGCAATGGTATGAACACTCCAGAGGATCGTGCTCACATTTTCTTCATCTTTTCCAGCAACAACATTTTCAAATGATTTGACAAATCATTGCAGTAGGTAGGAGTATTCAAAAAAATCATCACTCTACTCCCATTCTGGCTCCATGAGCCTAGGCACACCGGTGCCCAATGGTAGTTTTATAATTCAAACATATCTTTTACCAAACATTATTTCACAACCGAGATATGTGCTCAGTCACTAAGCTTTCTTCAGCCTGTCAGTCCTTAAAGGAATAGTTCACCACCTAAAATATCCTAGCCATTCTTTTCAAAAACAAATGAGGATTGGGACTTTCAGGCTGCAAAACAACAAAAGGAATCATAAATGTATCATTAATGACATCCATATGATTTGTGCACTTGCACTATATTTCAAGTTTTATGAAGTCATGCAAAAAACTAAATAGTTCTAAAAAGAACCAAATTAGGGTTCTTCGGCTAGTAACAATAGCAGAACCCTTCTTGGTGCTAATTTATAAGATTCCATAAAAAATAAAACACAGTACTTTGAAAGTGCCATAGGAGGACCTTAATGGTGTTAAATAGCCTTTATATTAATATTAGTATTATTAATGTTAATTTTATATATTATTTATTAATATTGTTTTTAACAATTCTATCAGCCTGGTGGCTTCTTTTTGGGTTTTAAGTTAAAAAAACAACAACAGCATATTGTATGAATTAGGTACTTTTGTTTTTTGACATGGCAAATTGTAGCAAAAAGGACAGTGCTCTAACAACAGTTATTAGTTGAATAGATACATCAAAACTGACAGTAAACATGATATAGATGTGAAATACGTTCATAATCCAATATAAATGTCTTCACGTCCATCATTGTGTGTTTTTTTGAGTGGCAGTTACTTGGTGGATTTAGATATTCTTAATTGAACAGTTGCTCACACTTACGTTCTGTTAAACAAAAAAAGAGAATAAGACATGATTGGTATGAAAAGAGTCACAAATTGAAAGTTAAAATGATTTGGTCACTTGATTTGGTCGCAGTGGTTCCTAGATTACTGTGGGGAAGGTTTTCAGTGAAAAATATCTTAAATGTCAGTCAGTTCCTCACAAAAAAATCCATCCCTCCATTGACAGCTACGCAACTGCCAGTTTGATGGCTTGAAAAGTTCGTAAAGAACTTGTAAAACTAATCAATTTGAATGAAATAAAAAAAGAGCAGATTGAATTTAGGCTTTTATTCACCTAAAAATATCAATCAACGCACACAGTGAGCGGTTCATTATGTCGCGCAGCACATCTGAGCTTCCGCAAGAACCAATGAGGTTTGTTCTTGTCCGTCAAGCAAGTACGGTTGAGTTTCTGTTAATATTTGCTGATTAATGCACTAGTCATGAAGTACAGAGGTCTTGAAGTACAGTGCATGAGAACAATTATGAACTACTTTGATTATAAAGTAGTTTATAAAATGTCACTTTCATTATATAAAAAGAGTGTGTATATACACCTTTTGTGTTCAACAGAAGAAAGAAAATCATACAGCTAAGGAAAGACCAAATGTCCAATTTTAGGGTGAAATATCACTTTAAATTGCCATGGAATACGGACCTCTATATCATGGTTTTGAAGATTTCCTTGTGCTGACCACCTGGCCTTGACTACGTGATTAACAGCATTATCAAATTGTAAACACATCTGCACGGCAGCTCCTTTTTCCTGCCACTGCATAGGTAACCCGCCCAAGCGGCGCCCGGCCGAAACCGTGCAACCCCCTGGAGTCGTGCCAATAGTGAGGTCACTTTAGAACCACAAAGCTTAATTGGAAAAACCTGGAGGAACCAGCAACTTGTTTTACCATTGCCAGTGCCTAAAAGAGATCAGAGCAAGATGACAGCCACAGTGGCAGCAGTTAAGGGGTGATGCCTCCGATTCAGTCCAACGAACCACAACGTGTCTGACTTTTTCTGCAGAGAGAGAGCGAGAACACCATCTTTCCGAGAGTCTTGCCTCCTCTCTGGACAGGAAGTCAGTAATCAGGAGAACAGGAAGAGTTGGGATGGATTTCCTGCAATCCCAGTGTGAA
This sequence comes from Rhodeus uyekii, assembly GCA_037043235.1. Lineage (NCBI taxonomy): Eukaryota > Metazoa > Chordata > Actinopteri > Cypriniformes > Acheilognathidae > Rhodeus > Rhodeus uyekii. The sequence continues at coordinate 2,446,903 of JAWRVZ010000006.1, forward strand.
AGTACATACTGACCTCATGTGAAGTGGGCTGCCAAAAAAAAAAAAAAAAAATGACAATGGACTAAGAATGCCTGCATACTTGTCCTTAGAGCAAGTGACTATTAGTGACTAGATGATGAGTTGCTATCATAAATCTATATTAAATTGAACTAAGTATACCACAAGATTGTTATATAAAATATTTTAACTCCTTGTACAGGTCACACACACACCCATATTATTTATATATATGTATATTCACATGCTCATTTAATGTAAAAAGTAGATATAATGCCCAACAAAATATGAAATGTGTGACAGAATAATAATTTCTGTGATTATAGCTTGGAAAAGCTTAAACTGAAATTTGGCTGAATTAAAAAAAATACAATAAATAGAATTTAAAAAAAAAAATATTTTGAATGTAAACACGCAAAAGCACACAAATACATACAGCCGTGGCCAAAAGTTCATAGTCTGCAGCTTCAGTGTTTTTAGTTCTTTTTCTATGAACTACTAAAGTATAATTACAATTATTTAATGTCAAAATCTTTTATTGACACGTACATTAAGTTTATGCAAAGAGACAATTTTTGCAGTGTTATCAATGCTTGGAATTTGTCAGAATATGTGGGTTTTTGTTCGTCTACCTGCCTCTTGAAGATTGACCACAAATTCTCAATGGGATTAAGGTCTGGGGAGTTTCCTGCCTATGAACCCAAAATTCTCAGTGTTTTGTTCCTCAAGCCACTTAGTTATCACTTGATTTGCCTTAAGGCAAGGTGCTCCATCACGCTGGAAAATGCATTGTTTGTCACCAAACTCTTCCTTGGAGTTGTCAAGAGTTTCTCCCAAAGGATGTTCTTGTACCATTCTTTATTCATGGCTGTATATTAGGCAAAATTGTGAGTGAGCCTAGTCCCTTGGCTGAGAAGCATCCCCACACATTTATAGTCTCAGGATGCTTTACTCTTGACATGACACTGGACTGATGGCAACGCTCACATTTTCTTCTCCAGATAAGCTTTCTTTCGGATTCCCCAAACAATCGGAAAGGGGATTTATCAGAGAAAATGACTTTACCCCAGTCCTCAATAGTTCAATCCCGGTACTTTTAAAGAATATCAGTCGGTCCCTGATGTTTTTCCTGGAGAGAAATGGCTTTTTTGCTGCCCTTCTTGACACCAGGCCATCCTCCAAGATGATACACTCGCACATGACTGCTTCATTCCTCAGCAAGCTCTGCACTGGTGGTGCCTCTATCCCACAACTGAATCAACTTTAGGAGAAGGTCCTGCGCTTGCTGGACTTTCTTGGGCACCCTGAAGCCTTTTTCACAATTCAACCTCTCTACTTGAAAATCCATTAACTGGTTTATTTAGGTGCAATTCTGACTCACACCAATATCCTTGCCTGTGAATTCCTTTTTGTGCAAACCAATGATGACTGCATTTTCAGTGTAGTTTCCTTACAGGCAACCATGGTTAACAGAGGAGGAACAAAGATTTCAAGCTTCAAGTCTGTTATTCTAACTCAATTAGTATGACAGAGTGATCTCCAGTCTTGTCCTCATCAATACTCTCACTTATATTAATGAGAAACACTGACTTGATGTTAGTTGATTCATTTGTGGCAGGGCTGAAACACAGTGTAAATGTTTTTTGGGATTAATTTCACCTTCATGACAAAGAGGGACTTGGCAAGTAATTACGATTCATCTAAACACTCTTCATTACACTCTGGAGTATATGCAAATTTCCATCATAAAACTGAGGCAGCAGACTTTGTGAAAATTATTATTTGTGTACTTTTGAACTTTTGGCCATGGCTGTACAGTTTTATTGTATATATAGCTTTGCGATTGAGGTCCAAGATGACTAGTAATCAAATAATTTCACTTTTCCTGTTCCTTTAACATCTATATTATGACTGGTGTTGGAGTTCTATTATTGCGTTTATTTTAGGAAGAGTCCCTGCACTCCTTAATGGCCTTGTGCACCCCTCCCAGCATATGCAGGGCTGTTGGAGGTCTAACCAGCTTACTGCTTGTACTGTCAATAACAGAACACAACCTGGACATTACGATATGCAATATCTTGCACTGTTTGTCAAGCCTACATGGTTTTATGGAAACTATACACCTTAAAAATAATGTGTATGTGTATTGCCATTATTATAATACAAACTTCAAAAATGATTTCTTGCATTGTTTGAGAATGGCAAATTTATGTTACCCTGACACCTATAGGGCAGTTATTGCAAGGACATGTGAACTTATAATTTGAGTTCTGTATGATCAACTCAATTACACACACATATACATTGATCAACATTATTGTTCAGTTAACACAATATAATAATTTAATAGAGATGTATACACGTTTAGCCTGCCAAAGCAGATGTTGAAATCATTCAATGGCATTCATCACAAAATGGCCAACTACTGGCTGAGGTAGTCTGTCACTACCAATTACCATTTTGAACAAGATAGAGGTGAAAATGTAAGAAATATCTACAGTCACAGACAATATTTAAACAGAATTACATGCATAATTGTTCAAAAGCTTGTGCTTTGTAAGATTTTTTAAAGAAATGTTTTTAAGGCTGTATTTCTTTAAAAAAAAAAAAACTTTTGAACAGCAGTGTATATATTCTGCCACTTGCAAGCTGCATTCAGCTACTAAAATAAATGCATGTTACGCACATTAAAAGATATAAATAAGAACTTGCGAAACAAGAGTATAATAGAAATAAGAGGACACTCCACACTTAGTCCAGCATTAAATGGCTTGAACTTGTATATCCTTGTCTGGCAGGTTTGCCAGGAAATGTGCAAATAAAGAAATGTCAATATAAGAAAGGCAGGCACTGTTTAGTAGGTTCTGTGAAAACAACACTGCAGGGCAAGAATCTCTTCCTAAAGCACGACTGTATTAAATGAAATGCTGTGGTATAGTCACAAAAGCCCGTTAAAACGAGATTTCATGGTTTTATTTTGAATCTTAACATATACATAAACTTATATACTTATGTATACTTATATAAACTTATAACGTATATATAGACCCAGAAGCTAATTATTTCATTTTGAATATAAACTAATTATATTTATTTTTATTGTAGACTGATTTTCTGGTCCCACTTTATATTATTTGTCCTTAACTATGTATTAACATTTAAACTAATCATTTGACAGAATGCACTTATTGTGTACCGTACATACATGTTTTGCATTTTACTTCTTTTTTTTTTAAAATACTGCATGCAATTAATTTCTATGAATACATCTATAAATCACAGTTGAGCCTTCCCTTACACCTTCACCCACCATTAAACCTTCCCATACCACCAAACCTGTCCCTAACCTTACCCGTATCCCACCTCAATAGCAGCAAAAGTGTTATGCCATACAATATGAACACAATAAGTACATTGTACTCACTTTTTGATGGAAGTACATAGTAGTTAAAGACACCTTTATTTAATATAAAGCGTGACCGATATACATTTCTTATACTCGATAGGGGATCTATGGTCTTGGTTAAACAAAACACAGCTATACCTTAAAATATATAGCAGGGTTTAAGCTCAATACTCCTAGTTTATCTCATTGCAAATTACGTCACTGGCATTCACGATAGCTTACCTGGATCTAGATGACTAAATGTTCCAATGACAAAATCCAGAGTGGACATTGCTAATATCCCAAGCAGAACCAATTGAAGGCGTATAATCCATTTCACCCCAGCCAAGTTAATCCCAAGCAGGCCAACCAGAACAGCCACAGAGATACCCCTTACTGCCCACACACTCTGTAAGCTCAGCAGCTGCGCTATGGACTCTGCGAAACCAGTGATGTACATCGCTCCAGCCACACACTGCCAACAAGACACATGATTGTCACCAAACATAAAAACAGCGAACTGACCACCAACTGTATATGCAATATAATTATTGCAACATGAGCTGCTCACCTGTCCAAACACATACAAGAGTCCAACAGTACCTCCAACCCTCCCTCCGAGCACAGTAGAAATCATGGAGTAGACCCCACCGTTACCCACGCTGCAACACTCACACACACCGATACCCGACATCACCGTAACTACAGCGACCAATACCACCGTGGACACCAGAAGCATGCCCAGCAACACACCTGTATTACCCTAAAGATGATCATATGGGAAAAGACAAGTTACATTCCCATTTAATAGCATCAAAAACGATGCAAAAGATGGATATTCTTTAAAAACAGATTCTCTAATACACATATGTTTGAAAATCATCTTGAAATATTTAATAAAATAGAGCTTACCACAAGCCAGCCAGTCCGTAAAAAGAGCACCACTCCAAAAATGTTGATCATGCAAGTTGTGAAAACTCCATCCCAGGTGCCGAAAAGAACAGGTTCCCACACAAAGAGCTGCACCTTCCACCAAGGTTGAGCATTACTTTGTGAACCCTGCACAAACTAGTGTCACTGAAATCTAAATAAGTCAACATTAATGTCAGTTCCACCACCCAGTGTAAAATAACAGTAGATCCCGAACTTGTGATTTTCCATTTACAGCAAAACTTTTCCATTTAGTCAATTTGTATGGCAAAATTTACAGATAAAACATTACCTGTGCGTCTTCATGGAATAATTCCTGAACTTGAGGACTCATGCTCCCTCTTTGGCAAGATAACAGTAGCTGGATCTGAAGTAAGTAAAGACTTTAGTATATAGAAAAGCAAATTTAAGAACATTTTCCAACTTGGCGATGACCACATAGTTGAGATAGATGTAAGCCAACAAAAGTTGTAAGTTAATAAATGACACGTTGGGAACTACAGTCAATTCATATTCAGCATTTGTTCACCATTTAAACAGTTTAAGATAAAATGCAAGGTCTTTAAAAAAAACGTATTTAAGGTTCACGTGACTCAAGTGCAAATTGTGTAGCACAGTCTTTGTGTTTTATTAAAGTTGTTCAATGCAACACCAGTGACTACCGGGCCTAAATAAATGGATAAAATGCTGCTTTGTGACATTGTTGAATTGTACATTCCTTCGTTAATCATAAAGACAATAGCGCACACATACCTGCAATGGTGATATGCTCCCGGATGCAGCAGCAGGTGGAGAATGTGAGAGAGCCACGAGCACACCTGAGTAGTTATTGTTCTAACTCATTTCAGTGAATCGGTTCTTTTGAACAGTTCGTTTAGAACAAAGTTTCGTTTCGATTCCACTATTCTTTAACGTAAGCTTATGTGTGAACGTTATTCAAATACAATGTATTTTTAAAAGTTTAGCTTTTCGGATAGTGAGGTAACTTACTAAATTGTGCTCTATTCGTTAAAACCTCGGGTTATTATTGCTCTTGCTGGTATCAGCTCATTCATCATCGGTTCATTACGAAAATTGTTGACATAAGAACCACTAGAACCGTCTGATTCCTGAAAGATTCATTCAAAATAGTTTTCTGAAGTGGTTCGGTTGATTCACAGAAAAGCTTCGACCCAAAAGAACGATTCGTTCACAAATAGAACATCACATTAACACTAGAGTAAACTTAACGCAGTTCAAATGTTTTCAGTTTTAGCTAATACAGATTGCTTGTAGGCCTATAAGATATCAGAGGTTTCTGAAATTGAAGTTAGTTAGTTGAAATGTATTTATCACAGAGAAATGAAGGTGTTTTAACATAGTGATTTAAAATCGTTTCACCGAGTCCACCTTTAACGGAAATTTGTATTTAATCTAGGCGGGTTGTATTTGAGTAACCCAACAGCTGTCTGTGTGTCGCTGTTTTTAATGGAAATCTACGTGTGCAATAAATCATTAAACAAATATGTGCTCTGTTAGCGCCACCTCACTTACCTTGTGTACATCACTGTTCTGTGATCATTTCTAGATCCAGCTAGTTGACATTTATCATTTTAAAGTCATATTAAAATCACTTTCAGACACTTAATTTTTGCCATGAATGATTTTAAACAATTTTAACCCCAGCCTACATTTTTGTGAATGTGAATCTCACGGAAAATGTGTTAAAAATCATGAATGTCACAATGGGGGCCGTAGTCATAAAGACAGGGTATATTTATTTACCTAGTTTTTTGTTTTCATTCAAATTGACAGACATTTTCTTGGCTGGTGTAATGAGATTGACACATTAGCGTGTATACAATGAGGGCAGGGGCCACCTATTCCTCTGATGAGTGATGTGGATCAAGGCACAAGGAAATAGCACTCAACAACTTGATGTATTTGGAAATTTAATATTACACACAAGAGGCACGCAATCAAAAACATCCAATCAGAACTTTTTCTCTTTGTCTTAGGCAAAGTACTGCATTAAAGTATATTCTATGGAAATAAATCGGCTACAATAAAATGGATACATATAAAAATATAACCAGTGTACAAAGACAGTCAGAGGACATGCACTTCCCAATAAAATTAAATGTCTAAAACTACTTTGAGGAGCTCTCTTGCTAAATAAAACCATTCAGTTTTCCATTCGAATTAAAGTTGAAAGAAAACAATGATCCATGAGACTTTGATCCTCAATATGCCCAATCAATTAAAAACAACAACAGTCGTGTGTCTAGATATGGATATGATCTTTCACCAAAAACAACTGAGCTTACAAAAGAAAGTTTCATCACACAGTTTACTAAAAGAAAATAAAGCATTAAGTTCTTCCCTCAAATGATCATTTCACTTTTGTCAATTTCTGGAGCATCTGTAGCAATAATTATTGATTAAATATTTATAATGCAGGCATCACATGATATTGAAATGATAAACAACATTCTAAAAAAAATCCTCTGAGTATGTATGAGATCCACACAAGGTCTTTTAATCAGTTTGTAATCATTAAAACTCCTTTCAGAGGCAATTCATAGCGAGGACAGTATATTTGTAGTTTTACAAACAAAAACACAAACATGATTTTATCACAAAAGTTGTGCTGAGAGTCATCAGGGACCATAGGAATGAGTTAACCGAAATGGCAGCAAATATTCTTAAATCATGTTGCACTCCCTATAGAATACACTAAGAAATGTGCACAGCAAAATGCACAACCTATTTACAACATATAAAAACAAAGAAACATTAAAGGAATGTTTAGGCACATAAACAAAAACGTAACCAAAAGCACAGTAAATCTCTTTGACACCCAGAACATGCTGACTATGAAAAAACACACGCAAAAGGACTTAATGGGCCTCGTTCGTGAAACATGAGCAGAACAAATCTATGTAAATTGTTCATACAACCATTCAACAATTTACATTTAATGTACTTTAAAAATGATTTACAAAGAAAACCAATAAATGTACAGCTTGGCATGATACTATTATTATAAATCATAAACCTAATATTAATCAAGATTCAGTTATGGGGCAAGCAGGTTAATTTCCATAAACAATCTGAGAAAACAAAGCTTATAATTTACATGATTAGTTAAGCTAACAAAGAGAGATGTGCAATAAACAATGTTATGTGTACACATACTTATTAGTTCAACTGTACCAAACATTACACTTTTTTTGTTGCTCTATATTAATAAGTAACAGCTAGTAATGCATAGACATTTGATTTAATGGATGGGTGTTTTTAGACAAAGATAAAGCATAAAAACATACATTCTTAAATCATCTTTCTTGATTTCACTCATATAGATTATCAGATTTGTACATTATGTCAAGGGAAGTTGGGAATTGAAAAGTGCTTTAAAACAATAACTAAAACGGCCCATGAGCTCAACATGCCACGTAATGGGTAATATTTATCAGATCATGAGTGCATCCGGAAACTCAAGAATACAGACTGTGAACAAATAAAATCAAGTGGCGAAATGCACTAACCATTGAGTCAATAACTAAGTCAGGTACAATGACAATAAATGAAAAAGTGCATACTTGTTAGTGCCGTTTCCCTGGACAATTGCTAAAACTGCATCCCTAAAATATGGGAGATGCCTTGTTCCCAATATGCACCTCAAATCTGACTGGAAAGATAGAATCGTTAGAGACTATCTATTGTTTTATTCCAATAACCTTAGGAGAAATGTGCAAAAAATATTTCATGTTTATATAATTTCATTATATAGATTTATGGGCTAGGTCCATATAATATTAGCATGACAATAGCTGCAGATTGATCTAAACAAAATAGTCTTGTTTTGGAGAGAATCGTTTAGAGAGCAGTGAATGCAAAAATATATATACATAAAAGAAAAAACATATCACATAATTAAATGCACAAAAAGATTAAAATACATTTAGCTTACAGCGATAGGGACAAACAATGTTACTTGTAATTAATGTAATAGTACATTAAATCACAAAGAGGAACAACCCAGAGGTAAGTGCCTTTCTCATGTCTAGGACATCAGAGTAAGGTCCTTTCAGTACCTCTCCAGACAACGTTACAGAAAAAAATAAATACAAAAAAAATGATTGTAATGCTAGGTTAAGATCGTTTTTAAAGAGCTAAATTATTAGGTCAGTCCATTGAGCCTGGTGCTCTAGTAGAAGACTTGAACACTAACAAGAGGCCAAATTGTAATTGATTTTTGTCAAATTTTCTCTTGAAGAAACATTAACCCCATAATTTACACTACTACAACAGCAATGCAGTAGTAGCTTGAATACTTGATCTTAGAAAGCACAGGCTAACTAATTTGGCAAGCCAAAGTGCATTCTGAAGCACTACATATGTACAGTCATGGCCAAAAGTCAATTTTGTGTTTCGCAAAATATCCTGCTTCAGTTAAAATTATTAAGATTCATTGACCAAAAACAACAACAAAAATTAACCCAAATTTCACAGTTTTTTGGCCCTGGCACAAAATGACCAGCTAACATAATTTCACCAATCATATCAGCAAATGGGAAAGTGTGAATCAAAACTAGCAAGATAAAAATCGCTCTATAATTCCGATTGGACTATAAAAGCAGCAGACTGACTGTAATAAAAAAGGAAAGCTTCCAATAATTGCTTCCAATAATTTCGTTCTTGGGTTAGCAATGGTTACCTCCAAAGAAAGAAGTGCTTCCAATCATTTCGTTCTTGGGTTAGCAATGGTTACCTCCAGAGAAAGAAGTGCTTCCAATCATTTCGTTCTTGGGTTAGCAACAGTTACTTCCAAAGAAAGAAGTGCAGCCATAATTGCTTTCAATCAAAATGGCCTTACGTGCAAGGAAATGTTCATCTGTGTTATATAAAAAAAAAAAAAAAAAAAAAAAAAAAAAAACTTACCGGATCATCAAGACCTTCAAAGAGAGATGTTCAACTGCACATCCCAGAGTGTCCAGCAAGCGTAAGGACAGTCTCCTTCTGAGGAGTCAGCTACGAATTGTGTCACGACCAGTGCAAAGTCTTCTGACTATAGGTAGCAGATGGGTGAAATCCATCAATGGCAGACAGAAACTCTATAAGACTGTTTGGGACATCTGGAAAATCGATTGTTCGGAGAAGAAAAGGTAAACGCTACCATGAGTCCTGTGTCATGCCAACAGTGAAGGATCTTGAGACCATCCAAGTGTAGGGTAGCGTTCTTTCCAAGGGAGTAGGTTCTCTCAAAATTTTGGCAAAAACTGCCAGGAATAAACATTAGAATCAAAACATCAACCTCTCCAAATGACCAAGGAGCAATTTGGTGATGATCCATGCTTTTCTTGCATGACGGAGCATCATGTCGCAAGGCAAGAGTAATAATGGCTTTGAAAGTGACTTTGTGATCATTACATTGAAATTTCGGATCCGTGGCCAAGCAACTCCTCAGATCTTAATCCCATAGAGAACCGGTGGTCAATCCTCAAAAGGCGAGTGGACAAACAGAAGCCCACACTGTGATCAACTCAACTCTAAGCACTAATAAGGCAAAAATGGATTTGGCCAGAGCAAATTGCAAAGGTTAGTAAGAAGGGTCATCACTGGAAATATTGACTCATTGCATATACTGAATGTTTCAACCCATAAAAGCATTTAAAACGTATTAAATGAATGTTCAGTAAACCATAGAAACATGTGAAAATATAATCTTCAAACACTAAAGCAGCAAACTTTGTGAAACACAAAATTTGTCACTGCAAATAGGTTTGGCCACGGCTGTAATACACAAATAATGCATGACATACAAAGTATTCCATGTCTCCATTAGAAGGGCTGATAATGAAATCTAACGTGTATCACTCTACTATTTTAATTCTCACAAATGCATGATTGCTTAAAGATGGAAAATCATAAGTATATGCACAGAGATCACATTGCCTTCACTGACAAGAACTATAAAGTGCCTTTAAAATGCTTCAAATCATTAAAAGCTCTTGTTTAGCCAAAGGTTTGGCTGCTTGTAGCATCTGGAGATGATGTTAGTTGAGTTCTTGTGTCGTTAACAAGATTAAACTCTGGAAAGTCTGTTCCTCCATGACCTCTTAAGCTAACTTGACCACTGGCAATGCTAAACTGTGAGGATAATCCAGAACGTGAGCTCGGGAATTGAGATCGAAAGTTCTGGTCGAAAGTAGCAATCTGAAATGTCTGACTGATGCTTTGCGAATCTGTCTTTTTGGGAGAGGTTACTTGGTCAAGGAAGTCCTCCGTTGGTGAATCTGAGGAAGGGTTTGTCTCATCACCTGAAAAGGAAAAGGAGTGTTGGGAATCTACTAAAAGACTAAAGGTAGGTTTCTCCAAGGTGGATCTCAAAGGAGAGTTCATGCTTGGTCTGAACCGGGATGGGGAGGTGAACTGCTTCTCTGTGGAAAACAAAGGCTGGCCAGCGAGACTGGCACTGTCATTTACAAACGTAAGACTCTGGTTGTTCAGATAGGTGTCATTCTGACTGGTCCTTTCCAGTGCTTGCTGGAGAAACTTGGAATACTCCTGCAGAAGGCTGGCCTTCTCGGCCGGAGGTGCTTGTGAGCTGGTTCCCAAAGCATCGTTGGGGCTGCTCTCATCGGAAGAGTTGATGGAGATGCTAGATGTGACCTCGGTGTCCGCCACACTGAAGGAAATCTCTGCTTGCCCGTTTGCCTTATTGGAGTAGTGATCAAGAAGTGTCTGCAGGACCTCGTCTGGAAGGACGTTCTTCTCGTTATTGGACTTGATCTCCACATTCAGCGTCTGAGTCTCAGAGAGGATTGTGGCAGGAACGGTCTCATCAATGACACTTGCTACAGCTGCCTGAGTGACGGAGGGCTGTGACACGATGCTGCTCACGTTAAGCGCATAGTCTCGACTAGTGTTAGCCGTGGCCGCCTGGAGGTATCGTTTCTTCTTGAGAAACTGCATAGCGTCATCGTAGTTTGTGCTGCTCCCAGTTGGTTTTGCTTGTCCTCCTTGTAGGGTGTCAACCGACTCCATGTCAGGGTTGGTCTCGACATCTAATAAGCCTTTGTTATCCACAATCTCAAATGTGTATCTTGTTACTTTGCTCTCTTCGAATGAGGACATGGGAGAGAGACTCTGGGATGGTTCTAGAGCCTGCTGTTTCAAACCTCTCTTACTGGCGATTTTCTTCAGCACTAGTTTTGGAGGACTAATTATCTCATCATTAGACTCCTCACCTGCAAGATGCCTGGTAGCAGGCGGGGAATCCGGGAGCTCAACGGAGTAATCTGTAACTACATACTCGTCCTTCACCTTGGTGGTTACAGTGTAAAGTGGAAGGCACTCACTTTTGGTGAGTCGGTCTTCCGTCTTCTCCTCGTTAACAGCTTCAATCACTTTCTCAACAGTAGAACTTGAGAGCAAGACCCGACTTTTATCAGAGGTCTTCTGACGTTTCTTCTTGGGAAGGGTACATTCCTTGGCGGGAAAAGAGAAGCCTAAGCTCTCAGGGGTGCGAAGAGGGCCATCTTTGCCAGCTGCTTTCTGCACCTTCCTGTCCTTATTCTCATGGCACATTCGTCTGTGTTTCAGTACTCTGTCAGTTCTGGAGAAAAACTGTTAGGAAAAATAAATATCATAATATATAATGTATACTAACATTTTACTTGCCCAATATCAAATCTGATTTGCTGCGGACTGCCCTTACCTGATGGCAGTAGTCACACTGGTAAGGCTTCTCCCCACTGTGTGTCCTCTTATGTCTCTCCATGTGGTATTTCTGAATAAATTTCATCCCACACTCATCACAGCGAAATGGTTTTTCTCCTGAAGCAGAGACATGACAGGCTATTATGAACAACATTAAATAATTTATGCAAGTCAAGCAGGTCTACTATTTCCTGTCAAAGTATGCTTACACTTGTTTTCTCAGTGTATAACGACGTACTACAAAACAGGAACTCGCAATGGACCACATTTATAAATCATAGACATTGAAAATATTACACTTTTGTTTTTCTTTCTCCACCACTGACGTAATGTTTTCTGATCCCTTTCTGCTTACCTGTATGGATTTTCTCATGTCTCTGAAGCAGGTACTTCTGAATAAATCGCATGTCACATTGATTGCACTGGAAAGGCTTTTCACCTACAAAAAAGAATATTTTTGTTCACTGTTTTGTTCTTTTATATGTCAATTATTCCCACCAGAATAGCACATGACACCACTTACCTGTATGAATAAAGACGTGTCTTTGTAAATGGTAATTTGTCCGAAAAACAGCATTGCAGTGCTCACAGACGTGAGTTTTTGGGTTCTGGTGCCCAAGGGAGCCATCTTCATTAATAGTGAGAATCTATCAAGATGGAATACAGTTCAAAACTACTTTATCTTTCATACCTGTGCTCCTATGTCCATAATACTCTAACCAATATCATAAAATAACTTTTTTTATATAATTAACAATAGCCTGTAAATTAGTTTTGCATCACTGTTTTATGCTGCAAAGTATCCCTCACTTAAAGTACTAATAGTATATTTTGTCTGTATCAGTTGCATCTCAGATGCATTATATTAAACCTTTGCAGGCGAGCGCTGCTTTCTCTTCTTCTTTTTGTGACAGTCAGATGGATCTCTCCCCAGTTTCTTCTCCTTTTTATTCAGAGTCAGTGAGTCTGGTACTTTCATCTCCTGTTTTATATTGACCTATAGCAGCAACATCAAAAATCATTACGGTAATTTAATTAATTTACTGAATTTCAGTTTACTCTTAAAAAGTAAAAGTACAAAATGACAGACAGATAGACAGACTGACTTACTGGCATATTGAGTGTATAATGTAATTTATGGGTGATTTGCTGTGAGAAAGCTGGTTCATCCTGTCCATCATTTTTCACCGTTTCCTCATGCACCATAAGGTCATCATGGGATATCAGATCGTGTGAGGTCAGACCTCCACTTGACAGGTCTTCATCATCATCATCATCCTCAGCCAAAAGGGGATGATTAGCCAAGCTCCGTTCCCCAAGTGTCATATCCAAACTGCCTCTTCTTCCTCTTCCATCCACTCTTGAGGGACCCAAACCTCTGGATGAGTGGTGAAGTCCCACAGGCCCACATTTCATAAGCATCCCCTCCAGCTTGTCATCAATGTTCATCGCTGAACGCTGCACAGTTGAGCTGAAGCTACAGGAAGAGACAGGACCAACATAGAGATTCCTATCAGCAGTCAACACAGATGTGTTCACAGCACTTCCCCTCCGTCCACCTGACTAAAAGAAACAACAAGCTTGAGTTTTATGGGGATGGAAAAATGTCAATGTCCCTGTTTTGACAAGCAGCAGCAACACCTGATGGTCCATGTTCTCCAGCATGACTTGAGAAAACTTTATTTCTAGGCTTAAGTGGGGGGGGGGGATACTTTTAATGTGGTCTCAAACTTTTGGACTCCAATGTTGGTCTAATGTGTGTGTCTAAGAAATCTAGAAAAACATTTTCTTCAAAGAAGAAATGATAATAAAACCAATCTGACTTTACACGTCGTGAATAGTCATTGTCAGAAATGCCACTGGAGCATAAACTCCTTTATTAAGGAAGTATTCTTGCCTTTTTATGTTTGGTTCACGTTTTTATGGATGAATTTCTTACTGGTTTAAATGGGACTTAAAAGACATTTATTATGCAGAAATAAATTGACTGTACTGACACTACTGGATGAGAACAAAAACTTGAACTAAACTTAACTGAATAATGCCATATTGTCTTCTGTAAAGCTCCTTTATAGCTGAATTAAAGTGTTTCATAATAATTAATGAACATTACAACATCGACACTGTTTTTGAACTGAATTAAGCTGAATAATGACTATTTTCTTCTGCAGCGCTGCTTTATACCAGAAATTGAAATTATTTAATTATTGATGAACTCTGCAACATTAACACTGTTACTGTCCTGTTTATTACTGTGAAACTGCTTTGAAACCATTGGTATTGTGTAATGCACTATATAAACCTTCTTCAACACTAATCATCCAAACAAACACCCAATAATTGATCAAAATCAATAGCATATCCATTTCTTTTCAAAATTGCACATGCTTAATTCTGAGTAAAACAAAACTTCATACTTAATTTTGAAAAAAGGTTAAAACCGTGTTGAATCCTCCTGTACTTTTCTAATAGATGTTATTGACTACATAAATATGCATAGTAATAATAGGCATGTTTACAAACACACCTGATAAGGATCAATTACTAAACCCGGAAATTGTGAACAGTTTGAAACAGAACAAGATAACCTTTAAATAATGAATCTCTTATTCTACATACATATATGAGCTGCTCATCATAATGTAACCAGATGAGACTGTCGTATTCTTATTTGCATATATACTTCTTTAAAGTGGATTGACTCTTAATGCACACAGTAAGCAAGTCAAACTTGACTATAGCAAAAAGAAAACTACATTAGATGTTTAGGTGAAGGAGGGGGGGGGGAAGAGAATACAGTAGTAGGTTACATGTGCATTTGACATGTCAATCATCAATCTGGACTATACATAATCCACATAGGAACTGGATCAACGTATTTGAATGGCCCAAAAATCGAGTTTAAGTTTTGTACATGCAAACTTGTAATGATGTGTATAAATAAGTATAGAAAGTCCCTGACTGTGTTAACAGTGACACTCGAGCACAACACGGGCTGTCTGTTAGCACTGTCAAAGATACAGCAGCTCGTTTCATTTGACGTGATGTTAATAAAACTACTAAATGTTCATAATGGCTTTAATGTATTTGAACATAGCAATGTAGAGTTTAAAATCGGCCTGATATCCATCTCTATGCTGCCATTTCATCACGCACACAGACACCGGACTGCAAACGTTTTCACGGCTTATTGTCACGAAGCCCCTCGCGGATGAAGAGTATACGTACCGCATGTGTTGTCAGTGAAGCGCTGGCGTCGGGTTCGAGCCGCTCATGACGTGTTTGTCAAACTTTACTGCGATGCTGCGGCTAGCATGAGAGGCTAGCGAGCTACATTCCATCTGCAGCTGCGCAGCGATGCATTGTGGGAACGCAGCGAACCCTCTCAGTGGCAGGTCGGGTTTGCTCGTCGTTTGAAATATACTTAAAGCAATGTATGGTTTATATAAACGTATTTACTCTAACCATACCAATATTTCTCTCGCCCTGCCTAAAACGTTGTTATAAACTCTACTGTACTCAAGACAGACATAAATGACAGCGCAAAAAAACAAACAAAAAAAAACACCTTCCTGGAATTTCAACTGTACGGACATAAAATTAAGTCCTTTATTTAATTAGTAACATTTGTTAAATTTCATATTATATTAACAGCATTTTATATTAGCATAATTCTGTTCATATTGTACATTTATTTTATTGACTTTATAGATAATTTAAAACACATGAATGGATTTTGACCATTTTTATTATGTGAATAAAAATAAATATACAAAGTAAAAAAGAAACGCATACAAACTTCCAACATGATGACAATAATTAATTTGTAAAACTCTAGATTGTACAAGCTTTTAACCTAAATTATAACTATTTAACTTTAACATTAAGTAGTACTGTTGAAAAAGCATGTAGAATCTGATGTCCTTTAGAATAAAAAAAAATGTCATAATATAGATAAGCCATAGGAAATATCACAATGGGGACAATGTGTTGAACAGTGGGTGACCTTTGAGTGAAAAAAGTGGAGTACCATTGCCCTAAAATCAACTTGATGAGGTTAAAAATTTTCATTTGTAGTATTGTCTCAATTTCTACACAAGACATTTAACAGGAAAGAGACCCGGAGAAGACAGTGTTCACTTGTTAAGCTTTTGTAAAACGAATGGCAAACAGTAATATCTAGCAAATTCAAAACAAACATCTGACTATGTAACTTGTCTTCTTAGGTCTGATATTAACGTTGTTCATAAGTATGGCTAAAACACCACTAGAGGGAAGCATTACAGCCCAGAAATAAACGGAGAAGGAGATTCCTCCTGAGAAAATGGCTGAGGAAGCATACTGCAATTTTGTAGGTTAGGGTGTACCATTTTCAGCAGTACATTCTGCTGACTTTCGTAGACTGACAGATGTCAACTGGATTCAACATCCTTACCGCATTCAAGCAGGTACTGAAGAAACCCACACTAGACATCACTTGTTGATAGTTACAGACCTGTCTCTCCCCAACCATTCATATCAAAAACTCTTGAACGTGTTGTTTTAACCAGGTATCTTCTTTTCTCTCTCAGAACGGCCAATTGGACATCAGCCAGTCTGGCTTCAAGAAGGGCCATTCAACCACGACTGCATTACTATCAGTCGATAAAGCCGATTCAAAATCGTCAGTTCTCATTCTTTTATATCTATCTGCTGCCTTTGACACTTAATCATTATATCCTTCTGTCTACCCTCTCATCACTAGAACTCCTCTTCAGTGGTTTGAATGCTATCTCACGGATAGGTCCTTCAGGGTTGCATGGTGCGGGGAGGTCTCCAAAGAATGTCTACTGATCACCGGTGTTCCACAGGGTTCAGTTCTTGGACCACTTCTCTTCTCCATGTACAGTACATCACTGGGTCCCATCATAGAGGCACACGGCTTCGCCTATCACTGCTACTGCGATGACACACAGCTCTACTTATTTCAACCAGATGATCCCATGGTAGCTGCGCGAATCACAAGTTGCCTAGCGGACATCTCAGCATGGATGAAGGAGCATCATCTGCAGCTCAACCTGGCAAAGACAGAGCTTCTCGTCTTTCCTGCCGATGCAACTCTACAGTACGACTTCACCGTCCAAATCAGCGCCACCACGAATCTTCGAGTGATCTTTAAGGACCAGCCGACCTTTTTAAGATCACAGACGGCTCAATCATGCAGGTTTGCACTTCACAACATCAGGAGGCTGTTCCTAACTGAGCAAGCTACACAACTTCTGGTGCAGGCCATGGTCATTTCTAAGCTTGATTATTGGACTTCCTTCTAGTGCAATCAAACCCCTGCAACTGATCCAGAACACTCACCTGGTCTTCAACGAACCCAAAAGAACTCGTCACACCACTCTTCATCTCAAGGTGTCCTTGTCAAGGTGATTCCATGAGCACCTAACATGACACACGCACACACCACCACATCTCAACCAAATAATAATAATAAATAATAAATAATATCCCTTTGGATAAAAGCGTCTACTAAATGAATAAATGTAAATGTATGTTTAGTTTATATACCGTATATTGGGGTAAATAATTCCCTGATTTACATAAGCATCATCATATGGAGAGTACTTTCATTCCCATGCAAACTCATTTTATTTAAACTGAAATGTGATCAAAATTAGCTACCGGTACATGTAAAAACCCAAATGATCTCTTCTGAACTCTGACTGTCCTAAAGATTAAAATCATAGTTACATTTTAAATTTAAAAGGGACAAATAAAAAGACAGTAAAAGTATGACACTCAACATATGAAAACAAGCCAAACGATTATGGTATTTTTTTTATTATTACTTACCATTAGTGTTACACATCAATTATTTTAACATTATATACAAAAATTATTATCTCTGCCCCACTATAAACCGAAAAATTAACCAAATGGCCAGGGGTCAGGCTGTTACACATGCAGCTCTAAAATGGGGAAATTATTATATCCTGCCTTTCCTGTGACCTCTGTATTCCTTCAGCCAGATTTATATCAAAACATTGACCCACCCACTCATCATAACAGATGACAAATATGGCATTCATAGTGGACAAAGAAAATATGCAGAGTAAAGTTTTGAATAAGGCATAAACAGCATATTAATATTTCTCAGATGAACTGAACCATATAAAGGGAGGGGATCGGTGGTTATAAACATCTTATTTTTTTATGGCTGGCTGTGCAAAAAGTGACAGACCAGCAAATGATGATGAAGTTATGCGACTTTGTTTGCTGTATGGGCGTCAGGGTAAATTTAGTTTGCATGTGAATAAGACCAGTTACTTTTCTTTTCATAGGAAATTTGACTCTTAGTGTCCTCCGCGCCAGGTGATAAAGATCATTTCGCATGTTCCACAGAAACTGGACACGTTCCAGATGTGGGAGACCACAATTATGGGGAGGGGTGTGGGGTATGATAAAAATGGAACTGCTGGAGTCGCTGAGTATTTTTTCCCACCCTCATATTTTGCCTTGACAATTTTAATCTGTGCTTTTGTGTTTTATGGTGAACTAAAGTAGTACAAAGATAATAGAAAGTATAAAAAGGAATGATTTTAGAAAACATATTATCATCAAAAAGCATTAAGATAAAAAAAGGACAAATCATAAAGAAATCATTCCATAGTTCAAGATGAATCAATCTTAAGTTGTTCTTCTGTTTCTGTCTGAAGCGTTAAGTCATTAATTCTACGTCCCCTTCACAAACGCTTGTGTAGGTCAAAATAGTGCAGTCACAAAATTAACCAGATCTAAAATATGGCTGGTGAACATGTTAATAAATAAAATGGCACCCCATTCATTCCTTATTTGGACTGAAACTAGTGTATGTCAATATTAATCAATACCTTTTTTTACATCAGGACATCTGCTTCAAGAGTCTGACAAAAGTTTAGGATTGAGAGGAAGACTTTAATCCCCAAGGTCAGTCTCTAAGAGTGTGTGCTTCTCTGGTTTGACATCTCCAAGGCCTCCTGGTGTTCTGGTTTTCATGGCTGGAACCCTCACATCTTACTGAAACACTCTTTAGCGTTGTTCCACACTTGAATTCCCTTAAAACAAAACATGCTTCTGTTTTAATCCAACTACGCTACTTCTCCCTAATAAATGGTCTGATCAGTATAGAGGTTCTTTATTTTGTTGGCATGGAATATACTTACCTTCTTGCACATGCTGATCTGCATAATGGCATAGCTGATGAGAGCCTCTCTGAGATCATGGTCTTTCTGCTCTTTGAACCTTTCAATGTCCACCCATGCACTTTTCACATACTCGCTACAAAAAAAAGAAAAGACAAAGCTATTTTGAAACATTCTTGCCATGAAATGGAATGAAGCTTGACATGAATTGCAACATGAATTGCTCCTCAAGTCAACACATTTAAGATCAACTCAACAGTTGTATGATTAGCTGCTGTCCACAGTTTTGCCATGCGCGTTAATCCTAATGTGTATGGACTAATTTGGATGGATTAAATGCAGAGGACAAAGTCCAAGTATAGGTTACCATAATTGGCCTTCAAGTGACTCCCCCCCCCCCCCCCCCCCCTTTTTAATGCATATAAAGTGAACTGTTGAGTCAATCACAATTAAAAACATTTATGATTAGTACTAATTATCTTCTGCAATATATTCTGGAATTGACAAACATAGTCAAGTTTTTTTCAAGGGTGATCTCGAAAACATGGTCTGAAGAAAGCAACAGAAAACACTTGAACCTGTGTTGTGCCATGATCACAGTGTTTAATTCAGTCATGTGGCAATAGAGCATTGCTTACTCGCATTCTGCATTTCTCTCTTTAACCAGTTCCTCTCCTTCTTCAATCTGTGTCTCCAGCATTTTCAGTTTGGCCTCTCTCTGCTCTGGGGTCTCTTGTCCAAACAGTTTACTGGTCATCCCCTTCAGAGAGAAGGTCCGTACCGTCTACACAGGAACAGAAAAGTCAATTACACCCATTGGCCAGAGAAAGCCACACTCTTCCCCCCCATGTTTATTTGCAGCAAGCTGAAATATGGACGTTTTTTTCCCATTTTTTGGGGCCAAGTGGGACAACTAATTAGCCATATCATCCAATCAGGTCAGAATGTGTTATTGTCGTTGGCTTTTTGCGCAGCTCAACTATTTACATGTCAATGAGGTAATTGTCAGCGGTCTCCATTCACCCAAATGGCAGATGCACAGTTTTAATTGCATAAAACTGTTAAAACACTCACTTGCAAGCAAACCTGAATCCTTCTAAAGAAGAGGTGGCAAAACTTTTACTACAAAGGGCCAAAAAAAGTAAATGCTGCATAATATGCAACTATTTTATATTAAAATAAACTAAAAATGATACATGAGATGGGCCTGAGTTGGAATAAAAACATTAAGACAATGCTGGAAAATCCCCCATTCCAGATGCAAAAAGGGTGATGTGGAGTTCTGTCATGTGATTGAATGGACACTGACCCCAGTGGCGAGTTCCTCCCGCTGCTGTTTCTTAGAGGTCAGATCCTGGGCGGCCATCTCCAGTTCATACTGTGTCAGTTCATGCTTCCTACACACTGCCCTGTGAAAACACACATTAACCACAAGATATACAAAATCAACCATAAAAGCAGATAATCTCCTTGAACGGAAAGTCTAGGTGACCTGCAGTGTGATCGTTTTCAGAACAACCGGGAACTGATGGGGGTTTGTGTAAACAGTGTACGAAAAGTTGCATGTGTGTAACTTTATCAGTCAGCAGAGGCTATCGGCTCCCAAGTGTTCAGTGTGAACAAAATGTACATTTCTAATCAACCTCACTGTTATAACAGCTTGTGTTTAGTTGAGTTCAGTTCACGTTTAAAGGGGTCTTGTTATGGTTTTTACATTTTCAACTTTCTTTAGTGTGTAATGTTGTTGATTGAGTATGTAAACGGTCTGAAAAATTACAAAGTTCACTCCACAGTAAGTTGTTATCTATATCAGTTTCTAAACTCCCTGAAACTCCTCAATTATAGTCTGGAGAGGTGGAGCAACAATGTAAAATATGTGAAAAATTATGTTTTTTGAACATTCAAACATCAAAACATTCTAGTAGATCCCAAAAAACAAAAATCAAGACTTTGGGGCATAACAGATCCTCTTTAAAGAAGTTGGCAATAAATGATTACAATTCTCATTTAGGTGAACTCTCTCTTTAACATAAGGACATTCAGGCAATGCAAAATGAATACTGTACCTTAATGCGTCTGCATAGAAAAGGTACTCCTTCAACTGGTCAGCGTAATGCTCCTCTTCCTCTAGAATATCATCTACAGAAGCAGCATACCTGTAACATAGAAAAGTGCAGATAAAAGAGTAGTTGACACATTAAATGTCCATTAACCTCACATGATAATGTCACAGATGTGTCTACACTACCACTCAAAAGAATGGGTTCAACTGATTTTTGTTGAAGAATGGGTTCAACAAAAAAAAAAAAAAAATTCTAGCAAGGACGCATTCAAATGATCATAGGGAAGATATTTCTAATTTTATATCATAATGACATTCTTTTTCAAATTAACGCTGTTTTTTTTTTTGTACTTTCTATTCATCACGGTTTCAACAAAAATATTAAGCAGCACAACTTTTTCCAAGATTGATAATACTGGAATAAGAAATGTTTCTCATGCAGTATATTCTAATGATTTCTGAAGGATCAAGTGACACTGAAGACTGGAGTAATGATGCTGAACATTTAAAACGTATTAAAAGAGAAAATTGTAAATTGTAATGATACTTCACGATATTATAGTTTACTGTATTTGTGATCAAATAATTGATTTGAGGAATTTAATTTAAAGAAATACTGAACAGTACTTTCCTGTAGCTCAAACAGTAGAGCATTGGCACTTGCAACGCCAAGGTCATGGGTTCAATCCCCAGGGAAAGCAAGAACTGATTAAATTGTCAATTTGTTCCTGTAATGAAATGGAAGTCGCTTTGGATAAAAGCATCTGCCAAATGCATAAACGTAAGAGTCATCTGTTTTATAATATTAGTTGTTTTGAGTCTTTTGTTTTTAATTTAATATGTTTTTGAACTGATGCCAGGCTTGATCTTTTGTTATAAATAATCTTATATTTTAGTTTGTTTCCATTAAATTCCAACTAAAACAAATCATATAAGACGATGTACTTTACTGAATTACCCAAAAAAGACTTTACCATGTGTTTTATTATGAACCACTTCCTGTTGAGTTTCCAGGAAAAATAGCTATCTTTTTATAAATACTGTGACCATGATATAATATTTTGGTCATACCGCCCACAACCTAACGTCACAAACTGGCATTCTGGTAAATCTACATCTATTATTCTCTCTAAATCAGATGCAGAGCCTGTGAAACGAGCCAGTTTGGGGTATTTTAAGGAATGTTTGGGAATAGGTGAGCAACATGATGCATAGAACAGTCTTGACAGCTGTTGGCTGATGATGGACAGGTTGTTTCTTTCAGTACTGAGACAGACAAGCAGTGCATTGGGCTCTCAACTTTGACCTTTCTTCTACGTACAGCAATCTGGAATCCATCACAATACAAAGCAATGTTAAACCGGCATAGAAACGAAAGGGACAGGTTAAAGACTCACTAAAGACAGGACTGCGAAAGAGTCCCTTTAACAACACCATCATCATAAGGTTGGGGGGGAAAGAAAAAACCAAACACCGCTAAATATTTTGGCCATGGATCCTGGAGATTCACAAGCGGTCTGCCAGCAAAATCAAAACCCGAGCCTCCCAAGGGCTCATCTTACTGGCTACTTGTTATGGGGGGGGATCGTGAATGGAAATATGAGAGGAGTCAGATCAATCTGGCAAATGTGTTTTACAGCTCAGTACTATAAGCACACACATGTAGAAATCACAGGAAAGCCCAATCCTGGGGTGTATCATACAGCACCTTCATATTTCAGGTCCCTCAATGAGCACTTGGAGGGTAACAGGATCGTCTCAGGTAGGAGAAATACAATCAAAAACAGCTGCAATAAAATCTTGCACTAATCCTATAAAGCTAGAAGAGAGTGGCTCATAAAGCGGTCTTCGACTGCGTTGAGTGGCTGTGAACTTACGCGTCCATGTGATGGCCGGCGCTCTGCAGCCCATCTCCCATCTCTTTCTCAATGGCACTCCACTCGCTGTCCAAAACAAACAGAGACTCACATTGAACCACTGCAGCTGACCACAGCCACGCAATCACAACCCAAAAGATTTACCTCAAAAATGCTTCTCACAAAAACAGTTCACAGAGCACATTATAAAACATGCCTGCCTGGCGGTTTCAAAATGAGGGTACAATATTGTGATTGGAACATTGTGAGATAAAACCCGGACCAGCTGGTGTATTCATTACACAGAATGACTGTATAGAGATGTGAAATATATAATGCACGTCATTTATGAAATACTTTTATGACTTTCTTTTGTCCTTTTGGACCCGATTACCAAATTAAGAGGAATTATTAAGTTTGTCACATTTACAAATGTACACTACCATTCAAAAGTTTTGTAAGAATGTTTTTGAATTAAGTTTCTTATTCTCACCAAGGCTGTATTTACTTGAATATTCTGATTCTGATTACAAAGATTACTGATGGAAAAAAACACTTTGAAATGTAATTTATTCCTGTGACGGCAAAGCTGAAATTTCATCAGCCATTACTCCAATCATGATAATATGCCGATTTACAAGAAACAATTATACAAGAAACATTTCTTACTATTTATCCATGTTAATATTTTTGTGGAAACAGTTACATTTTTTTCAGGATTCTTGATGAATAGAAAGTTAAAAAGAACAGCACTAATTTGTAAAAATGTAAAAGTTATTCCATCTTTGATCAAGTTAATCCTTGTTTAATTTATTATTTCTTTAAGAGTAAAAACAGTAGAGTACATCGGGCTGTTTCAATAGCTGTCAGGAACCTATCGGATAACGGCATGCACATAAACATGGTCATTACATGAAATAAAGGAGCACGGACATTATGCAAAATATATCTTTATGTGTTCCAAAGAATAATAATTCATATTAGAGTGAACTATTTATTTTAAAAGATAATATTACCTAAAGACTCTTCCATAATTCCCATGCACTTTGTAGACTCCATACAGGCGATCAGCGGCTCTCTATAAAAGTAAAAAAGAAATTAAACTGTTAGTACTAATGTTTTTCTTTAGTAACAAAAGGGTGGTTCCTCAAAAGTACTAAAATAATCGTTAATGAAATCATCAGAATCAGTTTCCTTAAGAATTCTCATCACTAATAAAAACTAATATATACTTTTGTTGATCTGAAAATACTTTTTATAATTGGTTGAGCTGCATTGACTTTACACTCACCGCCCGAACTCTCAGCAGCTGTGAAATAACAGACTGCAGCTCATCACCGTAGTGTTTCATTTCTGCAAACCTCCTGCGAGACACACACACACACACACACACAGGTCAAGGTTAGTTTCAGGGTTAACAAACAGCATGGTCATATCTTTATGCATTTCATGACACTGCGTAACACGGTTTGCAAAAATGACTTACTTGTCTGGGTTCTTCACTCTGAATGTGGCATTTAAAGCCTTTAATCTTGAATCGGCCTGGAAGGAGGACACAGGCCAAATGTTGACAGACAGATTTATTTTGGGGTTTTGTTAGTTCAGATGGTGTAAAGCAGGATTACAACCACTCCTTACAACAATCTTTTTAAACGACTGGGATCAGATAAACACTGCAATATGACAATAATATACACTAACATAAAATACTGCTGCTCTTTCGTGTTTGATCCAGAACGGCCCAACAGACTTCCTGTGCCTGTTTACATAAACTACAGCGTACTGATAACAGATTCCTCACCGTAGTAGCAATTCAGTCACTTCACACAATTTTTATTTGATATCAACACGTATTTAGTCAATTTCATATCAACATATGAATATTGACCTATGGTGAGAAGTGATATATAAACAACAGAGTCGTGGCAAGAAGTTTAAAGAGAGAAAGAGCACAATGAACTGGAAAGTGCTGATATACCTTCGCCTGAAATCCTGTCTCAAACACGGTTTCTTTCCAACCATTTTCCTGTAGGGCAGAGAAAGGATGCAATTTCAGTTTTTTAATTGTTTTAATTAACAGCCTAGTAGAAATAAAAATCAATTACAAATCTACAAAAACATTTAATTACACATTACAAATTAAATTACATACACTTTATATCAGACAAACTATATACAGAGAGTTCTCTACCTCGGTGAGGAATGAATAGAAGATCTTGTCATTGGATAAGACTGAGTGTGAGGCCACTCGAAGCAGGAAGTTCTCTAGTCCAACCCTACGCCTCTCCACAAAGTCAGGGTCCATGTTGTCAGCTGTCAGCTTGTGCCAAACAAATTCAGCCTGTTGTAAAGAGCATGAGGTTACAGTGCAAGAAGGCAAATTGTATTCTCAAGCAGCAGTAGCCAAAGCATCCTGTTTGCATACCCGTTTTTCAGGCAATGGCGGAACCACCACAAATGGATATGTAACTAACAGATAGTTTCGAAGGAGCTCAAACTCGCTGTAACGCCTCCAGAGAGAATCTGGGACGGCATTGGTCCCCTCTGAGGGAGCATCCACAGGCCTAAAAACACAGAAGCAGAATGAAACTTCAAGAAATGCACATTTTAAATAGACTTTCAATTTAAAAAAATTAGGGTTAGGTTTGATATAAACATCTCTTTAAAAATTATTAACAAAATATAATTTATATAAAAATATTAACAACACTTCTGTCATGAATTGTAGGGTTGCTTAACAGTTTGAGTTAATTTCTAAATAAAATTAATCTGAAATAAACACAGTAGAGATCTATGAGGTTTCAAGTTGTGGTTCTAGTTTATGAAAGTAGTCGTTTTAAGGGTCTTTTCAAACACATGCCAAAGGTTTAACAGCACTGTGTAATCTTGCTGAATTCCCAGTGCATGAAGCAATGAGTTGCTGCTAATTTGGGAGCAGATCTCCACTAAATCCCACTGCCATGTAAGAGAATGTATATGAATGAACTAAACATCTTCTGCAGTCAGTACTCGGTTCATATAGTGAAATAATCAGGCATGCCACAACTTATTGATCAATGAATTTCAATGACTTTTCAGTCATTCCTTTTTATTCTACAACATACAAAATATAAAAAAGAATGGTCAATATAATGTTAAAATATATATACCGCTAATAGCATAAATGCTTCTTTTTTTCCCCCAGTAAAATTCTATTTTGGAATTTGCATTTCAAATAAATGCTGTTCTTTTGAACTTTCTATTTATCTATTCTGAAAAATAATAATAATAATAAGTTTAATTTATATAGCGCCTTTCCAGAGCTCAAGGACGCTTTACAGTAGACAGTTGACAGGGGAGAGAAAGTACAAGTAGACTAATAGAAACAATAATAGAAGTATACAGAGAAAAAAAATTAAATCAGGTACAAAAATACACACAGGACATAAGAGGCAAACATTCAGAGAGATAGTTTTCAACATTAAAAATATTCTGTTTTCAACATTAATAATAGTAAGAAACGTTTCTTTTTGACTTCTGAAACATCATGTGACACAAAAATAATGATTAACTAAAATATTAATAACGGGTTTCAACATTAATAACAGTAAGAAATGTTTATTTTTGTTCTTTTTGACTTCTGAAACATCATGCAACATTAAAATAATGATGCTGAAAATTCAGCTTTGCCTTCACAGGAAAATAAATGCATTGTAAAAACATATTAGCTATTTTAAACAGTTTTTTAAATAGGTATTAGCTATTTTTACAATACTACTGTATTTTTTATCAAAAGCAGCCTTGGTGAGGATAAGAGATTTCTTTCAAAAACATTTAAAAAAAAATCTTACTGACAAATCAACTGTAGTGAACATAAATGTTCGACTTAAACACTTATTTCACACATCATATTCCCTGAAATCTTCAGATGTTCTTTATGATCGCTGAATAATACAAATGGAAAAATTAAGAGATACAGAGAAGGAAATATACATGAGAAGGGAACCACTGAAGAAAAACGGGTAGACTTTGAAATAAGATCTTAACTTCCCAAGGACTCTAGGGAAGAAATGGGAGCACATAATGTTGATAATAATCCATGATGCAATCAAAGCATAAGGAAGGTGCGGATTGGCTGACAGGCATTCTCCACTCAGACCTCTATAACCTTCCCCAAGATCAGTGGCACCAAACTGCTCTCTAAAGCCCACTGTGTGCATGTGCGGTATGCCTTCCACATGGTCCTTACAAAAACACGTGCTTCCTTTTACGGAAACGAGCAACAACACAGCACTGTTTAGCTATCACCAGGTATAAAGAATCAATATAGGCAAGAATACAGATATGAATGATACCTCAAATCATGCAAACCATGTTGTGCCGAGGTATGCCTTTACATTTCCAAGCAAACAAACCTATTATTTTCCTTCTGGGAAAATAAAATAGCCGAATAAACCCTGAAGGAGGGATCTAAGCGATATCTTTACCGTGACCCAGAACAGATCAAGCAAACACATGATTTAATACATTTTAAAAAGCAGCCATTACTCTAGTCTTTAGTGTCACATGATCCTGCAGAATTCAGTCTAATTTGCTAATTTGGAGCTAAAAAAAAAAACAGCAAAGCAAATCCCTGGCAGCCACCCACACCACCAACTTTTAGCATGAACAACCTCCATTCTCATTTCATAAAGAAAAAAAAATAGTTCTGGGTGCTTTTCCATTTTTTTGACTGTATTAAAAAACATGTTTGAAAACGTCGTGGTTGCATACAGTGATTTTATGAGTTTGACCACTAAGTATTGTTTTCGAATCATGTGATAATGTGTTATTGCACTCTGGCCAGCATGCATGTTTGGCCCTGCTGCAAACACAGACAAAGCACATCTGCCTGAAGTGCTGACTCGTCATTCTCTCCAGAATGACAAGTCTCACTTTTCACCAAACACAAAGCTTGATGGGGACAGAGTGAGAGGTGAAAGATACACTTCTGCTGCATATCACTTCCTGTCCATTGGGATACTTTTGTTTTGTTTTATTTGATGTAGAAAGAACCTGTTAAAGTGACAGACCCCGGCACAGGATGAAGAGGTCTAGTGTAAACATTTAAGTAAAGAGAGGATATCCGATGGTCTCTACCAGTCCAGTTTCCACAGTTTCTGAGCTGGACTAGTGTGCTGTGACTCTTTGATGTTTTGCATTTCTCTGTGTTAGTACAGCGTGAGCATAGTTCAGTAAGAAAGTCAATGTGTAAACCTACCTTATCTACAGCTGGTTATACAGATTCAAAAAGAAAATGCATGTTATAACCAAACTGAATTTCTGCAATGGGTAAAAAACAATTAATTTTAATAGCTCCATACTTCCAGCTGTCATTAATGGAAGTACATACAATTTTACTTGGGCATCACAAAATCTTAAAGGCATATTGTGTCAACCCTACCATGTCAAATATCACAAATGGTCCTTTCTTGATATGATAAATGTCAGGGATTTGGATGCAGTTAATTTAGACGCATGTATATTATATATATATATATATATATATATACACTCACACATGTATATACACACATATACATGTATATACACACATTATCATATCAAGAAAGGACCACATGTAATACTTTTTATATATATATAATATATATATATATATATATATATATATATATATATATATATATATATATATATATATATATATAAAAATGAACATGTACGGTAATACTTGGCATGTTATACATGGCTACTAGCCTCATTTAAAGAACAAGTATTTAGTTAGTACTTGTGCAAAGTATTGGCTCAAGCACAGAATAAATGGTATGTCAATAGAAACTCCATATGCATGTTATAATAAGTCATCAGAGAGAAGTCTATCATTTCACTGGAAGTGCAAGACATGGCACTGAGATTAAAAATTATGAGGGCAAAAAATAAAGAATGAAATGTAAATAAAACATATGCACGAATGAATTGTTCACGATAAGATCTATAACATAAGTTTAGAAAATGTGAAGCATCTTACCTTGTCTCTATAAGATACACTGTATAAGTCTCTTGCATGTTGACGGCATTCTTGCCGGTCCTCTTCTCTGCTTCAGCCACACTGATCTCCATCTTCTTCAGAAGATTTGTCCCTTTTTCAACCATCTGTAAAATTTGGTCCAGAAAATACTTTCAGTAACCATTACAATTTCAATACAAAAAATATTGTTGAGGACACTTAAGAAAGACACAGGTGTTTCTACGAGCAGATTATTGACATATTTCCTGCTGAAACAGAAAGTTTGGTCATATGGAAGCACTCATCCCTTAATTTAAAAAAAAAAAAAAAAAAATTCTCTTCAGAAGTATTCATATATTTAGGTTAAATCAGCTACTTTCATTTTCTCACAACATTATTTTTCCTATAATCGTCTTGGAGAAAAAATAATGTCTACATTAATAATAATAATTTTGTGACAATGGCTGGATTAAACAGGATGGTTTCAAACTCAACATCATGATAGTCTGTAAGGTTTAGCGAGTGATTGTAAAAATTATTTAAAAAAAATAAATTAAAAAAACAATATAAAAGGTGTATTTGTTATAAGAACATTGCAGTGTCATTAGCTACTTAAAGTCGGAAATGTTGTTTTTTAAAAGAGAAAGATATTCAAGCATAAGGAACTCATACTCATAATGAGATAGAAGTATATAGCAGTAAACAAAATCCAACAATTTGTTGATGTAACGCCAATCAAACTCGAGCATGAATGAAGGATGACTGTGTGAAACACTGGCTGGTCACAAAATACGTGGCAAAGGCTCTTTCTACAACAACTTTCTACTTGTGTTACTTTAAATAATTCTTCTTAGCCTTATTCATAAACACTGTGATAAGAAAGCTCAACCACAAGACCGCAGCTCATGTAATGTGTTCGCGGAGTCCGCTGATATTTTTAGCAATTGTTTATATGGCCATTGACGAGTCAAAGCAAAACACCACCAGTCCCGCGCACATCACGCGCTCGGACTCGCGCGACATCAACAAAACAGCGCCTATTACCCGCCACTCCGGATAAAAAGATTCTGCTACTGGCTTTACCGTGTTCTTTAAGTTGTTTTCCGAATCCGAAGGAGTCAGATCTGTGTTTCCTATCACCGCTATTTCATCGCTTCCTGAATCCGCCATGGTTCGCCCGTCTCGCACATGCGCGTTGGCCACTTTCACTGTTTCGCTGAGAGTCTGTGCGCGTGCACGCGTGCTACGGGTACTCATAAAAAAGCATGAATGTTCCACAAAATGCATTATTTCGTTGAAATAATTAAGATGAATAAAAAAGGATGAAAGGATGCACGGTGAAATCTATAAACTAATTCAAAAACTTCATTAAGACGATTTCATCAGATTATAATTCCAACACTTTACCTGAGAAAACAATTGAAGCGTAATTCAAGTATTTCCTAACGGTGTTCAAAAGTCATTATCACATTGAAATTACATTTGAATATAAACCATTTACATTTTATCCTACCGTCACGGAATCTGTCCGTTTTGTATGACTTTTGTAGGGACAAATAGCAAAGAGAGACAGGGAGAGAGAGAGAGAGACCTACGAATGTACCATTATTATTGTTTTATTGTCGTTGTTTTGTTTGTTTTTTTGTCCTTAAAAAAGAGAGAGAGGGAGGGATGGAGAGAGAGAGAGCGAGAGAGAGAGAGAGAGAGAGACCTACTATTATTGTTGTAGTTTTTCTTGTCGTTGTTTTGTTTGTTTTTGTCCTTAGAAATAAAGAGAGAGAGAGAGAGAGAGAGAGAGAGAGACCTACTATTATTGTTGTCGTTGTTTTGTTAATTGTTTGTCCTTTTTCAAAGAAAGAAAGAAAGAAAGAAAGAAAGAAAGAAAGAAAGAAAGGAAGAAAGAAAGAAAAAAAAGAACTTAAATTGCTGCTAGATTGCAGAAAGATTTGTGCTTTTCACTACAAGCTGGACTGTAGTTCATTGTTCCCTCTGTATATTGTGAATCGTGCATTGATAAATGCAAGTTCCTGGGCGGATCCGCACTCACTCACATCTGGATTAAAAACATCTGGATCCGCCTACACGGAACTCAGTCACACACACACATACACAGTCCCGAGCTGTCTTACAGATGAGCTTATCAGTGTCTTTGACACAAGCAGATAAAGAAAGTAACGGAATCGCTTCAACAGTTTGGGAGATATCATGGATCGCGGAGGCTGCGGTTTGTGGGCTCGAACATCTGTTCTTCTGTGTTTCTGTCGTGAGTAGATCTTCACTTCTCTCGATCTGCCTTCATTGTCTGGAGGCTCCACGCAACAGACCTTTGTCTCTGAGTAAAACGTCTTTTGACACTGGAGAATACGTAATAGACTCATATGTAAACTCTACAGAAACAAATTTTCACCACTGTAAATAGATAACCTATGGATAGCCTACATAAACTGGTTTATTTTTTTAGCTTGATAAAAGTGTATTTACTCAACAACAACAAAAAAGTCAAGAAAAGAAAAATACACAATGCTTGTGGTGACAACTGAAATGACTTCCACGAAAAGCAAATCTTTTGGTTTTCTGAGATATTGCACATTGCAGTAAATCATTGTATATCAAAGTTCAAGTTTATTTGGTTAATAGGCTACAGATTTATGGATTGATTGAATTTTGTGAGTTGAAGCATCATCCATAGTGGTACATTAGTGCTATGAGAAATCAATCAATGCAGATTTATGTACGATTTTTTTGTTGACTAAATTTGAATTTTAAGTGAGGAAAATAATTGTAGACTATAATCAATCAAGTATTCTGGAATAAATATTAATATGAAATATGCATACCCAATTAATCCATGTTATGATCCTTAATAAAATTCATTTGAAGTGAGGAATATAATTGTAGGCTATAATCAATCTTCTGGAATTAATATTAAATATGCACACACAATCAATCCTTGTTATGATACTTTTTTATGTAAGTGAGGAAAATAATTGTAGGCTATAATCAATCTAGTATTCTGGAAAAAATATTAATATTAAATATGCATACCCAATTAATCCATGTTATGATCCTTAATAAAATTCATTTGAAGTGAGGAATATAATTGTAGGCTATAATCAATCTTCTGGAATTAATATTAAATATGCACACACAATCAATCCTTGTTATGATACTTTTTTATGTAAGTGAGGAAAATAATTGTAGGCTATAAACAATCTAGTATTTTGGAATAAATAATAATATTAAATATGCTTACCCAATTAATCCTTATGATCCTTTATAAAAATTAAAATATCAAAGCATGACCATATCTATATTGTATATTGTAAGAGGTCTAAAATATGTTACTACATGCCCATCATATTTGCTGTTTTTTAAAGAAAAGTTTCCATTTAAGAGTCACAGTACAGTAAATAAAGCAGTTTGACACCATGTATTAAAGGCTCATGTCATAGGGACTTTTATTATGAAACCGAGTCATGGCAATATTGTGGTGGTGCGCAGCAGAGCCAGTTGAGCTGCCGTGATCTGCGTGATCGGTACAAACTGTTGGTCGGAAAGCTGATTAGTCCTGAATATCCTACACTCCTATACAGATACATAACCAAGGATGTTAGTCAATGACTTCAAACTATATATGTACATCCCTGACAATATCTGTACCTCCTCCATCTACCATCAATACATCGTGTTAAGTGATCACCTGTCTCCTCATTATTTGTGCTCTGACCGGCACCCAGGGGGGTTTACTCAACCTTTATAAACATTGACAGTCCAAAAGTCTCTCCAACAAAATTGGTCCTTCGAGCCGGAGTGAGTATTCCCTTCTGACATTATGGACTCTGATGAGGAAATTACTGGAGCTTCTCGCCCTAAGCGCCATACTCGTCCTCCAGCTTACCTGCAGCAGTATGAAGTAACATATCCTCGAGGTCGACCTGTCACTGAGCATGATGTTCCACACACCTGGGAAGCACCTGTCCATCGGACATTTCTCCCATCCTTCCAGACTTACGCCACTCATCCTGGTGGTGACCTAGTATATTCTGATGGCTCGCATGTCATGTCCCTGAGTCATAAGCACCCACCCAATGCTGTATCTCCTCGGCATTCCTTCTCTTTGCCTCCAGCTGCTGACTTTCCTGCCTCTGCACACAACAGTGAGCTACAGAATCTGCGCAGTGAGCATGCACACCTAATGCAAACCCATCAGGCTTTCCAAAAAGACTTAAAAGAGTTGAGAGAAGTCCATGCAGAAGTCAGAGAATTAGTTCAAGTGGCTCAGGGCCTTAGAGCTGACCTCAATCAAGCTAGAGGCCAGATCCTCTCCCCAGCACAGCCTTCAGCATCACAGTTATCCAGCCCCTGGGCAAAGCAGTTTGCATCCACGACCTTAGCAGAAGATGGAAACTTTGCTGAATGTCCTCCACCGCCATGGCCTGAGCCCGATGTTGACCTGAGAACACGGGTGAGTGACCTTGCGCTAGATGACGGTGCCGCGACTTATCAACCTGTTAAGCTCGGGGCTAAAAAGGATCCCTTTGTTGCCACAGTCTCTCAATCACGCCCTCCTCAGCATTATGCTCCTGCTGATTATGGACTTCCTCCCCCTCCTACCCCTAAAGAGCTGCTGGAGTTGCTAACACCTGCTGCCATACCCTTATCTGCCAACCGCACGGGAGTGCCTAACTCACCAATATTCAGATCGGTGCCTGCTTATTCGTGTCCTCCAGCCATAACACTAAAGACAGACCCCAATCTACGACCTGTAGCACCTCATGGTGGTTCTGAATTTGTGTACCGAGGACCTACCCCTACGATCCCTAAATTCAGTCGGCCTGACCCAGGAGAATTTGCCCGACTCCGGATAGCTTTGGAAAACCTACTTCCCCCAGATGGGACTGAACTTTTCAAATACCAGATATTAGTGGATCACCTTAAGTTTGAGGAAGCTACAATGATCGCAGATGCTTATTTGAACTCCCCTACCCCATTTACTGATACCATGGCTGCACTCCATGAGAAATTTGGCCAACCACATCAGCTAGCCTTAAGGAGGATCGCTATTGTTCTGGAGAGTCCTGACATCAAGCGAGGGGACATCTCTGCCTTCCAGAGGTTCTCTCTCCAGGTGCAGTCACTAGTAGGCCTATTAAGAACCCTAGGACGTGATGGTGAGTTGGAACTGAGTTGTGGGTCTCATGTCGCACGCCTTCTTAGCAAGCTACCCCCAGAGCAGCGTGCTGAGTTTCGCCGCCATATGTTCCGCCAACCCGGCACCACTCCTAATCTGGTTGACCTTTCAAATTGGCTCCGTTACGAAACCTTGTGCCACAGCTATGATGCTGAACTGCCCTCCAAAGTATCACAACCCAAGGCAGGCTTTGGAAAGAGAACGGTGACAATCTTGCATGGTGTTGGAGAATCCCAGAATCCTGTTCATTGGAAAGGTCCTGTTCCACCGACCAAGCCTTCCAAGGGAAGCCAAGGGAAACGCTATTGTCCCTTCTGTGATAAGACTGAACATTACCTGAGCCAGTGTGAACCCTTTGCTAAGCTTACCTCCGACCAGGTCAGGACCTGGATTCGTAGTAACAACCGTTGTTGGCGTTGTGCCAGAGCTCACCATGCCGCTCAGTGTGATCTGAAAAAGCCCTGCAACATTTGCCAAGGCATCCATCTCCGTCCTCTTCATGAGGTGAATGCCAGTCCATCGAAGAGGGATGATTCAGCTAACTCAGAGAAGAGCTGCCTGACCAATTCTTCTTCAGATAGGTTTCTTCTGGATAAACCATCGGTCGGAGGTCGAGTTATGCTCAAAGTGGTTCCTGTTAATCTGCATTATGAAGATCGCACCTTAGACACCTTCGCTCTTCTTGATGATGGTTCAGAGAGGACTATTCTGCTCTCTACTGCAGTTCAGGCCTTGGGCATCCAGGGTGTTTCTGAAGATCTTCCATTGCGGACAGTAAGAGATGACATTCAAGTCCTTCATGGTTCCTCCATATCCTTCCAGATCTCTCCCCTCTGTAAACCTCAAACCAGTTTTAAGATCGATCATGCCTTCACTGCAGACCGTCTCAACCTGTCACGCCAGTCTTACCCTGTAGAACAACTACAACAGAAGTACAGACATCTACGTGGTCTTCCAATCCATCCACTTAATGAAGTCCAACCTTTACTTCTTATCGGTTCTGATCAGCCTCACCTCATCACTCCTACAAAGCCTATTCGATGGGGTGGCCCAGGTGCACCAGCTGCAGTTCATACGCGTCTAGGATGGACTCTCCAGGGCCCTATACCTTCCTTGAGTTGGCCTTCTGCTACAAGGCAATGTCTGCTAACCTCTGTGGCTCCAATTCAGGATGAACTTTTCCAAAACGTTCAACGACTGTGGCAGTTGGATATGGTTCCGCAGTCGGAGGGTAAAGAGGTCACTCGTTCCAAACAAGATAAGGAGGCTCTTCAGCTACTCGAAACTAAAACTTGCATCCTGGAAAAGGACGGCATCAACAGGTTGGCTACACCCTTGCTGCGGCGAAAGGATATGCCTGTGTGGAAGGCCCCTAAGGAGTCTGTCTTACCTTCCCTTCGCAGTATTGAGAGGCGTCTGCTAAAGGATCCTGTAAAAGCTGAGGTCTATAAAGAGGAAATGAGAAAACTCATTGAGACAGGAGCAGTTCGTGAAGTCACTGACTCTTTACCTGATTCGGATGAATGCTGGTACATTCCTCATCACATTGTTAGTCACAATGGAAAGTTTCGCATTGTCTTTAATTGCTCCCATCAGTACCAAGGACAAAGTCTCAATCAATACCTGCTACCTGGACCCACCCTTGGGGCCTCACTGTTGGGTGTCCTTATACGCTTCAGAGAACATCCTGTAGCAGTGAGTGGAGATATAAAGGCCATGTTCCACCAGGTCAGTCTTTTACCAGAGGACCGTCATCTACTCCGTTTCCTTTGGCGGGACTTGAAGATGGACGAGGCACCTAAGATTCTTGAATGGCAAGTGTTACCCTTCGGCACAACCTCCAGTCCATGCTGTGCCACCTATGCACTACAACGGCAAGTACGGCAACACCCACAGACGGATGAGGCGATCCGGTTTTCAGTGGAAAAGTGTTTCTATGTCGATAACTGCCTGCAGAGCCTACCTACGGCTGATGCAGCGCGAAGCCTGATCGATCGACTACGGTGTATCCTTTCTGGAGCTGGATTTGACATTCGCCAGTGGGCCTGCAACGATCCTAGTGTACTGAGCCACCTGCCAAGTAGTGCCCAAGCTGCAAGTGTGGAAATGTGGTTGACACAAGAGAACTCTGACATGCCTGAGTCTACGCTGGGTCTGAGCTGGAATTGGCAGTCAGACACATTGTCCTACAAACACCGACCTGTGATATATAACACACCCACTTTGCGGAATATCTATAAGGTCCTTGCTACACAGTATGACCCTCTGGGATGGCTTTTACCTTATACGACTCGTGCAAAGGTCATTATAAAGCAGTTGTGGAACAAACAGAGAGAGTGGGATGACCCCAACCTGCCACCTGAACTCCTACAGTCTTGGAAGGCGTGGGAGGAGGAACTGCGTTACCTTCCTTGTATCACCGTTCCACGGCCTTACATTCCTCCAGAGGTTGAGATGGGTGGAGCAACACATGAGGTACATATTTTTTCAGATGCCTCTGAACAAGCCTATGGAGCGGTGGCTTACCTCCGGACTACCGACCAGGACGGTCAAACTTACCTGTCATTCATTATAGCACGCTCTCGTGTTACACCTAAAAGAGCCCACTCTATTCCAAGATTGGAACTCTGTGGAAGTCTAGTCGCAGCCCAGTTGGCAAAGTTGCTTCACAATGAATTGACCCTAAGCATCAAGTCTACTTCTTTGTGGACAGACTCTACCACTGTCCTCCAGTGGCTGAATTCAGAGTCCTGTCGCTACAAAGTCTTTGTGGGAAACAGGATTGCTGGGATCCAGGAGCTGACAGAAAAGTGTTCTTGGTATTATGTTAATTCTGCTGACAACCCCGCTGACGACCTCACAAAAGGGAAACCACTTCAATATCTTACAGCACCAAACCGATGGTGTCAAGGACCGTCTTTTCTTCTCCAGGATCCCAAGGAAAGCTATGTGTCATCAGATGTGGCGGATGCTGATCCAGTTACGCCAAATAGTCTTCTGATGGGGCGGCCCGATGGATCTCTCCCTCCAGTCATTTACCCAGAATCCGAGATGTTAAGTCGTCGACCCTGGAGACATTCACAGATCCTTGCAGACAGATTCTGGTCTAGGTTCATAAGGGACTACCTTCCTAGCCTACAGACCCGGCAGAAATGGCAAGCCTCGCCACCCAACTTGAAGGAGAAAACAATTGTTCTAATTGTAGATCCCCAACTACCTCGGAGCTTATGGCCTGTGGGACAAGTCGTCAAGACTCACCGAAGCTTGGATGGTCACATACGGTCAGCCGATGTGGAGATAAAGGGCCAAGTTTATACTAGACCAGTAGCCCGCCTGGTCAGATTGCCTGCCATACCGAAAGATGGACTTAAAACCGCCCACCCTGAGTAGTTGAGTCGCCTTTCATAGAAACAAAGATGCTCCACATCTTTGGGGGCGGCTGTATTAAAGGCTCATGTCATAGGGACTTTTATTATGAAACCGAGTCATGGCAATATTGTGGTGGTGCGCAGCAGAGCCAGTTGAGCTGCCGTGATCTGCGTGATCGGTACAAACTGTTGGTCGGAAAGCTGATTAGTCCTGAATATCCTACACTCCTATACAGATACATAACCAAGGATGTTAGTCAATGACTTCAAACTATATATGTACATCCCTGACAATATCTGTACCTCCTCCATCTACCATCAATACATCGTGTTAAGTGATCACCTGTCTCCTCATTATTTGTGCTCTGACCGGCACCCAGGGGGGTTTACTCAACCTTTATAAACATTGACAGTCCAAAAGTCTCTCCAACACACCAATTAAACACTTTTCCCAAAACCGTTTCTAATACTAAGATGGAAAAGTATGTTATAAAAGATCTGCATACACGATTGTGTTGTGAAACTGTACGCCCAAAAATGCTCTTAATTAAAAACAGAATCTCTACAGTGGGCATAAAAGATGCCATGCACTGTGACCGCGTGAAAATAACATCATGCTAGGAAAGTTCCAACAGAGAAACCAAATCTTGCGAATCCAAATGATCTTAGGGGCCTCCTTAAACGGTTTGGGTGTGTATAGAATAGCTCCGCTTACAACAACAATTATGAAATATTACCATGTGGGCGGAGAGAAGAAAACTATTACTTCTCAGTCTCACTTATCATATCCCATCTTTTGCTTGAAATGGCTCTAAGAAAAACCTTGGAAACACAGAGAGGCCACTAGTGTCAGTGTGAGCGATTGTGACCTCACAGAGAGACTGTACATACAAATACAGACATCAATCTAGATCCCTTGATGCTTCTCTGCTTTGTCATTATGATTCCCCACAATGGCAATATTGTCATGACTTAAACAGAGGGTGCAATGCTGACAGGGCCTAACCCAACCCCAGTGACCTCTCAGTGGACACAGGCTTGCTTTTTCTCCTTTGTCTGCCTTGTGTCTAAGAAGTTGTTCTTTAGTGGGCATGGGTTAGCATGGTACCCGTGGAGGAGAGGCATCTTGTTTTGAATGATGATAAATGGTTGATTCTTATTACTTGGCTTGAGATGACAGAACATTTCACTGGCAAGCATGAGAGATTGCGTCTCTTATCAATGAGTAATGGGGACAGGCCCTTCACCCTCCTTAACACTGAAACGGCACTCATGGAGTGTGTGGGAGCCACAGTCAACATTACAACAGCAACTTCTGAAGACATCTGTTTGTCATGAATGCGACAGTTATGCCAGTGCTGCATTCACTGTACTGTTATTCATTTAATATCAGGAAATGCTTTCAGGGATCAAGCTGAGTTTAAAAGGAATTGGAAAAACTTGGAAATCTGCCACCCAGTGGGATAGTTTGATTACTGCATTACTGGGGCCCCCGAAAATGCTTTATGGCATGCAAAGGTATAATGGAAGAAAATAAAAAAATAGGATCATTTAGATGTACAAGTCAGTTACTCAGTTACTCTCTCATTTTGAACACCAGATCTACTATTTTATTATTAAAAACATATTTTTGAGAGAAATATATCTAAATATATTAGATGTAAAAATAGAATTTACTGAATAGACAATAAATACAATACACTATATATACAATTCTTTAATTATATATATATATATATATATAATTAAATAATTGTATATATATATATATATATATATATAATAAAATGATATTTTATGATTTTAAATATTTCAATGTCAAATATTCAGCAAAAAATTATAATTATGGTAATTATATATATATGTGTGTGCGTGTGTGATGCACTGTGATTTTACTGAGATTTTACTATTTCAGATAATAAATAATATGATACAATTTTATTAGAGAAAACTGCTATACCCACACACATTATATTAATATATTGCATACATTCACCATCATACCTATGAATTACAAAAAAGGAACAAGAAGGGAGACTTGCTCGAGTGCAAACCAAATAATTGCAGGCCAGCATCTCTTGTAAGCATGCAGCCATTGGTTTTCCCACAAGCACTGAGGGGTTGAGCTTCAAACTTGGCCAGTATGAGCGCTTCTGGCTTCAATTTATTTCTGGAGCAGTTGCTGCAGAGTTTAATTACTTTAAAGTTTATAGAAGGGGGGCTTTTGTGCTTAGCCATACTTTTTTTTTCTTCTTCAGTTTTTTCTCTTTTTCTCTGTTGTCTCTTTCTCCCTTCATGTCCCTCACTCCTTCATGCAAGAGCTCTCCCTCTCCCTCTCCCTCTCTCCGTTGTATATTTTGATGTGTGGCATCAGCGGACATCTGGAAGTCTGTGTTAAATATCTTTGCTCTTTTTTTAATATTGTTTACTGTGAGGTCACTGCGGTCCTTCAGCAAAACGGCTCCCACCCCTCATCTGCTTTTAATAAACAATTAATATTGTCGTGATGTGGTAGTATCAGAGGACAGAGGAGACAGTGTGCGTGGGAAGGAATTCAGGCTTATCCCACTTAACCACAGGAACTCCTGACACTCTCATGAATACACATGCTTTCAGTGATGTGTGCACCAAACCAAATACACACGCCAGGCCATATACTACATTCATCCAAATCCAATTAGAGATTTATGAACACCAGATGGGTCACGTAGCTCAAAGATTTGCTCTTAAATGCTGTCTTGATTGCAGCAGTCATTATAGCTTTCATTCTTATAACTTTGCATTGCAATCAGTTTCATCATTAGACGGTTTTGACTGCTTTTACTGCACGCTTTAGTAAGCAATAAATAATGTTTCCTTGAGAGTCCTGAGGCCATCATCTATCTTTTTAAATGTATTTCTATTGAGTTTTGGCCTAATATATTTTTTAATGTATGGTCATACAGTTAATATATTAACTATATAAAAAATAAGCGTTAAATGTCATAAAAGCTTAAGCTTATTTTATTTCAGCTAGTATCCAAAGCAACATTTCTAATTATCATTTACCTT
The DNA here is from genome assembly GCA_037043235.1 of Rhodeus uyekii. Classification (NCBI taxonomy): domain Eukaryota; kingdom Metazoa; phylum Chordata; class Actinopteri; order Cypriniformes; family Acheilognathidae; genus Rhodeus; species Rhodeus uyekii. Next base: position 2,487,602 of record JAWRVZ010000006.1, read on the forward strand.
AACCTGATGTACTAAAATAACTTTAAAAGTATAAAAACTATACAACCATATTTATTTTTTTAAATCAACAATTATAAAAAATGATGAAAAACCAAAACAAAATGACTAAAACAGAATAAAAAAATTATTCAAAATATTAACAAAACTATAATAGCATCCCAATGATGCATATTACTGTTCTACACACCAATAATGTAAATGGATAGATCATTCTCAAATTAAAATTCATCATATGAAAAAGGTTAAAAGGTACTGTGGGGAAAAAAAGTACATTTTTACAGTTATATATCCATGTTAACTACCAAAAATCTTCAATTAAGAAATTATTATCTATAAACTATGAAAACTTATTGTCTGTCCCGCCAGTGTTGCAGGCGCAGAGCTTCACGCTCATAAAGACCAACCTCTGTAAGTGGTGTGACCATTCAAGTCCTATATGTGAAGACAACGTCTGCATGAGCAACTGCAGTCTGACCTCTTACTGTACACTGGCTGAAGAAGTGTGTGTAGCGATATGGTAAGTCCATGGCTAAATTTGAATTATGCATACGTGATATGGATAAAGTTGAGTTTGATTGCATGAACGTTCTATATGGCATGGCTTAAATTATAATTGAATGGCTATTCTATATTGAATGGCTTAAAATCTCAGCATAGCCTCTGCAATACATTATAAAACTCCAAGATGATTACTAGAGTTTGGGAATCATTTCCTTCGAGGTATAGTTCACCCAAAACCAAGATACTTCCAAATATATTATTTTATGTTCAACGGAAGAAATAAACTCATACAGGTTAATGATGAAAGAATTTTCATTTGTGGGTGAACTATCCCTTTAAGGTTTCTATTAATGGTTTTTAGTAGTTTTAAGGAATACACATTTTGGAGAAAATCTTGCAAATCATAAGATAACTTCAATAACTGTCTTTTTAGGCAGTTTGATGCAAAATACTAAAGTACTATAAAACAATACAAAATAACAAAATGTGGTAGCATTATTATTCTATAAAATACTACTGGCGTAATGTGCATCTTTAACTTCATGCTGTCATATGAACAGTCAGAAACTGCACTGATTTGAGTCTCACTGTCTCATTCAAAATTGTAAGCTGTACAGTATGTTTTTGATTTAGTAAAAAGAACTGACCCATTCGAATATCTGGAGTCAGACTTCACTGGTTGCACTGCATGCCTTTGATTCCCTGAAATGAACTGAATCATTTGTTCTGTACTGAGTGCGCTGTTTTGGGCTTCAGTTGTGGTGCAATACTGTATTACTAAATAAGTTGTGCTGGAAAGTAGTGTTTTACCATATTCTGAAGGAAATATGTTGGAAAAAATTGGCACTGAAATGGCAGTATATTTCAGTAAGTCACCATTGAATAAGGATTTAGCTGTCTTATAGCGATTGAGATCTAATATGCGTTCTAGTTCCAGTCGAGGTGACCTTTGAGTGACTGCAATAGAAGCAAGCTGTGTGTAAAAAAAAAAAGAAGAGGTTCTTCTCTGAGGGGTCAAATAAAGACTCCTCTAATGCAGAATAAACAGCAAACACATTTATAACTCTCAGGAAAGTTCAGACTCTGGCATAAAGAACAAAGTGCACCTCTGAGCAGGGATTCCCTGGTTAATTATTCTAGATTTCATCAGGAACAGGAAATATCTTGTTGAAATCTGCTCTCTTATTTTTAACAATTAAAGGGATGTTTCTGTCTTTTTGTTTTCTCACAGGAAGAAGGATAATGTGAGCATGAGTGTGCGGACGCTGTGTTATAACCCGAAGGAGAATATCCTGGAGAACATAATGCTGGCAAACTACTCTTCCAAAGAGTGCTTGATGACACCTCAGCCCTCTGAAGATGGCCTGCTCTTCATCTGCGGCTGTATCGGAGATCATGAGTGCAACGATAGACTCATCTTCGACAAAGGAGCCAATGGTACATTATGAAAAGTAGTACATTCAAACAAATATTTCCACTTAACTTGCCAACCCTATTATGGCGACGTTTTTGAAGTGGAACTGCCAAACTCCCTATTTGTCTTAGCATTTTCTTATGTCGATTCTTTGTCGCCGAACCCTGATATCTCGAGCACAAAAGAGGGACAAATTCAAATTCGACAAATTCGGTTATCTCATGAGCACATAAAGCCCGCCTTCTCTGATTTGATTGGTTTTCTCAAATATTTTGACATTGGTCGGTAATGAGCGGTTACCGACCAATGAGTATGAGGCGTAGAGAAACACACGCACACACACACACCTGATGTGTTCTGATGTGAGCTCTGCTCAGCGCCACTGCGGATTTAATAACACGGTTATTAAAACACGGGACGAAGCCGAATTTGTTGAGAAAGCACATTAGACAGGCAGAACGCAAGAAAGTATGCAATCTAGTACAGCGTGATGACCTCACAAAATATGTTGTGACTGTTTACGCTGAGCGAAATTGTGTTTGCAATGTTGGAGAAAATAATTAAAGGTTTGTATCGAGAATCGAATGTGTTTTTTTATTGTATGCTGGTAAATCTCTGCTGTTAGTTGGTGCACATATGCCTTTTGTGGTTAGCAAACATATGCAGTGTATGTACATTTTTATAGCATGCCGATCACTTCATTAAACAAATCGCCATACTGTATTGGCTTTTGGTTATCTCGATTATCTCTACGCTTTTTTGCAACCCCCGAGGACGTCGACATAACCAATTCCACTGTAGTCATTTTTGCCCACCACCCACACATTGTTGTAAAAAAAGAGAAGAATATAATCAATCCCTTTCCCCCCCAGGATTCTCAAAGCTGAAGTCTAAAGATGTCATTCCAGTAGTAGTCATAAGTCTGGTTCCACCCCTTCTGGTAGCCATCATTGCCACAATGGCTTTTTATCTGTATCGGACACGTCAGCCTGGCAAGAAACCCAAAGACTGGGGACCACGGCGCACACACTACCAGTCTCTGGATCCAGCCGAGGGCCAAGTAAATGGGAGCGAATACCGAGGCAAGCTGTCATCCCTCAACGATGACGTCAATTCAGAAATATCATCGACTTGTGCCAATAACATAAACCACAACACAGAGCAGCTGCCCATCCAGCTGGAGGCACTGGTGGGTAAGGGGCGCTTCGCAGAGGTGTGGCGGGCACGGCTCAGTCATAATGAGGGTGGGCAGTACGAAACTGTAGCTGTGAAGATCTTCCCTGCGGTGGAGTATTCCTCATGGTGCAACGAAAGAGCCATATTCTCTGACGTCAACTTAAAACATGAGAATGTGGTGCAGTTCCTGACGGCTGAGGAGCGGGGCGGTACTTCTGCTGCCTCCCAGAGGCAATACTGGCTCATCATGGCATATTATAACATGGGCAACCTGCAGGACTTTCTAGCTGGCCATATCCTCACATGGACAGATTTGTGTTCACTGGCAGGCTCTATAGCGAGAGGCCTGGCGCACCTGCACAGTGACACAACTCCCTGCGGCACACCAAAGGTTCCCATCGCCCACAGAGATCTGAAGAGCAGCAACATTGTGTTGAAGAACCACAGCGAGTGTGCGCTCTGTGATTTCGGACTGGCTCTGCAACTCGATCTCTCCCTCACCGTAGATGATTTTGCCAACAGTGGACAGGTAGGAAGGAGAGACAAAATATTGTCTCTGACTAAAAAAAACCTAGTGAGCTGCCGTGGGGTCTATATAGGTGCTGCCTTCTAAGGTGGCATCCTAAATTAAATTGAGCCTCATAAGGGACTGAATTTAATAACACTACATTTTTTTGGTGCCAAGTTAATGACATAATCTGTGGCACATAATATATTTGGTAAAACAGTATATTTTTATTATACCCAACTTATTTATCAATACTTTATGGTACTAAATATATATGAAGACACTACCATTCCAAGGTCTGATTTTTTATTGCTTAAATGTTTTGTTTTTGTCTCTCATGATAAAAAATAGCAACATTGCGACAGTTTTAGAATTTTATTAAATCTTTTTTATTTATGATGGCAAAGCTGAATTTTCTGCACTCATTACTCCAGCCTTCAGTGACAATCACATGATGAAAATCATTCTAATATGCTTATGTGATCCTCAAGAAACAGTTCTTATCGTCATCAATTTTGAAAACAGTTGTGCTGCTTTATATACCGTACCTGTGGAAACCCAAACTTTTGCATTAGAATTATTCGATGAGTAGAAAGTTTATAAGAACAGCATTTATTAGAATAAGAAATCTTTTGTAAAATTATAAATGCATTAATCATAACTTTTTACAATTTAATGCATTCTACCGAATAAAAGTATCAAAGTAATTTCTTTAAAAAAAAAATCTGACTGAACCTAAACTTTTGAATTTTACTTTATCCACCATTCAGATCTTCTTCTCTTTATAGCTTATTTTCCCTTGATTGAGATAGGACAGTACAGAGAGCTGACAAAGTGGGACCGAGAGGGACAAGATTGGGAAAGGTCCCTGAGCCAGGACTCAAACTTGGGTCACCCTAAGTGCAACCCCATTCCATGTCGGAGCACTGCCCACGAGGCTATTGGCTCTGATCATCTTGTTTTTTCGGGGTGATTTAGATGGCTGTACATTGGCAACAACTATGTCTGATATAAATGGCACCTGGGAAACAGATATAAATAGTTTCTGCCTTTGACTTTGGTCAAAATGAGGAATGTTAGAAGACAAGTACAAGTGCATGTGTATGATGCCTGCGTAGGCAGTTTTCTAGTTATCGGAACAGAGCCACAGTCTTTTTAAATTTAGCATCCGTTGTACACACAAAAAAAAACATCCATTCCAAACCGGATCATTTCTAAATGCATCATCTGAGTGGGCAGAACTGCTGTGGGCATGGAGATCATTTCTTCAAGCTATTTAAGTGTAACCTAAAAGCTCTGTGGTTGATTTGTTAAGGTCACAGATGTAATCACATGAAACCATTGGTAACTCAATTTGGCGAAATGATCTGATTTAAATCACATGGCCTATGTCCTGTAGGTGGGAACGGCACGCTATATGGCCCCTGAAGTCCTGGAGTCCAGGGTGAATCTAGAGGATTTGGAGTCCTTCAAACAAATTGATATCTACTCCATGGCCCTAGTGCTGTGGGAAATGGTCTCGAGGTGCGACGTCATAGGAGGCAAGTAAAGCGCTCTATGGATATTTTCTTGAGGTTAAAAGCATACTGTGAGAATTAAAGTACACTTGTTTTCTTTTCAACAGAGGTAAAGGGTTACGAACCCCCATTTGGCTCCAAGGTGTGTGAGCAACCTTGCGTAGACAGCATGAGAGACCTGGTGTTAAGAGACAGAGGACGACCAGATATTCCAGCGAGCTGGATGACACATCCAGTGGGTACACCATTAAAAATGAATGTTGATTAAATAGCTAAAAACATAAACTTGAAAAAATATACATATAAAGCAATATTATTCATTATACAGTAGAACCCCGACTTACGAAACGCTCTACGTACGAAAAATTCAACATGCGATAAAAGATTTCGGGGGGGTTTTTTCGCCTGAGTAACGACAAAATGATCGAGATGCGAAAAAACATTTCCGAGTTTTGTTTTGAAATTCGCGCTGATTTTGGTTCGGGTTGGATGAAGGCTACAGTTTGTCCGGTCGGAACAATGATGTCTCACTCAGGGAATAATCCAAAACTGGTATTTATTAAAGGTGCATAGATGTGTGGTTACGCATGATCGATAAAACTTCAACGATTGGCACTAATTCCCTGTATTTCACTCAAAAAACTATATATACAATCTTCAGCCGATCTCTTTAACTCAATCATCCGTCAGCTCCCTCAGATGGAAAGTTTTGGAATAGTCCATTTCGCGCTGAATGACAGGGATGGCTGGAATAGTCCATGTAAGAAGGGGAACACTTTTTACAATCCTGCTCTCCTATTGGTCAGCATCGCTCCCATGTCCACCAGCATTTGCATAGCAGTGTTCCTTCTCCCATATCGTCTTCCGTGCTTTTGCATACAAGTTTTGTTTTCATCGGCTTGGAACGGATTAGACAATTTACATGTAAAAGCCTGACCGACATACGAAAAGATCGACTTACGAAGCCAAGCTCGGAACGGATTAATTTCGTAAGTCGGGGTTCTACTGTATAATTATGTATATACGTGTATGATACACGCATTTAAATGACAAAAAAATGCGTTTAGTGTCCATACATTTATATACAGATATGTTTTTATGCTATATTTATACAAAAATATATGTTATACCTGGTGATTTTAGGGCATGCAGCTCTTGTGTGCGACTATAACGGAGTGCTGGGATCAAGACCCGGAGGCTCGTCTGACGGCACACTGCGTGGTGGAGCGCTTTAACACTCTGGCGCAGGAAGAGCTGGAGAACTCCATCTGCACCCACACACCCATATTACCATCTACAGAAGACCAAACCCCGTCCCTTCCCTCCCTTCCTCCCTGCACGGACCACAGCACTGGCATCTGTCCGCATGTTACAGCTGACACGCAGATCTCGGTTTCCTCCAGGCAATAGTCAAATGTGACCTGCCTGGAAAAATCAGACTTATTCTTGTAATGCATATTGATTCATTATGTGGAGCTGGTCTCTGTTTTTCTTTAAATGCTAATCTAATCTGACGGACAAGAGTGTTTCTGTTCTAAAATATCCTTATTTTCTTGTATAGTGTTGTAAAGGATGTAGCTGAGATGAACTTTTCTCAAGGCTGTTTTGTGCCATGAAGCAACTACAAAAAAAGAGAGGCTATTACAGGTGGAGAGAAGATGAGGGTACGTGGCAGAAGGTTGAAAAGGTTACAAAAATGTTTTCCCAAAAATGTTTACCACACATAATTTTCTGATTTAAAATTTTCCATTGCCCTTTCTGACTCACTCACTTATGAAATCCATGTGATCTTCCCATAAACTTGGTTTTGGGGGACTTCAATTTGATTAACCACAGAAAGCAATAGAACTTCTCTTTTTATACACAAAAACACCATTTCAGATTATTGCTCGCATTGCCTTTCAACTAAGTTTAGAATAGATGTAAAAAAGTGATTTGAATCCGACGTTCCTTTTGCTCTGAATGAGTTTCTATGCACTGACTTTTTTTTTTTAACCACTGACCTGATCACTTTAATTAAATGACAACTACATGAAGGCTTTTTATCTGGGATTATCAATGTCCCACTTCAGAAGTTAAGGAACATCCGGTTCATTCTAGACTTTGATAATAAATTAGCTTATCCTATTTAAAAGAAAAAAGGAACTGATGGTAAACAGGATTCAACATGCTAATGGTCTTAAATCAATGAGCTCGGTTCTCAGACAAAGAGAAAAGCATGACACAGACGTCTAGTTTCTAAACAGCCTGCATTTACACTCCAGCTCAACTTTTTTTAAGCAATCTGAGGTTCATCCAAATTCTACAGAGCTACTTTGAAAGACAGGGAAAATTCATACCAGATTGCACACTGGAAAAAGAACTGATGGAGATAAATACTTTCTGTGCGAATGTCAACACGAACATATGGCAACCTGTTATGCTTTTTCCATTACTGAAGATGAAGCAAACAGAGATGTATTGAGTCATTTTGACCATTCCAAGTGTGAACTGGCTTCACAGCTGTACAGTAATCACTACATAAAATGTAGATGTTTAATGTGTCCATGGACTTTTTGGGGTTATATTTTTACACTGCAGTTCAAAAGTCTGGGGTCAGGGAGATATTTTAATGCTCCAAGGCAGCTTTTATTTAATCAAAAGTACAGTAAAAACAGCAATATTGTGAATTTTGTGTCACATGATCCTTGAGGAATCATTTTAATGTGCTGATTTGGTGAGCAAGAAACATTTATTGTTATCAATGTTGAAAACTGTTGTGCTGCTTAATATGTTTGTGAAAACTGGGACACATTTTTTCAGGAATGTTTGAAAGTTCGATAGAAACATACTAATATTTGTTATATATATATATCTCTATCTCACACATACATACATATAAATAAAAACAAATATTAGCATGTACCGGTATATAGAACTTTCAAATATTCCTGAACAAATATGATGAATAAAGTGTTTCTTTGAAAAGAGGAGGAGAAAAAAAACACTTTCTGACCCCAAACCTATGAATGGTAGCTTACCTTAACGCAGTATTAAATGGAAACTGTATATTTTGGGTGCAGTATTTTTTTTTTTTTTTTCACCATTTGTAATTACCGTACTGTTTTGTATGGAAACCTGTTTCTGCCTCAAAATAAAAAAAAAGGTAATTGCAAGGTTGCAATTCCAAGAAATAAAGTTGAGAAATAGTTTCCGCTGACAAGTTTTGAAGTTGCAATTATGACATAAAAAAACTAAAAATCACATTGTTAAAAAAAAAAGTCACAATTGTGATAAATGTTTCACAATCACTTTTTTATTGTTTTTACTCTAAAGGCAGAAAAGGGCTTCTCCAGATTTACCTTCCTTGGATTTTTTTAAATGGTCCTGAAAAGTGGAGAAAAAAATGCTCATGAAGTATAAAATTTAAGTATGAAGTTATTGTGAGATATTTGCATCTCCTATTGATACCACAAGCACACAGTAATTAAGTCAAAAAGAAAATGCTCATTAATAGCTGAAATCCTCCAATATATTAACCCTTTTATTTTTTCAATCATATGTTCTGAGGCTACAGGGAGTGCATTTAAAACATCAGTGCAGTTGATGGCTCAGCAGAATGACTTGAGTGCAGTACAGAGTACAGCTGATGCACAAAACACTTTATGGGAATTTTGCATTTTGCACACAGGAAATAACAGATCATGTATAGAAAGGCTGTGGCTGACTCCGTTTAAATGAGAAAGCTGACGGCTGTGAGGTGGAATGGGAGGAAGACTAACACAAATAAGGCACCACAAGTTTCTCAGCGCAACCAATGCCAGGGCTGAAGCAGAGATTATACGAGAGATGTAACACTTCAGCCAGCACCGTCACTGCAACTGTCCTCAGCTGGCAGATCAAACGATGAAGCGTTTCAACACAACATTTTGATTAACTTTGAAACCTCAAATGTCACATGGTTAAAACAAAAAACCTCTTACTATCACGACCGGCTGACTAAAACCCGAACCTTCTGCAACAAACACATCTGAATGCTACGGTTCTCTTTCTCTCACTCAAGCAAAGTGATTTGTGAATTGCACCGCACATCATAAATCCAAAAAACACCATAAAAGTGCTCTATAAAACTTGTATAGAACTACACAAGTCTTCTGAACCTGGTTTGGTGGTTTAAGCTGAAAAGCTTAAACTGATCAGCTGAAAAGTGACAAAAACCCCCAATAAAACCAGGCTAGTGTTTTGCTGACCAGGTTTGGAGGCCAATAAGACCAGCTAAACAGAAGGAGGGGGGTTACATAGAACAAATGAGAGTGAGTAATGTCGTTCCAAACCTGTATGAAATTTCTTTCTTTGGTGGAACATAAGAGCAGAAATTAAAAGCATGTTGAGTCCAAATTTCTTGGACACCATTGATGTTCATTGTATGGATTCTTAAAATATCTTTGCGTCACACAAAAGAAATAAATTCTAAGAGGTTTTAAATGAAATCAGGGTGAGTAAATGAGGACCGAACTTACATTTTGCGGTGAAGTATCCCTTTAAAATCTCTCTGAAACCAAAGCCAAGGTAACATCAAGCAGAAACAAAAGAGCAGGCCTCTACCCAAACACTTCGATCTGGCCCAGATTTTGTGTACAGCACCTGCAAGCTTCATTTACTAGAGCGAGAACGAGAAAAAGACAGCATAATACGAAAGCCAAGCCAATGGTTTCTCTCTCATCAAGTCTCCAGCTGCGTCTGGCTCCGCAATAACTCGCATCTTTGCCAGTTATCAACGCATCTGTCCTTCTGAACAAGCTCCCCTAATCCTGCATGTCATTTGATATATAAATCATATATGGTTTTAAAAGAATCAGAAAACTATGTCTGTACTGTGGTCAAATACAGTAAACCACAGTATGGTCAGATTAAGAAGTTCACCTCAAACACAATTCCACATTAAGAACCGTCTCACTGTACTCAGCCATCGTTACATACGACACTTGTTAAGGCAATATCAACAAAGAATATCTGTGCGCAGGTTTGGAGAAATCATTCACGGTGTAGTTCTACAAAAATCTTACCATCGAGGGATGCAAAATATGAACATCAGAGAGCAAACCTGCAAGTCCACAAAGCGTTACAAACACTCAGATTGAAGTGGGTTTCAGGAATCATAGAAAGGAGAGTGTGTGTCTTGATTTGTGAGAGAGGGAAAAATGGACCAGAGGTTTACTATAGCAGGAGGCTGTTCAGTGCCTGAGCTCGGCTCTTAAAAGGTCAGAGGTCATGGATTTTGAGGAGGGGGAACCGGGGAAGATCGATGAGTTGCCGTTTTCCACAGTGGTTGGTAATACACCCAGCCTTCACCCTGCAGAGAGAGAGAGAGAGAGAGAGAGAGAGAGAGAGAAAAGGGGAATTGAAAAACTGCGTATGATTCTTACAAGTATTGTTCATCAAGATAATCTGAACACAGCTGTTTTGAAGCCTGAATACAATCAGCAGAAGTAAAAAGCTATAGTTAGGCTATAAACCAACCACTAAGATTCCAACGACTCTTATAGCTGGAAAACTTGAGTGAGAAGAGTTTGCAAAGCATTAGTATAAAAACAAGGAGGCTATAAAAGTACACTTCACTAGATGAGTTTTCCTGTTAAACGTCATGATTTTTAATGACATTTATTATTGATGCTCAATTATTAATGTTGAAAACCGTTATTGCAGCTTAATATTTTTGTGGAAACCATTTTCTCAGCATTTTTTGATCAATACAAAGTGCATAACGTAATAATTTTCTACATAAAACGATTTGAAATGTATTCTTACTTTGCGCTCAAAGTATTTGGTCCTCCATGCTGTCTGTGTCTCTGCACGATGCCTCTCCTCTTTCCTCTGCCTTTCCTCCAGAAAACGCTTGTGTTCCGTGGCTTTATCCATATCCCTTTCTTTCAGAGACTCGGTCACGTGTTGCCACAGTCTCCTACAGGAGAAGAGTCACGTTAAACATGATAAAAATTATGATTTTCAGGAAAATTTGATCCAAAAACCACTCTCATACCAAACCCATCTAACTTTTTTTCTCAGCCCTCCATAATAATTTTTTTAACTATTCCTTTCGATTACTTGTATTATTATTACAGAATTGACCTTGTAGTTTAGTGTGCGGTTCATTTTGCTATATGACAAATGAAACTGACATTAACACAGTTGTATGGTTTGACTACAGTAATAATCTTTTACATAAACGGGGGTGTTACCTGGACTCATAGGGTCCTTGCAGCTCATTGGGCCGTACTCTTTTTCTGGTGACGGGGAGCTTGGTAACGTCTACAACACGCGTCTCCCCGCTGGTGTAGATGTACTCCAGCGCGCCGTTCCACTCGCCCTGCACGCGGCACACCACAGAGTTGGTGGGGTTGTGTTTGACCTCTGCGTTCACTCTGAAGAACAAAGCACAGACTTCTGTTACCGTCCACTGGCTCGGCTTTCTGATTAAAACTACGAAGAACCCAATTTTACTTTATCTTTTCAAGTCGACGTGAAATGGAAATCTATTTTCTAAATGCACGTTATTGATCGGCCTCAATCTGATAAACAACCGATGGATGGAACCAAGTCAGTGGCCAATATTTTTTTTCTTCTTCTATGATCCGTTTCACTCAGATGTAAGAAAAGATCTGTCGCTACTTCTATTCCATTGCAACTTTAAGATAATTTATTGTACTACAGTAAAAAACTGTAACTTGCAGAACTCAATTTCATCAAAGACCATTTACTGATACTAAGGCAGGCGACTTTTCAGCCAATTACAGCTTCATTAGCAGAATCACAGGGATTCCTTCACACAACCATGTGAAAATATCATTCAGTTTTTATTATAAAAACTGATCTTTGGTAGATTGAACCTGTCACAGTAGTGCAAGTAGTTTGTAGTGCAAACTATATTAGACTGTGTATACCACTGCTTACACATAATATTGTTCATTTTACACAATGTACAGGTTTCCTTACATAACTTTGAGTCATGAAGACGCATACAATAAATATGTTGATTTACAAACACATGCATGTGTCAAAAATAAAATGTATACTTCATGATTCAAGGACATCTCTGTACCTCATGTAAAAAAAATGTGTAAACAGTGGCATTGACTGAATATACATATAGGACAATAATATTTCTCTAACAGGACCCCACGATAAACTCACAACTTGTCAATGGGCCCGTTTACACCTGGTCACTTCATGCGTTTTCTGATCAGACTGCAATCAGACCATTGAAAAGATGAGGTGTAAAGGCGAAAACGCATTTGTGACGGACCTAAATCAGAATACTCAAAACCACTTAAGGAGGTGCTTTGAGACGCATCCAAATGAAACTGGACAAGTGTAAAAGTATTTTGTTGTTGAAACCACATATGTAAATTTTACTCCTCCCAAAGTGTTATAGGCTATATAACAGCACTACTGAAACGTGCATCGCAGCAGATGAGTAGCCGAGTATCTCTTAATAATAAAACTGAAAGTAAGTTGGATATAGTCAAACAACAATTATCTTTATTAAAAGATTATTGATGATGACACGCCCCCTCTCATTGCGGTCTTCGATCTTGAAATTAGCTGATGATAAACACGATGCAGTTCATATCTGTTGTTTTTGTTAAATTAGCATATAGAGCTGGAATTGAAGATTCGATTTATCTCCATTTTGTGGGGACACATTTATAAATAACAAATCAGCTATCCGATCAGTAAAAACGCATGAAGTGACCAGGTGTACACAGGCCCTATAAGCATTTCAAATGGCCTTTACGGTGAAGTCTTAATGGCACAAAAACAGCCAGTTTAATTCTGGGGGTCAATCAGATGGTGGAGAATTTTTAGAGATGGATGAAGAGAGTGCCCTACATTTTACTTACTGATCATAGTGTTCAGTAAGTCACTGATCATAGACAAAACTTTACAACAAGGTTTTTATATTTTAACATGAACTAACATTAAACAATACTTCTACAGCATTAATTACTTAATCTTAGTTAATGATAATCTCAACGTTTACTAATAGATTTTTTAGAACAAAAGTTGTGTCTGATAACATTAGTTAATGCTAACATGAAGATGAATATTTGATTAACTAACATTACCAAATGTCAATAAATGCTGCAAAAATAAATGCATATACAGTACACACACACACATATATATACATTTTACACATTACCGATTGTTTATGTTAGTTAATTGACAAGACTTATTGTAAAGTGTTTTGCTCAATTTATCTGGACAATATATAATCTGGACATTTACACAACTGTTTATGCTCAGCAAGGCTGGATTTATTTGATAAACCCCCACAGCAAAAAAAAACAGTAATTTTTGTGAAACATTATTACGGTATTAATACAATTAAACATGTTATTTATTCTTATGATGCCAAAGATCAAATATCAGCAGCCTTCACTCCAGTCTTCCTCTGATCCTTCAGAAATCATGCTGATTTGGAGCTTATTATCAAAGTTGAAAACAGTTTCTTTATATTTTCATATATTGTTTATAGTGTAATACACAAATCACTTTGCTTGAGTGAGAGAAAGAGAACCTTAGCATTCAGATGTGTTTGTTGCAGAAGGTTCGGATTTATATTTTCATATATTGTTATGTATAGTTTCATATATTCTATATATGCTTAATATTTTTGTGGAAATCTTCATATGTTTTTCTGGATTCTTCAATGAATACAAAATAACAATTTACTTTGTAATCTATCCATGCTGAATAAAGCATTCAATTTCTTTAAAAAATAAAATCTTACTGATTGTAGTGTAAACTAATTAACAGTTCATCAGGGCTGCTGTATAAATTTACATTGAAAACCCTATACGGTCTCAAAGAGATGGAAAATGGAGTCACGTAATGTGATCCAGTGTGATCCTGACCTGTGCAGCTTGCCCCCATAGAAAGGCTTTGTCTGGAAGGTGATGACTGCAGAGTAGCCCGTCTTGGCGCAGTTGACATTGACCTTTCCTCCCAGTTCCACCCAGGGCACAGTGAGGATAGAGCGGGCATAAGCAGAGGGCAGACTAAAGGTGTATTCTTCACCATGCTCTAATAGGTGTAGATTACCTGTGAGCACAGGAAGTTAACATTCCTAATATTCAACACTGGATCCATGGAAACGTTCATAGTAAACAGTGTGAGGCAGGCGAAACGCACCTTCTCCGATCATAGAGACGCCGATGGACATGCCCATGAACTTGCTTTTGGTCCACACATGCGTGTTGACACACATCTGCCTCTCCTGGCATTCTGCGTAGAAGCCTGAGACAGGGGGATGATGGGAAACCTGCTCAGCCACAAAGCGAACATTGTAGCAGTCTGACGCGCACGAGGACCCTTCTTTCGGGACACCTGTCGGAGGTGTTGCTTTTGGTACTCTCCAAGAGCAGTGGAAGGTCTCTCCGATGATGGGGTTGTAGGGCTTCTTGGCAATGGCACCTTTGCGACCTTCATGGAAGGAAGTGAGGTAGTACTCCACAAATCGGACCATGCGATCCATCGGGCTGGAACCATCGGTGATTGCCACGAAAAGGTCCGGATGGGACATGAAGTCTGCATACATTTCCAAGAGGGAGCGCTTCTCCAGAATAAAAGTAGGCAAGACCACCTAAACACCCATGTGAAACACTGTTATTTCACAATGTTACTTTAAAAGTACAACACAATTGATTTAAAATGGTTGGATTTAAACTTTTATCTGTGGTTTGAGAGAGACAAGAAAGCATTAATGAGATGGATCTGATATACCCTGGTGAGGTCCATGCCCAGTTTCAGCTGAGAGAGGAGGTGCAGAATGACGCTGCGCTCCTCTTCGACAGCACCCAGATCCTCCTCCTCGACTGGAGAGGAATCGTCTACCTCCTGCGTGGCATCAATCTCCTCCTGCTCCTGAAACACACACCAAACTCCACGATTACATCTACTCAACCCCTCCACCCAAAAATACTGCAAGGACAGAACTAGTTTTTGAACCCTGCTCTAAAGGATTTCCACACCTTTTGACCATTAACCTTTGCATAACTTAAGCTTAAAAAAAAGCTTAAAAAAAAATACAGAAATTATCATAATTTTTAAGATTTGAATGGCTTTAATAACTTTGCCAGTGTAGGAAATCATACATTTTAAATTGCAAGCTCTTACCCAAGTATTCCATGAACTTTAACTATTATATTCTGTCCCCAAGATATGGCTTGAGTACTTCCTTGAATGAAAGTCTCTTGATATTACTAAAATAAGTAAGTGCAAGTACAGCTATTTCAACAGGCTATATATACATATATGATAATTGTTATTGAGACGGAAATCTATCTACTATGCTGCCTGATGCAGTGGATACTAGGGTACAATTAAGAGAAGATATTGTGCAAGGATTTTGAGGAAAAAAACTAAAATACAGCATAGTAAACATTTAACACCACAGACAAGTTTACTCAGGTTAATAGGGAGCCCTGTGTCTGGTTTGACAATCGGGAGGCTCAGGTGTTTGTTTACATCAAGGTAACTGAAGCAAAAGATTACTCTTGAGGCTCAAAGTCTGAGAGCCTTCTCCAAAACAATCTCAATTGTCAGTAATTATCATCAGCATCTGCAATGAATACTATCATGCGCAATTGTGTTGCTGTGATAAAGAAGCCATATCGTGTATGTGTGTGTGTCTTATAAATAAACAAATATCAAACCAAGTGTAATTATTATTATAAATAAAGACAGCACATTTTTGATTATTTAAAAAAATAAAATTATATATATATATATATATATATATATATATATATATATATATATATATATATATACACACTTGAATATTAAGACAAAGCATTCATACACTTTCTGGTCATGAAACAGTAGTGAAAAAATTCCAAAGACAAAAGCTGGAGAATGTAATTTTGACAATGTTAAAACACATACATACACTATTAAAGCTCTTGAAAGAAGTCTCTTAAGCTCACCAAAGCTGCATTTATTTGACTAAAAATACAGTAAAAACAGTAACTGTTAAATATTATTGCCATTTAATTTAAAAATATATATATATTTATGCTTGAATTAATAATTCCATTAGGGTTAACAGGTAACATCACAGTATTATTCTTGTGATGTTATAGCTGAATTTCCATCATCATTACGTTCAGGGTCTGATTTGTTGAAAAAAGTTCTGTTGCTTAATTCATGGAAACGGTAAAAAAATGTTCTTCAGATAATTTGTTCAAATTAACAGCAGTTATTTGAAACTGATTGTTTTTGTATCTATGTGACAAGCTGGTGCTACTAAAAAGCTGCTGGCTAAAGCATCCCGAACAGCCCGAATTAAAAGCACTGGCTCAACCAATGGTGTGAATTCAAGGTGGAAATATTCATATATTGCAAAAAAAAGCTTAAAGTTGTTGAACCATATTAATGATTACACTGCTACTGTTGGACACCTGTTGTTTTAAACAATAAATCGGTCTTATAAGATAAAGTCTTGTTAGATCTGAGAAAAGCATAATTTGTTTCAGAATGCCAAATGGTTTATTTTGCTATCCAACACAGTGACATTAAGTGCAATTTAAGTGACCAAACGTTTTCTTCAACCATACATTCTGAAATTACTTAAAAATGTCTGTAATCTAAAACAAGCTCAGAACCCCATAAATACAATTTTCTACGCTTTATTTGGAAAAACACTTTAGATCCCACTTTTTAAGTGTGCCCAATCAATAAAGATTTTCAAAGATTGTTCAAACTTTGCATTGTTTGCATTCAGCCCCATGTGTAAAATCATGGGTGACTGATAACAGTTAGCAAGAAAGTTTAGATAAAGCAAATCTTACCCCAGCAATATCACAGGAGTCCATTTCTAAAGGTTCTAGAACGGTTCCCACTGTTTTACCGTCATCTTTAGTGATGCTGGGTAGCGTCCCTCCATTCTTCAGGATGTCGGGGAGTTTTGGCTCCAGCCACTCAAGGGCAGGCCCTACAGGGCACACAAAACCTGGTTGAGGGGTGCTCATATCACCGGCCCACCAGCACGATGCCGACAGGCCAACAGCAGCCTCGAACGCCACAGGAATTCTGGGTGTTTAGCACTCTGACAACTGACACAGAGCTCTCAGTGGAAACCTGAGAGCAGGGTCTCACCGTCAGCATCAGGCCCTGCCCATTGTTGACTTGTTTTCCTATTGGCACGGAGACTAATCTGGTGGTTTTTTGTTTTGTTCAAGTCATTAGGAAGTTCAAAAGGTGCCTCATGGATCATGATCATGGATCTGTGGGATATTTACATGTGGTTTCTTTCTAGTGAGAGTGTAATCAAATATGTATGCTTCATGACTAGGTTGCATTGACGTTAAGAACAACACTAGAAGTCTTCGGTTTTGCAAAAATAAATGTTCATGCAAATCTGACAGGAGACACATTCACCCAAGCATTGACAACGGTACGGTAACGCAATTTGGTAAGACTGTCAACCGCCGCGCTTGAGTGACGCCAACGGAGCTCTGGTTACCTGCAGAAGTCTATCAGTGGTGGATACAGTTCCTCATTAATTATAAAACAATATTCCATTCGCTGAGCAGAGCTCTAGGTCATAAATTCTACAGGCACAAACATGACCTGAGATTATTGGATTTGTGACCACAAACACTTTGGTTTGGCTTTTGGAAAATTACCTACCGGTACTTTTTTGCTGTTCAGCTGTTGGTTATGTTAACACACACCTACACTGTGATGTGAGCAGAAAGATCTGTGGCGTTGTGTATTTTGATCCTATCGCATTGACCTGGATTACACATAAGGATCAGTGAGTCGCAGTGAATATGTGATTTAAGGTATTCAATAACTGTCTGATAGGGGATTTGGAGAAGGAGAGCATTTGTGGTTCTTTAAAAGAGTCTACATTATTCATCTTTGGATTGCGTTTCGACAGCTAATATATGAGTGTTACACAAATACTACACTGGGAGAGTATCAAACAAAAAGGAAGGCTGTACTTGCTCCTTTCAACAGAGATCATGGCATGACAAAAAGATGAATTTGAAAACATGAGCAGTGACAGACTGTTAAATCAACCAGGGCTGCAGTTCCCAAAAGCATCGTAAGCGTACTCAGATTTAACAAATTATTGGCAGCAATGATCTCTATGATCTACTTAGGCTTATAATACTTTGGGCAACGCAGCCCAGGAAAATTAATCAGTGAATATTTGGCTCTTTTAAGATTTTTATTATTAAATTGTACTATGTAATACTAGCAATATCAGCTGTTAAAAAAAACATATCATGCCCTCATATGCACTTCAACAATGCTTATTTGATATTAAGAAATTAGGCCCGTTCAGTCATTGTGAAGCAATGGATACAGTGCTATTATTTCTAAATGCAAAAAGAACTAAGATAAGAGTAGACAAGGGAAAATCTGCTAAACCTTCTGCAGTTTTTTCCGACTGTTCAGCATATCTATCCTAAGTATATAATGTTAGATACAAGCAACTGAACTGCAGTCATTTCACAGTGTAATTTAGGCTTTACAAAATGGTTGTTATTGAAGAATGGGGGGAGCAGTCCAACAGAAAGCTATCATCGCTATACTTTTAACAAACTGTTTATGAGACATTTTAACCCATTTGATTCTATGGGTCAGAAAGAGGGTGAAAATTGGTTATGCTAACTTATGTTTAAAGCATTTACTAACTTAAAACTAAAATTCAATAAAAATGAAAATAGGAATGCCAATTTACTAGTATAATCTTGTCAAGACAATCAGAGAGGATTACATGAGAGCAGCACCAATCAAGAAGATTTCCTGTGATGGAAGCAGTGCTTATAAATAACCCTCTTACTGTCTTTTACTGGAAGAGAATTGCTTTCACTGAACATCGAGGCACTGCAGCATCATGAGACAAAGTATAAAGTAAGGTCAAGTCTAAGATTAGAAGAGCCTGACAGAGGCAAAAAGACTGACAGAGCAAGATGTCAAGCATCAGGAACCTCATTACAAATTCTTTAAAATATAATTTTTTTATCCTGCTGTCCATTCAATCATAGCTTAGATGTTCCATTACCAACTACCAGTAGGCATGTACAGAAGTAAGTGAAGTGTAAACATACAGAGGTGTGACGTGTAAACATGTCTAATGTTACTAGGGCTGGACATTAACACAAATTTTATGATGTGATTTGATATTGACAGAAAAAAATTCTGATTCAATAACAATTAGATTTACTTCAATTTGATATTGATTCATTGGAGCCTATCAGGTAAATATCCTCAAGAAAAAAAAAATTCTCTCTTAACTAATGCTGTAAACAATAATATATACACACACACACACATTATGGCAGTCAGAAATACATGACAGACTTGCTCAGAAATACATTAAATATTGAAGAACAGGTTTAAGCAAAAATACAATGTAGTGTATATATTTGGCAAAATGCTCCTCTACAGAATATTTATTTTTTTAGCTGATTAACATGTTTTTAATGGCTTTTTGGAGGTAAATCTAATATTGCATGACATTGTTAACAAACTGCTTTAATGACGCATTTCCCTGATTGAAACACTCATCAAAAGATTATGAGACATGATATGGATTTCGCTACACTGTACTGAATCTTTTAAATATATTGTGATGTTCATTCCTTTTTATTTCATGCTGTAACTAGTAGTAAAGTGGAAAAGATCATCAGTTCATGTTTGCTCCATAGCACCAAAACAGTATTTATTTTATTTGAATTATTCTTAGGATTTAAGAGTCAACGGGGCTTGACAATAAGGACCAGCGTGAAAGACACTCAGACCAGTTGACGGACCCAGTGCTGCATCTTCACGGAAGCTGATAATTTGCGAGTTGTTTTAAGCCTTGCCAACTTAAATGTTTGAATGCAAGTAGATGCAAAAATACCCACGTTTCTCAGTTTGGTATTTGTGTACTGAATACCATGTGAAAAATGCTTTTGTATCTGAGTTTCAACACACCCACTGACACAAAATTCGTGTGGTCACCAACTTTTTGAAACTGGAGATCACCCTCCTCTGCTTAAATGAGAGGCAAGATCGACTTGTGAGGGGGGGGGGGGGGGGGGGGGGCGGAGCGGTCGTCCTGTTGATGGGGGGGGGTTTGGGGGGGTTGCGCGTGCGCGCGGAGCGGAGTTGTCGTGCTATCGGAGCTTGCAGAGCGCGGTGCGTGACAGACTCGCTAATTTGGCACCTGAAACGTTCTTATTTTCGGGAGCTTCCGGGATGGTGATAAAGGACGACCAATCGATCGCGATCGACCGGATGGCGACCAAAGATCGACCAGTCGATCGTTAAACATAGTCGGTATGTCATAAGCGAACGTAAACTTGAGTGAGAAATAAAATGCATGAGTATATTGGATCTGTGCATCTCTTAAAGTGACAGCAGCCTAATATTCTTGATGTGGTCTGTTTTATATGTGAATTAACAAAAGATTGATGCTCTTACAGTGATATTTACATTTGATTACTATTTCTATACCTGAAAATTTCACTCATTTAGACCTACAGGAAAAACCTGAAAAAAACGTTTTATTTCATTTATATGTTTGTTCGGTTCTATTTATTTGTGCTATTGCTCAGAAGTTGATCTTACATTATAAAATCGAATTATTTATTTAATTAATAATTATTCTAATTATTAATTAAAATTATTAAAAACGAGTTAGGCTAGTCGTTTTTGGTGTCAATACCTTAATTATTGTAATAGGTTACATGGATAATAAAACAAAAACAATAACTAGGCTTATTTTATTTATAACTTATTTTGTTGACCAACTGAAAAAAAAATCTTTAGCGTAATATTGGTTCTACAAAATGAGAACCAATTAAAATCAATAAATGTGTATTTTTAAGCCAGCCATAGTCAAGAAAACCACAAGAATCGAGGCAAGTAAAAAAAAAAAAAAAAAAAAAAATTTTAATCTCACCACAAAGAGGAACTTTCTGCCGAGCCACTTGTTGGAGATGCAGAATATGCAAGCAGTCACTGAGGCAGGTCATAGTGGCCAAAGAAGTGGCTTTCAGCAGTAGCAAGTCTTGGTCCAAGGGAGAGGGACCCTGGGAGGAGGGCAGACCCTCAATACTCTGGATCAGGTCTCTGTGCTGGCCCTGTGCCTGACTCATCATCTGAAGCAGGACCAAAACAATTGGTTAATGAACTTCCTACACCTCAAAAGTTCAGTTCAGCCGTTTTTAAGGTTATTGACTGTGCAACTGAACCTTTAAAAGCATCACTCATCCTCACCTCTCTGGCCTCCAGCAAGTGATCAGGCAGCAGCGATTTCCTACTGGAGTAAAGAGAAGAGCCGCGCTGCAGCTGGGACAGGCCCAACAGGGCGTTCGAGTTCTGGTTGATCCTGTGTTGAGATCCTGGAGAGCTGCCACTGCCCTGAGACGCCATGGAGAGACTGCGAGATTGAAGCGGTGGGTTTGTCTGTGGGATTACGGATAATTGCTGAAAGAATTAGTTTACCTCATTTTGATCAAATTCTGTTTTTATTACTTCCATGCAACACTAAATGTTTGTTATACAAAATGCTGGTGATGATTTTTACAGTGAAGCCCCACAGAGAAAGAATAAAATTGCCATTATTTGTGTGCTAACAGACCCAAAATATAAGTGATTATCTTTCCCCTTATCTGCATCTAAGGGGAAATATACAGACATGCAGAGAAAAGTCACATTCCAGTTTGTTCGTTTTTTTTACTGTCCTGTCAGTTTCTTTAACTTTAAAATAGGTACAACAGATATAGACCAATTTTTAGTTCTAAAAAAAAGAATAAAATGTGATTATCTTGATTGTTATATAGTCTTATATAGTCTCCACCTGCATATATATAGTATAGTCACATAAAGCAATATGAACAAGGTATCAAATCTTGGCTTATTGTTTATATCATTGTATAACTATATTACTGCACATCTCTCTCTGGATGGATAATAAAATTATACATAAACAGAAAATTGGATATATATTATATCTAACTTTATTTGCATAATGCACATACAGTACACATGTAAAGCATATACTTTATCTTACTACAGATCTTAAATGTTTGACTGTTTATATAAATGCAAAATGTAATTATATTATTGCCCAGCTCTTTATGTAAAGCTGTATATACAAATTCTAAATTTAAATAAAATTTTTACCATCCAATAAAAACATACTTGTCTGACATGTGCATATAGGAGGGTTTTCATACCATTCTAGACTTTATATCAGTGATGGTTAGCTTTTGGATCTCGGAAGAAAGTTAGGATAGTTTACTGGTTTAAAAAACATAATGGTGAATAAATGATGACAGAATCTTAACTGAAAGCAGAATTGTAATTCAACAGACTGTCTGTCTGTTCCTGTAACTTAGGAAGTCACCGAGCAGTGGTGCTTTTAACAGTTTGACAAGCGTCTGGTTGTAAGTCTCACCTTGCCCATGGCCTCCGTGTGATGCTGCGCACAGATCTGCAGTCGGCTGACCCAGTGCTGACGCTCCTTTGCATCTGAGGCTAAAGTTACACATTTAACAGATATTCATTTTATCATAAAATATATTATTGGGATCATATTTCAGATCAGACCAGCGATGCATGCTAGTATAAGAATCATTTTTACAAAAAGCTTGTGTATGATTAGGAGAGCAATATCTAGAGTTGTTTTATTCATACTAATCCATGAACTTTGATGTGAATACATATAAAAGGAAATTAAATCATCCAATTTCAAAAACAAAAAAAAGTAGGAAAAAGAGAAAGAGCGAAAGAGGTCATGTGACAACCTCTGAGTTTGTATTGCTCCCCGCTGATGGCGTTGACGGTGAAGGTGTGTGAATCCTCGTCGCTGGGGGAAATCACTGCACCGGCTAACGGCAGGGAGCCCCGGGGCTTTTGATTCCTGAACTGCTCATTTACAAAGTATTCCAGCAGCCCGGCCTCGTTGTTCAGCACAAAATATCTATAGTGAGTAAAACAACAGCTGTAGAGAAAACTGAGAAGACTTTGCCCTTATTGATCAAACAGATGAGGCTCTAAGAAGTCATGTAAGAAGGCTCGCATGGAATCAGTGTCATTTTAGATCATTTTTATGAACATTTTGAATTTGAAGGAAATAAAGTATTTATTCTTATATTTTCCATTTTCATCTTAATTTTAGACATTTTTATTGTTTTGTTTTTTTTGTCTACATACTGGAGATTTTATTAATATTTATTTCCGTTTTAGCCATTTAGTTCATTAGTTAAAATGAAAATTAGACATGTTGACATGTTTCTTTGGGTTTTATTTACATTTTTTTACTGTTTTAGTCTAATTATAATAATCATGGCACACTTATAAAGCTTGACATAATTGTCAGTAATAAATGCATTTGTTCATTAAATATTTTGCCCATTTAATTTCACCTAGAGAATTCCAAGGATTGTCCCACTAAATCTGCACTGATTCCATTTGGGCCTGTTCATAAAAGACTCACCGATACTGCCATCCAGTCACAAGATTGGTGTACTTCATCAAATACCCATCCACATTTTCCATCAGATCACTTCAATTAATAAAAAAGAAAATAAATAATTTAACTCAATATTGTAAAAGCTCTAGTGCCAGATATTCGCACTATAACCAAAATACCAAATCACCAAATATCAAGCTGTACAATACAAAGACCATTCACAGGATCTTCAATATCTACATAACTATATTAAAAATATATTAAAGAAACATTCCAGAAAGTGAAAGGAGACTGAGGTTGACTTTTATTGACACATGGAAGAAAGTATGGAACAACACAGGTGAATGATGATATCAGTGCTGTGTTTTAAGTCCAGGTTACTCCGGAAATGGACTATTTTATACAGCCTCCTCACTTAAAAGGTACTGCATTTGCTATTCGATCGAGCCATTTGTCATAAGCAGACGCTGGTTGTTTTAAAAGGAGAATATTACCTGTACTGCCAGGATTTGGAGCCCGTCCTGAGGGAACTCTGTGAGCCGCTGTGATGCTCCACCACGGATTCAGTCTGCATGATTGGATCCTTCCTATGATTCACAACACAGCTAACACTTCACCTGCCGCTCGAACACGGACCAAACGATTTCATACGGCTAAGCTCAAACCAAAATGATTTGCTATGGCCGCTGTTTTAATCATCGCACTGATTTAATGCTCTGAATTACAGATCCGCTGGCATGTTTATGTCTCGTGCAGCCATGACAGAGCGTGAAGTCATTTGCGACCCATGTCATGTGACAGGAGGCGGTCTAAAAGAAAAATAATTAAACCGCACAAACGGAATTGTTTAAATATAACTACGTTATGAATATCGATAAAATTCATGTAGTTTTTCTCCAACTACATTCTATCATTTTTATTTTCGAAATGCCACAACATACATTTTCCAAATTAAAAGTCCTAGGTGGAAACCAGGCGGAAGCTCAGTTCTCATTCTGATTGGCCAGAGTTGATGACGTTCAGTCAATTAATGGTGAAATATGTCGTTTATTTTGTACTATATATTGAATTTGAAAGTACAAGTATACCGTGTAGCATTAGTTGATAAAACAGTTTTCCCCCTCATCAATTTCCAAATCCGAAACATTTTTGTCAGTGTTATTTAATTTTAAGTTAAGAATGTTTACTGTTACATCCTTCATATTTATTTTTACATTAAGAGACCAGGTTGATTACATGCATAAGAATAATTAATTTTATTGTATACAATTTTTCCTCCTTTTCCAAATATTTATTTCAAGTAAAAATTGTTTTTGTTATAATTCATTTTATTGGGAAAATAATCACAATGGTTAACAACGTAAATTGTGTCTCAACAGATGACTGATTGTTAAACACCTCTTGTAACTGCGTACCATTAAAAGGGAGCACTAATGTACCATATACAATACAAAAACAATAAAAATGGAGAAAACATATAATGAGAGATTATGTGGTAGATTTTGAGTTCTGCATAGACTTCTCTTTGGTCTTATATCTCATGACTTGGCATTTTCAATTAATTTCTGTTCACCACAACATTTTCCAACCAAAACATTCATAAATGATTTATTAAATTAATGTTTAAATAAAATAAATAAAAACCAAACAAAAAACAGCATTTTCAAAGACAAATCTGCAATATTTGATCTTGAGTACAAGTCATAGTAGTGTGGACGTCCAAAACATTGGGACATAGTAAAATTAAATGAAACTGTGTAGTGAATTTCTCCTATATGAGCATAATACAAAGAAGATTTGCTTTCAATCTAAAAAAAACCCCCCACAAAATTATGTTAAAACATACAGTTTAAATGATATGCTTATACTGTCCTTGAGTGAATACCATGAAGGGAAAGGCATTTCAGTTGAGGTTTGATTGAGTGTATAAAACTTCAGTTACATAATAATGAGCCTATAAAATTCTAAGGCTCATTCAGTCCATCATTTCGGAATATAAACTTATACATACATACAGTAAATATGAATTCATAACATAGTCAACCCATATTTTAGATCCTCTAAGCTTCACTATGAAATCAGGAAAATTATTTGCTCCATTTAGATCACACAATTAATCTCTTCATCAAACTGCACACTTAAAATGCAAAATAATATTCTTAACACAGTAGCTATCAGTACTACTAAAGAAACGTCTATAATTTACAAAACATTCCATATGCAAAGGCTCTAAAATCAGTGTTCTAGTTAAAGCTGCCATGTTTTCTCTCAGCACTGTTAAAAACACTAGTTTGAATTTAACTAATACTGTGTAGTGAAATGATATCACACTTTTACCTAAATAGAAGTCAAATATTATAATACTAAAACGTTAAAGAATGGCAAATGGTTCAACTTTTATAAACTATGAATTAGTGTACTTAGTTACAAGATTATCCACACAGGTTCCTCATTAAACATTTAAATAAAAGTAAAATACTAGATAATTACATTACAGACACCTTCACTAGTGCTCCAACACCTAAACATTAACAATCTAATATCTAATCTATGACATATACAGTGCAATGCCTTGGTATTTGTTCCCAGTTTTGTTTTGTTTTGTTTTTAAAAATGGCTACATTTCAACTGCAAATGAATGTTGGCTAAACCATGACAAACGTTTATATATTAGCGTTATAATTAAATAAACTAAATAAATGATGCATACTTCTCAGTGAAGGCAAACTAATGAACAAGCAAATGTCATCTGATCTCGTAAAAAGATGTACAAAAAGCACTTTTCTCAAGGGCTCTCAACAAGTTGACTGTTAGAAAACAAAGATCTATATTTGCAGCCTTGGTAGGACAGCCCTTTAGAACAAAAATCTGGGAACTCATTTCAAGGACAACAAGGAGTCGGTATGAAATTCTGTAGCTCAAACAGTAGAACGTGGCGCTAGCAACGCCTAGGTTATGGGTTTGATTCTCAGGTAAAGCAAGAACTGATTAGAATGTCAATGTGTGCCTTGAATGCAATGCAAGTCGCTTTGGATAAAAGTGTCTGCCAAATGCATAATATGTATATTAAAAATGAAATGTGCAGTAAATGATTTCTGAGAAAACTGTTGAAAGTGGAACGGACTGTGTACCACAACACACTTGTAGTCATTCAGCAGTGGGGGGCCTGTCCATTCATGATGAGGGAGGAGAGATTTGAAAAAAGACTGTAGAGCAGGAGTGGCCAACCTGTTCAGCATGTTGAGCCACAAAAAAAAAAAGCTCATGACTGCGAAGAGCCGCACAAAAGATTGTTGACCTTGGGGGGAGACCTGATCGCGATTGTTGATGGGGTTAATCAGCCCAATGCTTTTTCCCGGTCGGTCAGCCTCGTTAAATCACGCCAGAGGTTCTGTTAAAAATAAATTGCGATTGTAAACACAGAACATGTGGAGACTGAAGAGCTGCAAAAGAGCAGTCAAAGAGCCGCGGGTTGGCCACCCCTGCTGTAGAGAGAGACATGGCTGAGAGACATTACAAATGAGAAAAGGTCAAATGAATATCACTGGGGAAAAAAAGGGTTAAGATCAGGCACGAGCTTTAGGACCCAACTTAATATCAGAAAAGCTTTCCAGTGCAAGCGGGAAGGCCTGCAAATGGGCACAGTGGATGCGTTGTTTCTGCTCCTTACGCGAATAAAAATTTTGTAAAGTTAGCTATAGTTACAGGACAGTTTTGAGTGTGTCTGGAGCTGCTGGTGACTAACAATAAACTCTTGTGTACTGTATGTTCTTTCTTGTTGCTTGTCTGTCATCTTTGCTTTATTTTTCTTTGCTTCAGCTATGATAAAGAGACATCCACTCTCACACTGTGTGTTCCTACATTTTGAGGGTGGAGGGATGTGATTGTTTGTGTTGATTTCAAACATCAACAGTTTTTCAGAAATTGCTTACTGCACCTTTAGTCAAAGCTGAATTTTGTAAACAGTAATACCTTGAGATATGAGCGTTCCAACATACGAGTATTCTGAGACACGAGCAAGTCTTCGAGTAAATTGTGCAAAATTGTGCACCTCCCTCCTCCGCACATGCCACTACTGTATCGTCTGTCTTGAAGGTAAGAACTCAATATTTTATATCACCGGAATCCTTATATACTATAATTTGTGTGTGTGTGTCTCTCTATAACAATTAAACAAGTTTTTTCCATTGTTATTAGCACTAATAAGGGAGTTTTTTTAGAGGGCCGGAACAGATTACATTTTTTTTCTGTCATTTCTTATGGGGGGAAATTATTTGAGATACAAGCAGTTCGAGTTACGAGCAGAGTCCTGGAACGGATTATGCTTGTATCTCAAGGTATTACTGTATTTAATAACCAACTTGTGATCAAACTAAAACTCACATGTACAATGAGGTCCACAAGTCTGAGAGCACTAATGAAAATACATTATTTTGCCATTTAATTACAAAATGCATTTCAAAAGATACATCAGAATAACAAGGATTCAAAATTTGAATAAAAAAAAAGAATTCTGAATTTCTTAATACTTGGTTTGTCATTTTTCTTTAATGAGAGCAGCACTGTTATCTTTTTAATTTTATTTTTATCATTGTTCTTAATTTTTCATCATATTTTTGCAATTCCACACAATTTTTTTTTTTTTAAATCCCAGATTTTCAACGTAATCTCAGACTTCTGGACCACATATTAATCAAATTAAACGCTTTTCATCCTCTTATAACACATTTGTCTTCCACAATGGCAACATTCAAGTCTCTATAAGTGATAAAAAAACAATTAAATTCAGCACTTACACTGACCTGTCCTTCTCCATGCAAATTCACAAGCATCGTCAGTCACGTTCTGATATATGCTGATCAAAACACTACCAGCAAGTAATTTCAAGGAACAACAGAGGAGCACCATGAGCTGAACACTAGAGAGAATATCTCCCATCACTCTCAGCCAGACGCCTATTTTATGACCCAAAATGCTACAGGTCCATCAGAGAGACAAAGAGAACATTAATTAGCACCTGCATAACCATGCTGCACAATCACAGCTTCCATGACTATGGCTTCACATTGGATCTACAGCTCGCTGGCACCTGACAGCCAGGCAAGGAGGAGTGCAATCAATGGCTTTTCAATCCCATCTGCAGTCCACACCTCTGCACAGAGAAAATAGTTTTCAGATTGCAGACTACACTACAGAAGTGATGGCCGTTTTGCCCTCAACAGCAGTTAAACCTCAAGGGAAGCCTGTGACAGCTAGGTGTCTGTTTTCACCCGATCCACCAGGACTAAATTCAGTCCCTGCCACAGAGGAGGAAGCCGATCAGCAGTGGAGTAAGACTTAACAGGAGCTGCCATAAGTTCACCACCAAACAGGAAGATCTGGAACAAGGATCTGAGAGAAGGATTATATTACAACATGAAATGCATTCAACCTTTTCTGCAAGCAAACATTTTACTACATTTATTTGATAAAGAATACAGTAAAAAAAAAAAAAAAACTGTAATACTGTAAAATCTTATTATAATTTAAAATAGCTTTCCTATTCTAACAAATTAAAATTACATTTCCATACAGGTTTTTTTTTTTTTTTGCGTTATCCCAAAATGCACATTAAAATAGTTAGATGAAAACATAGTGAAGCATATTAAACAGTAACTCACCTAAGCGAGCACTCTTGGTAGTGTTTAGAGGGGGTATCTCATGAGGGAGGGGGCAGTCGCTACAGAAGTCAGAGCAGTTGGGGCAGATGAGCTGCCCGCTGTAGACCCACCCATTCATTCGTATGCTCACGCTGATCACCTGACCAGTACGAACACATGGATAGGACTCACTCTGCACCCATACCAACAACCCTCTGGATGTGCAAGTCACCTGCACAACAAATAACAGTTTCAGTAAAAATATATCATCGATTTTACCACGTTACGGTAAATAATGCTCCAGTGAAAAGGTAATAAATAGTTGCAATATTTACTATAATTTTTATTTATTTACACAAACTTCTACTAGCATTCAGATAACTTTTATTCAGCAAGGCATTAAATTGATCAAAAGTGTCAGTACAGACATTTATAACATTACAAAATATTGTCTTTTCAAGTAAATGCTTTTTCGAAGAATACAGAGAAAAAAATTATCAGTTTAAACCGTTTTCAACTCATAATAATAGGAAATGTTTCTTGAGCACCACATCAGCATTTTAAAATACTTTCTGGAAAAAAAACCCAGTTATTGTATCCCAGTTATTTTTGTTATAACTGGGATACATTAAATTAAAATTGAACAGGCGTTTTAATAATTTAACTTAACGACATGCCTTATTAATGAGCATAAAAGGCTGTTCATTCAAAAATATTTAAAAACCTTAGAGGCTCCAAACTTTTGAACAGAATTGTATCTAATAAGTTCACCCCTCATAGCTAATACTGTTACCTTATAGCAGCCACTGCCCCAGTCTGGGTAGGTCATTATTTTGGTGCACTGCTCCATTACGAATGCTGATTTTTGGTACAGACACACTGATCCTGGGCCGTACTGTTCCGCCCCATAGTTCCTCCATGTGGCTAAAAAAAGCAAACCCCAATAGTTTCAACAGTTGTAGTTTAGAAGAAGCGTTAACATCCTAAAAATAATAATACTGAAAGAATGTGAGACTAGCATCTCACCTGGCTGGTTCTCCTGTATCCTGCAGTAAGAGCTGCGCTGGTATTCCCCACCCACATGCCAACTAAACTCCTGGCTAAAAGGACAGTAGTCAGCGATCTCCACGGCCCCTCCATACGCTGATAAATCCTCTTCAGGGACACCTGGGATATGGTCAAAATACTACAGGAAGGAGAGGGTTTGTCACATTCAATATGATTTAATCAATCTGGTAACACTTTACAATAAGGTTTCATTTGTTAACATTAGCTTACTACATGACTTAATAAACTAATAATTATTAATTAAATATACTTAATAGACAAGAAATAATAATAAACTGTATTTTATTAACTAATGTTGACAAAGATTAATAAATACTGTAACAAATGTATTGCTCATTGTAAGTTAACCCACTAACTAACATTAACTACGGTAATCAGACCTTATTTTCAACCTATAAAAGGCCGTCACTATTTTACATAATTTACCCTATCAAGGCAGTTTATCTTATTAGCACTTTTCGCAATACACACTGTTTTAAGCAGCTTAACAGAAAAACAAATGTTAATAATATTTTAATGTGGGAACAGCAAATTGTGGATTGAGTGAAGATTACACACACGCTCTTCACCCGTACACTTACATTTGTATTTCTGCTGGTCTTACCTGATACTCTTCAGGAAGTGAATGAGGAAACTTTTGCAAGTTACACACGGCCACTGCCAGCTGGTCCTGCCTGCAGGTGAGCTGCAGAGGTGCGCCCCGCACAGAATCACAGTACGGGCTCAGTGTTGGCCTCCTGTTTCAAACACACAAACTATGAAACTCCAATTTCTCTAGATAAAGTTAATTGATAAAGTCTATAGTTTTTATGCACTGGTATGTCATTTTGGATCAAATACATAAGTCCACTTACTATAAAAGCAGGTTTATTCAAGTGCGCACACAGTTTTATATAGTTTTTATTCATGCATCTCATGTAGAAAAGCTCACGTATGGTGATGTCGGTCTATCCAGAATTTACAGCTTTTCATCACAAAGTCGCACCCCAAACCTCTTCCCCACTCCAGGTTCTCTGCCATACTGTAATTGGCCTTGTACCACCTTAAAACAGACGATAGCACGGAGGAGTCAATCACAGGACAGCCTTACAATTCTAGTGCTTAAATTCCACTTAAATATGAATGTTCACACATGAATCAACTGCATTAGTGATGAGCAACAATACTTCTCTTACCCTGTATCCTCCATTATGGCCAGAGTAATTCTGGAAAACACTCTGTTCTGGGTGTGAGATCCAGTCATTGCCTCATTCTGTTAAAATAAAATATTCTGAAATCAATATAAATAGAATTTTAACAATACTGACAGTGAAACTGTTCTCTGCATCTCATTACCTCTAACAGACGTTTTTCCCAGTGGTTGAACTCTGTTCCAGCACCTCCCTGGTTCTCCAGTTCCATGCCCTCTAAAATGGGGCAATTAAAATGTCTCCTGGCTTCCTCCTGATAGAACATTAAAAAAAATATATGTAGCCCAATGGACTATATACATGATGTTCCTTTATAAGAAGAAAGGAGAAAAATACTTGCCACTACACGTGGGGTTGCCAAAAGATGAACGATGTGTCTAACCATGTGTCCACCACGGATGTCCCACAACCGAGTTGCTCTTTTAATGACTTTATCACTCCACTGATATAACCCTAAACTGAGACAGAGATATAGAAAGAAATAAACAGCATGTTATGGCTCTAAACGGTTGCGTTTTGTGACCTCTTTTTCTGCTGGTACGACTAAATTTTGTTAGAGGTTGCAATGGTGATAACTGATAAGCGCTGCCATTTCTGTTGCGTATGAGAAACAGAACGCAACAGAAAATGAGAATGAGAAACAGAACGCAACAAAATACTTGCCACTGCTCTCAAATGTTAGTCTAGCCAGATTGTGTGCGTGTATATACATACATTCACACACACATACACAACGTACCCATTAAACATTTGGAAAAAATAAGGTTTTTGAAAGGAGTCTCTTAAACTTACCAAGGATGCATTTATTTGATAAAAATACAGTAAGCAGTGAAATATTATTAAAATTTAAATTAGCTGGTTTCTTGTTTCTGTTCTCCAGTGTCACATGATCCTTCAGAAATCATTCTAATATGAAGAAACATTTCTTATTATTATTAATGTTAAAAACATTATGTTTGCAGAAACTGTGATTTTTTTTCAGGATTCTTTGATGAATAGAAAGTTCAGTAGAACAGCATCTATAATAAATAAAACTGTTTTGTAATATTTCTGTATCTTTTTAACGTACCTTTGCTAAATTAAAGTATTAATTTCTTTCCTTTTCCATTAAAAAATATATAATTATATAATAACCATGTTAGCTTGCAATATAATTGTCAAAGTTAATTTTTTTGGAGGGGGAAGTTGCATAACAGAGGCATGATAGTTCTGTATATTTATGTAAATACTTTTAAACAATATTATTTTAAACTGAATGGAAATGAATAAGTAAACATAAGCATCACCTTTCATTGTATGCAGGTAGACCGCTTGCAGAGCGTGGCGTCAAAGGTTTCCCATCATCATCATGGTAAAAGGCAAAGAGTCCTGCTGAAAAACCCTTAGAAACAAAGCATATGATTGAACAATCTACTAAAACTATGAAGCTCTTTCATGTTCTCTTGGACGCACTTAATCAAGTTTAATGGTGTTACCAGGGCATGTATGATCTCGTGTTTGACTGTGGACAGCATCCCTTCAAACTCCTGAGGTTGTGTAGAGATCATATTGGGACACAGATTGGCATATCCAGCGATGGGCCTGTATTAAGAAATTCTGTGCTTAAAAATCTGAATCAAAAATCAAAATCATCTACATTCCGACTTCATTGATTCTTGCCATTACCGGTCCAGTTCAGACTCCAGCTGGCAGTACGCAGCATAGGCTACAATGTTCTCTTGTCCACAGCGCTCTGTGGTCATCGCACTCACGTACAGCACGAAATCTGCCCTCACCACCCCTTCACCATCAGGAAGACCATCAGGAGCACAGGATTTTCCAGACTCACGGCAAACCCTGCATTGCTAAAGGAGAAGAATTTGTTCATATTTACCAGCAATATAATCATATTTATCAGTATAAACATATTTGTCCTTTTTTACTTTAAAGAACTAGACATGATGCTTCTGTATATTTAAGTAGATATTTTTTATAATACAGTGGAGTTCACTTAGCTCGAGTCACGGTTAACTTGCCAATACTATTATGTCAAAGTTTTTGAAGTGGAACTCCCTATTTGTCTTAGCATTTTCTTGTGGGTTATGTCGATTCTGTTATGTCGCCGAAATCTATTATCTCGAGCACAAAAAAGCGACAAATTCGCCACTTCACATGATTATTTTGTGACTAATTTGCGTACCTAGTTCACTGCGCATGCACTGAGTTTGCCTTGCATGTGGATCGCGGTCCGCTCACAGTTCACTCCCTGTCGTTGATCTCGACTGAGGGATAATACGCTGTAGCATCCCGCACGGTTTTTGTGAGCAATCTTTGTGTTTGCATTGTTGGAGAATATAATTAAAGGTTTTTACCAAGAGTCGAAGGTGTTTTTCTATTGTGGTGGTTTTACATATGCCTTTTGTTGTTAGCAAACATACACTGTACAGTGTATGTACATTTTTTTTAGATGAATGCCGATCGCTTCATCAAACAAATCGCGGCAACACTGTTGTGTAAAAAGACACCAAAAACACGAGCATGTACCTTCTCATTTAATAACTCACATCATGTGAATCAATAAATGTTTCTTTTTCGTTCTTGCGAGGATTGTTGTCTTTGGCGCTTCCACCATCACTCTGACAGCTGCACTGATTGGCTGTCTGACCTGTCAATCATGCAAAAAGACGTGATTGGCTGTACTGCCTTGAGGGCGGGCTCTTCTCATCTCATCCGATGATCAACACCTGTAGAATCGCTTCTTAAGGGACGTGCTGCTGCACAGCGGGAGAGACTGCTTTTTCTTTTTGTTCTGATTCTGACTTGTGTTTGTTTTCTTATTGTGTGAATTTCACGCACAAGCACTGTGTACCGAGCCTGAACAGTTATGGATAATTGAAGTCATGCGAGCAACATTTGAAATTCGAAATGTGATCTTACACAAAAAAGTTCATCAATCTATGTGTGTGGGTTATGCCAACGATTTTTTACACAAAACCCAAAACCCGCTGGCTATATGAGTGTGCGGATTATCTGTGTCTGCGGGTTATATGTGGGAAAATATATGTAATATGGGTTATGTCGCTAAACGGTTATCTCAATGATTTTTGCAACCCCCGAGGCCGTCGACATAACCGAACTCCACTGTATTTTAAACACAGAAATGAACATTTAAACAACCATCAAACAACTCTAACTGCAATAATTATGGCTGGATTTAACCAATCGGCAAGATTTGATTCTTACAATCGGAGAAGAAGTAGAAAACTAGTTTATTTCTGACAACTTGCTTTCCTTTGAGCGGCGTTTGCGTACTTTGTCACAGATTAAGTGGTTTAGATGCAAAATTTGTCAAATACACAGATGTTTCAGTCGTTTTCATTGTAAAGCCTCCTCTTTTTAACATCCACAACTCGGAGAGTAAAATAGGCTGAATAGGCTTGATTTAATACAATTTTCGTTATACACCAACAGGTTGACTAAATCAAATCAGTATGAAATATGCAAGCGCAACATTGCTCATATTAAGCAACCAAAATGAAAACATGAACAAAATCATCGTCTTGATGTTTTAGGACTTCCTAATCTATATTTGGCTTATATGCTACAAACAGCTATACTCTACATAGACAAAAAATATTGTGATAAAAAATAAATACTTTTTTGGAGGGACCCACCTGCAAATGCTGTTCAGGGACAACAACTGGGCCACACTTGGTGATGTCTGCACATTTTTCTTGACAGTAGCGATGTGGATCATCTTTTTTCCTAAGGTACTGATTGGTTTCACATTGCCTAATAATTTAATAAAACATATTGGGATTAAAAACAGACACTAATTAGATTAAGTAACCACCAAGCATCCAGTAGGACAGACCCGAGTGCAATTTTAAGAGGATTTATTGTCAATCAATACCAGCTCAGAAGAGAATCACCTGCTCAGTAATATTGGGCCTGACTGCCTACGAACCCTGAAAGCTTTCTGAAGATAATCAATAGCCCGTGGGAGGAGTTTGTCCTTGAAGCAAAGCAGAAAAAGATCAATAATGCATGCATGCATGCATGCATCCTATTTATTTCCATAAAATCTTGACCACAGAAGCCAAAACATACCTTCACAAGACTGCTTTTGGCTTCATCTAACCTGTGTGAGCAGCAAAGACATGGTGAAGTGAAAGTAATGGTTACGATACTGTGGCATTAAAACATTTAATAAACTATAAACCATAAGTTAACTAACCCATCCAAGCTGGAGTCGTACTCTATCTGGATCTTTAACTGCTGGTCAGTGCTTCTTTTGATCAATCTATCCGCCTTTAGAAACACTTTATGCATCACCTAGAGGGTCAAACAGCAGAGATTAGATTATTACAAGTACAATAATAATATTTTAAAGTATTTCGTAGATTATCTGCATTACTTTCATTGAATGGAAATAATATTTGTGTCACACATAAGACATAATAGAGATTTAGAACAACATGAAGATGAGCAAACAATGACATTTTAATTTTTTAAGGTGAATTATCCTTTTAATGACACCACCCTGATAAATGCCTGATAGGAGGATGGTTATCCCAAAAATGATAATTATGTCAATTTATTCACCTTCATGTCACATTCTTTCTTCAGTGGAAAACAAACGGAGACCCTAAGCAGATTGACAGCTTCAGTCACCATTCATTTTGGGAGGGGAAAGGCGTAACATGACAAGTTATAGGGCCAGAAGAAAGAAAAAAGATAAGAGGGACTGACCTCTGTACGAAGGGGCACTTTATGGTCACAGGTGTGGGTCTGTGCGCCGGTGCTGATGAAGATGATGACGGTGTTAAGGAGTAAAGCAGCTGTAACTGATCGAGGCTGCCGCCATCCTGACGCCATCATTTAAACCGTGACATTAACAGTCATATCTCCGTCTTGTCATGCTGCAGAAAGCACTTCGATATCGCACAAAATTGACGAATGTTGTGAGGAAATTAGCAGTTCATTAAACCGGCTTCGCTCATAAACCCAGAGCAACGTGAACGCAAAAACAATGCGTCACCATGTCAAAATAAAAGTCTGCACCCTGCATATATTATTAATAATAATAAAAGCAGTAATAAATAGATACTGACTAAATATTCTAAACAGAATTCACTACGTACTTAACACTGTGATCACATGATGGTGTGTGGTGTCTACTTGAGTTATTTTCAATAAATCCCATTCTAATTTAAAATCCATTTTGTTTAAAAATGTTAAAACTGACAAAACACTTAATATTTGGGTAATAAGCCCCCCCAAAAGAAAAATAGCTACAAGATTATGTATATATATACTACACATACATGACCTCATCACTATGCCTAATAATTTTAGTGTTGTTCATTATGAATAACAATTATTTTTTATTTTTGACAGTTACAATAAACATTTAATGCATATATTTAAAAATACACATTTAAAACATTTAGTACTTTTGACAACACCTCTGAGCAGTATGTAATTTTCCCAGGAATATTAATCCAAACTGATTTCAATCAGTGCAAACCATACATTGTTTTAACATATACATTTATGCAAAACGACTTACATTGCATTCAATGAACACATTGACATTATAAACATTTCTTGCTTTCCCCGGGAATCGAACCCATGAACTTGTGTTGACCACACTCTATAGTTTGAGATACTGAAAAGCCTAATTTCAGGAAAACAATTTCAGACACACAGTAAAAAGATAAATGCGAAACCGTAAGCCAAAATAAAATAAAAATATTTATTTTTTGAGAGTACAGAAAATCAAATCTAAATTGCAAAATCATCTACAGAATGCAAAGCCTTGGTCCCATGGTTAAATGAGTACAAAAATGAATAAAGGATTCTGTAAATAATATTCTTAACAAATCAAAATGATTTGAATCAAGTATTCTGTAGATAATACTACACAAATTTAGACAAATCAGTCCTACTTTATAAAGAGCAGCAAACAGGTTTGTTTCAAAGAAGAATAGTCTTTAGGCTGTGTCAGATATTGCTCATGTGAGGCACAGGTACAGAGCATCTGACTCAGAGTTTGAGTTTCCCAGCCAGTGAGCTGCAGGGGTAGAGCCGTGAGAACCGGCCCAGCGTCCACACAGGAAACACATTCCTGTACGAGGTGTAGCTGATGGCACAGCTTTTATTGAACACTCCAGAAATGTTCTCCTGAAAAGAAGAAAACAACCCAGCACATTTTGTTAGACAGATTGAGAGAACTCAAATGAATTTTGAAGACCAGGGAACAGCTTTGCTCACCTGTGGCCAGTCTCCATTGGGCAGCTGCTTTTCAATCAAAACTTGAACGCCTCGCTCAATCACCCTGATGTCAGGGTACCTAAAAAATGTCATTTTTTTTTGTAAATTAAGGATGCACTTCTGTAGAGATATCCAAAAAACCTCCTTACCTGACAGCCATCAACCCCAGCAAAGCCCAGCAAGTGTTGTGGATCTGTGAATTGCTGCTCTGAACGTAGCGTCGCTGCTCGCATGACTCAAAGTCCTCGCCCCAGCCTCCATCCTCCATCTGTTTCGACAGAAGGAACTCACAGGCATGTTTCACCTCCACACAAACAGATCTGCAACACGGAAAAGCAACAGATGAGAATGCTAAAGTGCCCCTATTATGCTATTTAAAAGCTCCTAATTTTGTTTTGGATGTCTCCTACAATAGGTTTACATGCATCCAAGCTCAAAAAACATACGATCATAAACAGATCAATAAAGGATCTGGTCTCTATAATGCCCTCCTTTCTAAAAACCCACTCTGCTCTCGTAGATGAGAGCCTAGTCTGTTGTGATTGGTCTATCGCTTATAGCACACCGGAAACTAAGCACTCACGATCATATCTCATCTTTGACTCCAGTGGCTTCCTCAGCAATTGTATACATAGTGATATGAACATTTGTTGCTCACTGCCAATAAGACCATAGACATGCACTATGCAAATGTTTTACAAACCAATGCAGGTTTGTGCAGGAAGAAAGGCTGGAATTACTGATGACTCATTTTAGGCAGTCGGTTCTTTCTTTTGAAGACAATAACTCAATTTACTGTGAACTTTAATCTTTAAAACTTTGCAGACCTTTTACATTCATAAACATTTATTTTAGGTAATTAGGTATTTTAGGTAACATGAAAGGTATTAACTGAAAAAGCATGATAAGAGCTCTTTTAATAATAAACTGCAAAGTGCATCAAAGAACAGTGACATAGCATACCCATTTTGGAAAGTGTAGCCCATACATGCGAACGCCTCCAGACCAAACCAGACTCCATATGTGAAACAGACTCCCCAAGACCTAAGACAAGCAGCAAAGTACTCTGAGTGTCCAAAGACAATATACTTCACAAACAGACTAAGAAACAAGAGAATAAAGTCTCTGATAACGCCTACCCTTCCCATGAGCCATCTGGTCTTTGAACCCTCCTGCAGTAGTTCAGCCCCTTCTGAAGAGTAGCCCTATGTGATCAAGAGGCGTGGTTCAACGAAACGCTTTTTCAAACCTCTATATGCTGAAATATTTTGTTTGGGTGTACCTAATCTCTTCTGCTCTGTGCTCAGGATACTTGCTGTGAAAGTGTTTGAGTGCCTGGATTACGGCTGAGGTGCACTCAACATACGTGTAGTCGATCATAATATCACCTGAGAGAGAATAAAGGGGAAATCAAGACTGATGGAAAATACATCCACAATTGTATTGCATATTGGCATTATACTGCATGCTCACCAAATACTTCAGATGGGTTCAGCAGTTCCAGCAGCTTTCCGCCACGCTTGGTCTCATATGTGGCAAACCCTCCATCGGGATTTCTCATGCTTAGCAGCTGAAACAAAATCACAGAGATTTATTCACTACAGTACCGTTCAAAAGATTGATTTATCAGTTGGAATTTGTCAGAAACCATGATACAGTGAATCTGAACAAGGAGTCCAGGACCTCCAGCGGGAAAAGCAACATTACTGATCCAGCCGAATATTTAAATGTAGACATGGGGTACTTTTTATCCTTGTTTGCATCAAATCCATCTAATGGATTGCTGCCAAAAAGCAATTTTTTGTTTGTTTCACCTGACCATACAATAGTGTTTGACAATTAAATTTGCTGGAGTTTGTTTTTGGACGAGCAAGGAGGACTTTTCTTGAAACCCTCTCAGACAACATTTGCTAATGCAGGGGTTGTTCGATTTTCGACTTTTAGGCTTTCTGACCCAAAGACTCGCCTAATCTCTACAGAGTCTTTCATCTTCGCAATATACACACGTCTTTTTCCAGGCAGATTCATTACATCTTTAGCCAATTTCAACTTCTTAATTATTGTCCTGATGGTGGAAATGGAAATATACAATGCTTTAGCTATTTTCTTACAGCCACTTTCTATTTAATGCCGCTCAACAATCTTTTGCTGCACATATTCTGCAGTTTTACTCATTGTAATGGATGATTAAGGGAATTTGGCATTTGTGTTTCCTCATATTTATATTCCTGTCAAACAGGAAGTCATAGCTAGACAATTTCATGCTCCCAGTCACCCTGGTGTGCTAAACATTTGAAATATTAATGGGAATTACGAGATATTTTACTATAGGGGTGATAATAAATGTGGCCAAAGTTTTTTTTTGAAGAAAAGCATTTATTTCCTAATGTGATTTTGCCCCCACTTTCAATTCATTTACTTCCATGAAAGGTTAGATTTCTGGATAATAAATAATCATATTTACCAGGGGTGCCAATAATTCCAACCACAACAGTTATTTTAAAATGTAATAATATTTTACTATACTATTTTCTGCTTTTACTGTATTTTTGATCCAATAATTGCAGCTTTGGTGAATGAAAATACTTCTTTTTTTTTTATTAATCGCCCCAAATATTTAGTGTATATGATTAGTGTGTTTACTCTGACACAGTTTATGAGTTTGGACGCATTTTACTTTGTGATGTCAGAGAAAGGAAGCAGCTTTAGAGAAATGTCACCCCATGAGCCTATGGATAAAAACTAAACTGAATTAACTTATACTTGAATCCTCCGTTTCAGTAAACATGAAGAAAGATACCATTTTTGAGAAACTGTGATTAAAGATAGGGACACACACTCTATGCTGTGTGTTGATGAGATTTGAGTCACAAAGAGGCCCAGTGTGGCACAGTGCCGTAAGCTCAGAGCTGGTAACTGGGAGATTTGCTCATCAGTCGGGAGTCATTGTGTCCTTGAGCAAGACACTTAACCCAAGGATGCTCCAAGGGGATTGTTCCTATAGTAAGTGTATAATAAATCAGTTTATTGTGGCTCTGCACTGGGAAAGTCACAGACAGGGAATGTTAAACATGTCTCTGTTGCAAATATGGCTTTTACCACATTGACAGCATCAAAGAGTCTTTCCGTGGGAATATTTTCTTTGAGGAAACCGCACTGCTCCTGCAGCAGCATCACAGATTTCAGCCCTTCTGCGGTACAATCCGCAACTATCCAACCACAGTCCCGTGTGCTGAAGGGAAAACCTCCCTGAATCACACAAACACACATACTTATTGAAATCTATTTCAGAGGAAACTAAGAAAGTTGAAATGTAGTATTCAAATGTTTACCTTGTTCATTTGTCTATAGTATTTATCATATTCCGGAGGATTATCTTTGATCTAAAATAATGAGCAACTGGTTAGACCTCATAGAAACCCAATGATCACATTTCAGTCTGAGACCACAAACGACTAAAAATGTTAGTATACAAAAACCGACCTTTTGCACACAAAAAATGTTGCAAATTTGATTAGTGAACTTGAATGAATTATTATGTTATAGTATAACTTTCCTTTGTTTTATTATTTTCAAAGCCTTAATTATTAACAGAGTTAAAACATTTTTTTTTAGTGTGGTCTCACACTTTTGAAATCCACTGTATTTGAATGAACAAATGCAACACTGACAATCACAATACAGGCTATAAAGATGAAGAATATGATGTTTAAAAATGAGATTTAGTCATGCTCACCTGGGTTAAATCAAGGAAATTATGGGCTTGTGTGAGGCACTCTGTAAACCTGGGGACGTCCTGGGCACCTGCCTGTTCAGAAAACAAGCCCAACTGATCAGAAAAATCATCAGTTATGTGCCTTCACATCGCTTCACGAAGCTACATCAGTTATGTAGCTTCAGGTTTATTAATATTAGAAATGTACCTCAAGAAATGCTTGTACTGCGAATGTAGTATCCCATAGCTGTGATCCATTCGTACCCTGGTGGAAATAGAAAATATTTGTATTAAGTGATGATATTTGCAATTAGAATTGTTAGTAATACAATTAAAAGTGTTTAACTGATCAGATAAAACAAACTTAAGGTTCCAAAAGTTTAAAAAAAACATCAGGACAACATCTCACCTGCATTTTCATACCATCCAGACCCATCCTGGAGCATTAGGGGAGAAAATATCATATTAGAAAAGGTAGACAGAAACCAGATATTAGCATAATTATATAATACATAATTAAAATCATGACACTAACCATAGATAGTCAGGAATTCTTGACACGTGCTCCTGGAAGGCAGGTGATGCGGGTCCGTCCACATACCAACGCACCAACATATTGATTGTTTTCGAGATCTGAGAAAACAGATAAGTATTATGAACAATAAATAATTAATCATTTTGATTCGATTAGTGGAGTGTCTTAAGAAAGTAAAATAGAGTCAATGCTGACTTGATGTCATGCTGACTTTACATTACACAAAACAAACGTTCCTCTCTTTTCTCTCACCGGGCCGATGCTGATACACTTAGTGAAGTGATCGTCTGCTTTAATATGGTCGTAAAGCTCCTTCACTGCTTTTTCTCTCAGCATAGTGCTGTGATGAGCTTCATACACATTCAGGATCACTGTAAGACCATGTTTGAGAGTGTTATTAACTGAAATCTAAAGGGGAAAATATTTTTTTACAGAAATGCCACACTTCTCTCACAATAAGCGATATTAAGCAAGGTGCTGTGTGGTGTGTACAAGTCACAGGCCGCAATGTTGTTCCTCTGAGCTGGCCAGTCAATAGTGGAGTAATCCTGTACATAGAGCTCCTGTTTAAAATATAAAAAACAACAACTGTGACTGGAAACTTTCTTGAAAAGTTAACTGTAACTGTAAAAGCAAGCCTGGACTCAGAGTGGCCTCTAGTGGTGAAACTTCACCTGTCTTAAACTTAGCACCAGAGGATCTTCATCAGCAGACAGTCTGACTGCATAGCAGTAGCTCATGGGCAGATACACCTGCCGACAGTGGCACCATAAGGTGGAGGGATGTGCCGGCACCCAGGAGGGGAACAGCCTGATAGAGCCAATTGCAAAGCGTGAATGTTCAAAACAAAAACTACAATAAATCTGTAAACTAATAAATTCTCTATGTACCACATCTCGGGAAAAAGAGTATTAATTCCTTCCCAGCTGTATACGTTGAAGATGGCCAACCAGAATTTACCCCAAGAGGGTATGCCGACAGCGCCACCTGTAACAGAGCAGGACAACACTGAGACTGAACCGTTTTAACTTCTCATTGGTTTACATTGCATTTGAACATGTTATATTAGCAATCCCAGACCTTTGCTGTGTAAAGTGTTCCTTGCCCGAACCATATCTGGATCATCAGGCCCAACTCCCAGAATTCTCAAGGTGGTGTAATTCAAAGCTGTTCCAAAAACAGTAGACTTGTCTTCAATGTGCCTGAAAAACGTATATTTGTGTTCATAAAGTTCTCTTATTATCCCAGTAAGGTTAGACATTAAACAACAAAAATTATTAATATTAGTCTGCTTTTAGGACTCAATTTTACTTCATTATAGTCATGACAATTTGACCCCAAATTCTCATTACCGTAATGCATCTGGACATTTAACTTTTTCACTTTCCCCCCAATTCCTATTATTCTCAAAATGCATTCTAATTTGAATCTCATTAGAGCAATAATATAATTAAAAACGATTCTAGAATTTAGAATAAAATTTTTAAAAAGCTAAAATTCCCATGATGTAGAGAAGTAATAAATCATTAGATCTTTTTGCATTAGAGCAGTGCTTCTCAATTAATTTCTGTCACGCCCCCCCCTAGGAAGAAGTAAACATTTCGCGCGCCACCCCCCCTCCCCCTATTTTGGAACTTTCGCTTTATTGTTTCAATGACGACGCGTCATGCTTGTCACGTAACAGACCGCAGTCACAAAAAGCGCTGTATGAGAGATGTTTCACATTTATTTAGTTTTTTCTTTTTTCTTCAAAATAGTCACCAACTTGTTGCCTCTGTCATCAACTACCTGATATTCAGATTCTCAGATATGTGGAAGTAAATATGTTTGTCGCTTAAAAACCTTTATAATGATATGTTCTCTGAGCGCGTCTTTTTTTGGATCGGTGCCAGATATCGCGTGAAAACGTGTGAATTTAGCGATTTATCACGTAACACGTGATCGTACACGTCAACGGGTGAAGGGTTTGTTATCTGAACTTCATATCTGCTGCTCTTGTTCAGTGCAAGAAAACCTCCTCCCTGACAAAAAAAAGCATGTTCCCCACGGCACCGCCCCCGGCACCGGCCCCACTATTTCAGAACCACTGCATTAGAGTAATGACGATTT
Organism: Rhodeus uyekii; assembly: GCA_037043235.1. NCBI lineage: Eukaryota > Metazoa > Chordata > Actinopteri > Cypriniformes > Acheilognathidae > Rhodeus > Rhodeus uyekii. Next base: position 2,531,695 of record JAWRVZ010000006.1, read on the forward strand.
GTGAGGGTTTTTTTGCATTACGGTAATGCATAAATAAATAAAAGATTATTATTTATTTATTTATTATTATTATTATTATTATTATTATTACTCACAGGCCCCAGCCTCCATCAGGCAGCTGCACGGAGCGAAGGTATCTAACCATTTCCTGCTTCCATGCATCTGGCAGAGGGATCTTAGCGATATGACAGGTTATGAGCAGACCTGAAATAAAGGTTAAAATAAAAGGAAACGATAAAAGGAAAATTTAACACAACAGGCAGCTTTATTCAAGTTATTTTATTTTATTTTTAAATGACTGGTTACTTTATTAGACTCAGTGTATGGGTTTCAACTAATAACTAAATGTCTTTCCAATAGGCTTAGTAACAAATCACCTGGAAGTAAGAAAAGGGGTCCACCATAATCCCCAGCCCAATGTCCATCTTCAGCCTGGAGGCGGCTGTAGAAGTCCATTCCCTTCAGTGCAGCTTCTACTGCAGTGTGTGCGGCAGGAGACGCTGCGATGAACTCATCCTGAGGAAACAGATTGGATATCAAGATGAATATAAAAATGTAATGCATGTCGTGCGTTGCAGTGTACACATGTAATGTAATGTTTACCGTATCTAGTCCCAGAGAGTGAGACTCCAGCATACTCTGCTGTCTGTCCATGCTGTCTGCCTCCTCAACGTACCTCCAGGTCTGTCTGCCCTCCACATTACTCAACCTCCAGCGGCTGAGATCTGTCACCGGCTCAGTCTTATAGGGGCCCCCCCTTCTCCGTAAACACCTGAATAAAATCTTTAAATGTTACACATTTGGATGGGCATTTTTAAAATATAAAACCACAATAACTGTTAGAAAAGTTCTGTTTTTTATGTGTATCCAAATATGAAAATGAATATATACGAATGGGAGTCTAAGGGCTTTTTTTAAATTATTTATTTATTTATTTTTATAGCCATTTAAAATTGTGAAACAATTTGTAGAAATACTGACATTCTCTTTGTTACAATTTTTTTTAATAAACGCCTTGTAGTTTCATAACTTTACATGTCATACTACAATAAAAACAACGTACGTTGATATTTATATTATCTCCATTATCGTGTACATTCTGAATAGTACTATTACTACTTCTACTACTACTAATAATAATAATGTTATTTAAAATCAAAAATGTTGTAATTATTATATTGGTTAGTTTAAGGCGTATTAAATAAACGTATTTACTTCAGATCGGCATGATTTTAAAATAACATATGCATTCACAAATATGAATCAATTTATACTCACGTTCCCTCTGTCATCTTTGAGGAGCAAGAGCAAAACTTGTAAACTGAAAAGAACCTGTCATATTTCACCTGATCGGGGCGCTAACGCCTTCTTTAAATCAGCCTGGGAAATGTAGTTCTTTATTCCCGCTAGCTTGTTCTCCGTGCGGTAAAAGAACGGAAAGGGACTTAGTTCCCAAACAACGTTTCCCACAGTACATAGCGCAGCCTTTCGACCGCGATATCGAATGGAGAGACATGACCAGAGGACCGGTCCTCCAATCACCACTTAGAAACTTTGAAAAATGGGCGTGAACTTCCAGTTTACACCAACCACGTGCGGCGTGTCATGAATAATTAATTCCTTCATGTTAATTCATAATTATCCTGGGTGTTGAACAAACATTATCTATGTTTTAGTGTTTCTCAATATATCTGGAACAATTTCAACGAAATAGCCAGAAGTTTGATAAAAACATCTTTATGGTTGTTCAAAAAATATACATTTAAATACAACAAAATTAAGATGAACATAACATTGAAATCTCTTATTAAAAAAAAAAGTCTAAAGATAAATGTACAATTTATGTTTAAGTACATGAAAACACACACTAAGATCTAATTGAACTTAATAGATGAGACACATGACTGAAGCAAATGTATTTAATCAAATACATAAAATAAAAACATCAAAAAATATAAAACCACTAAGAATAATAACTAATAAAATAAGTTTTAATTCAAATCGCAAGACTAGAAGTGGCATTGAGCAGTTGCTAATGCTGTATAACGAAACATCAGTTCTCTACAATATCTAAAAGACACTTCAGCTTGAGATCACACACATGTTCCTCCTCTTGCTGTCTTGATAACTCTCTTTTTAAGTCCTGCAAACGCTGGAATAAAGAAACCGGTCTGCTTTTTCCACCAGGGGATTCAGTCTTCTCAGCAGAATCATCCATTTCCACTTCCTTCAAATAACAAACAGAAATATTATAAATGTAAGCTACTTTCTTATTTCATATTAGTACTAGTTATTCTGGAATACTGTACCTGTATGTGGATAGTAGCAGAAGGGCGCTTAGAGGAGTTCATGACTAGAGGTGGTGCAGAGAGGAGGGTGGAGGGGAGGAAAAGCGGAAAAGAGGCAGACGATAAAGGATCCGCTTCAATCCGTCGCTGAATTTGTTCACCAATTCTATATACAAGTAAAAGAACAAAATTAACAGTCAAACAAAGCATGTTTAAGAGGATAAATGGATGGGGAATTATAAACTATTTTGCTATTTTAAAGGTTCCTGATGATGCATTAGAGGTCTCTTACAATAGGTTTACTTGCATCCAAATACCGGTACTTCAATTCTCGAATATACACTGCATCACCACCTCTTTTCCTTAGTATATGAAACCATTCGATCAAGGATCCGGTTGCACAAAACCCTCCGGCTCATGCCTACTCTGCTGTTGACCATGAGTTGGTATTAGGCTAATTTGTTTCAAAATCCATGCAGGAAGTACTGGAATTACTGATGAGTCGTTCAGGCAGATCAGTATCCGTTGTTTCTTTTGGGAGAGATTTGTTGTGCACTTTTATCTTTATAATTTTCAGAACCTTTAAATTTACACACACAGCCATATTGCACATTACATGAAAGCTATAATCCAAAAAAAGAATAATAGGGGCATCTTCTAAATTTTGTGTAAAATTTAGTTTATTATAATATATTGTAATGTATATTAAACCGAACCTCTGGCCCTCAACATTCATCTTTTGAACAGTTGAGAGAGTCTGTTGAAGTCGCTCCATTATGGGAGTCTGTGTGCTGTCTGGAGCAAAGCAAAGTCTGCTCATTTTGCTAGGAGAGATTTTCTCAACTAGGTCAACAGTTTCCTTTAAAAACAAGAGAAACAATAGATTTATCAACAAAGACATTTAACACATTTACAGCAATCACAACTTAAATAGTAATCACTCCATTTGTGATGACAGGCTCTGGTATAACTCTACCTGTTTATGGACAGTACCAGCAGCAGGACGCTTTCGGAAGGGGGTCGAGATAAGAGGCATACAAAGGTTGGTGGGCGTCAGGGTGAGAGGAAAAGATGCAGGACGCAAAGGACCTGCTTCAATTCGATGCTGTATCTGCTCTCCAACCCTACAGATACATGTTAGAAAAAGGTTAATAGAGCAGGAACAAGCAAAAAAAAAAGAAGCTACGTGCACTATTATATTCGTTAAAGCTAACCTCTGCCCCTCAGCATTCATATTGCGTATGGAAGAGAGAATCTTTTCAAAGCGTTGCGCTATGGGAATTTGTGCAGTAGCATGAGCAGAAGGCCATTCCTCTATGTCAATTTGACTCTGAAACAGTTTCTGCTTGGGGAAATGTCTGGCTGCAGTGGTGGGCCTGATTTTAGACCTAGAAGAAAAAGTAAAAAAATAGTTTGTATCATTTATTGAAAGGTTGTCACATTACATAAGATCATACTGTGAATAATAAATATGTAAAAAAGTGATAGTTACACTTCTGATGCCTCCTGTTTCTCATGGTATGTCTGTTTCACAGCCTCTATCCAACTGTCAGGGGGCCGGAAATTCTTCAGGCTGTCTTTGTTAAAATATACAAAAATCTCACCATCATCTGTGAGTGCATCTGTGATTAAAACAGATAAAACATACATTTTAATAACAATGCAAAATGTCTGAAGAAGAATTGCCATTCTGTTACCAATCTGTTATTCCCACCTTTTGCCACAAGAGGCTCTAAACTCCAGTCCTTCATACGATGCTCTACACACAGACATATGATATCGTCCCAGGGAATATCATCAAAGGACGGTCCAGTCTCCTCATAGTCATCCTCTTCTGTATTCCTCACATGAAAATACTGGTAGTTCACTCTTCTTAGCAGGTTCTCCAGGCGGGACATTAGAATGGGTTGGCTTAGGGGTGAGGTGGGGATCTGGGAGACGTACTGGATTATAGAGGCACACAAATGTGGCCAGGAAGCTGAAAAGTAAGGGAAGAGATTAGATTTGTATAGGGGCATTAAAACATAGTGCTTATCTACAGTAAATTCTGCGTCAAATATACAAATTATATTAAAATGCACTGGACTCTATGCATGCTTACTGCCAACGTACAGTAGTTTGGAATAATTTGTTTAAAAAGACAGTCAAAACATTAAAACTGTTATATAAATACTACAAAATTTTTTCCCTCCTATTGTATTTTAAAATTGTATTCCTGTAATGACAAAGTGTTTTCTTTAGTGTTCCAAAGAAAATGACAAAAAATCCTGAAAAAAACCTATCAAGGTTTCCACAAAGACTACTAAGACGCACAGCTGTTTTCAACATTGATTAGAGGAACCATTATTAATAATTGACTATCAATAATAATTTATGATAAAAGATCATGAGACACTGAACTGAATGATGCTGAAAATCCAGCTTTTGTCACAGGAAACAAATTGCATTTTAAAATGTATTTAAATAGAAAACTTATTTTAAACTGTAATAGTACTGTTTTTACTGTAATTTGACCATAAGAGACATTACTGTTAAAAGGTTTAGAATAAGGCATTTTCCCCTAAAAGCTACACAAGTTTCTGGTAAATTATCCCCACCATTGACAAAAATATGGAAAAATTCCTTTCCCAATATGTACATGAAATGTTTTTTGTGTGTGCCAAGATTCAGTGTACAAAACATGGGGCAAACAAATGTGATCTTGAACTTTGAATTTGTTTGGTGTGCAGTTTGTGTGGTTTTTCATAGTATTCTCCCATACCATTAACAGGAGGCAGATCCCACTCAGGAAGTTGCCGACTCAGGATGGTTCTCTTGAGCCAGTATAAGTGTTCTGGAGAGTTCCAGGCTTGATGAGGAATCAGCTCGCTGTTCTCGGGGAGAGAGAATTCAGGAGGTGGCCAGCAGAAACCAGACAGGTGCTCTGACGAAACCACACTTGCCAGGAAACTCAGCACACTGTTGCAGAGTTGCACAATAGGCTCCGGGCGCTGAGACGGAAGACCTGCATGTTTCCTGTCCTGCCTGTCGCGTTGTAGTCTGGAGTGGAACTCACGGCACAGGCCTAACTCAACAACCTGCAGCAGGGTCTGAGAGCAGAGGGCTGGGCCAGCGGGAGAGCGGGCGGAAAGCCACCTCACAACAAGACTCATCTGAAGTGGAACAGTTACAAAGAAAATGCTTAAAAGCAACCAGATCTATTCATGCTTCAAATTACACCAAACAACATTTAAAAACTACGTACGTGTATCGTCTGAAACTGATAAGACACACACACAGCCCTAACACAATTTTTTTTAATGTTTTTATTTTTAATGAAAATAACTGTGTATTTTGAACACTTTTTGCAGACCAACCTGCTGTGAACCTTGCAGGTCAGTGAGGTTTGCTGGAATATGGACAAATATGTATTCAGAGATGAAGCCATCTTTCACTAATGTATCCAACATGAGTGCTGTGAAAAAGAGAGACAATAAAACAATCAGATTGTAGTCTTTCACACTCTTGGCTATTATACTATGTATTTTCTTTAACACTTGCCTTCTTCCAAAACCTGATCACTGAGACCATTGTCTTGATTGCCAGTCACCACCACAACCAGAGGTAGAGGAGAGTGCCAGCAACTGGCCTGCTGCACCTGTCTCAGCTGGAGGAGGGCAGAGAGCAGGGTCACATCCTCATCCTCTTCCCCCTGTCCAGTGCTGTTAAGAGGGGGAAGCAGCATCAGCAGAGCGTTTGTTCCATGGAGGTCCTTCTGTTCCTCCAGCACGCACTGGTCTTCCGCACTCAGGGGGCCATGACATGCCTGCACAAAGACACAGGGGTTAATCTATAAATGTAGAGACATTTGGATACCTGGATACAATTCTAAAGAGCTTCAAAGAGAGCTGGATACATTTTTAGTTTAAACAGCATTCAGTTACATCGTCCTGAAGTCAATGGATTTTTTGGTTAAATATGTTTTTGGATAAATGCCTGAAATAAAGTCTGTGGTTAAACTCAAAATAGTCACGTTTTATTCAAAGAAAAAAAATGCATCAGTAATACTCCTGACAAACTTTTAAAGCTTTTACTTGTGAAAAAGCCAGTTGTTAACAAGAAGCTAATTTAGACTACAAAGGGGCATTAAACTACCAAACTAGCAAGTAAACTCTGTTCAAAGTTGGGTTTTTGTGAAGATCATCTTGATGACCAATATGTATAAAAACAAACTTTTGTTGGTCACAGAGCTTATTTTCTGCAATTATCCAAAAGTCAATGGAAAAATTCTACCAATATTTTTTTTTACAAGGGAACCAGGGTGATGCTAACTTTCAGATTTACCTACAAAAATGTCACCAATTTATTCATTTTTAATATTTTTTCCCCCTGTGGTCCATTTTCTCCTCATTGCCTCACTGTAAATGAGTGAATAAAGACATTTTTCATTTAATTCATTCATAGGTAAATGGCTCACCTTTATAGAAATGTGAACTTCATGAGTCTGTCCCTTAACATTTGTCAGGCTGTGACTGATGCACAATGTTTTTAGTTGCCCTTTTGGATCTTCCTCACCATCTTCAAATTGATTTCCTCCACCCAATTTTACCTCAAGCCAGTCTGTCAGAATCCTGCATGGAAACAAACATTAAAAAAAATGTCAGTTGTAATTTCACATGTTTTAAGAAATTTCCCATCATTTTGTTCTTTACCTGCTGGCAAAGCTTATGTCACTATCACAGCTGTTTGGCAACAGAAGTGTGGCTTTCCAGAAGATTCTCTCAGGTGCATCAGGGGTGCTTTCTGCCACAAGTGAGGGGAGGTCAAGAGGCCTCCATACACGCTCACTGTCAAATGAGAAAAATTAAACATACAGACAAGTGATTAAAATGATCTGCATCCTAGACATCTATGTGAAAATGTATCCACATTGTACTTACCTCAGTAAAAGATTATAGTAGTAGGACACTTTCATTTGATGAACTGCTTCTTGTCTCATTTTCAGCAATCTATAAAGTCAGAATCAGGAACAATCATTTAGATGAATTCAAAACAACAAACAAATCCAAGCACAATAAAATAACCAAATTGAAATCTCCAAAAACAAACCTTGTGCAGGAAACTGCCATGTTCCCAGAGTTGCCCAGGTTGACCATTCCCTGAGCCAAAAGGACCATACAGGGGTTGGAAGGAGCACTGGGGACAAGGGCCTTCAGTTTGAACTGTGGATCTACACAGCCAGGGGCTGCAGGGAAACCACGCATCTGTCTCTTTAGCTGACGACGCACGGCCACCACATCACGCCACCTAGAGTACATGCGCACATCCGTTCTTTAAAGGATTCTAAAGAAGTGGGATAAAACACACCTCCAAGACCTCCTTTATGTACATAGAGAAACATTAGCTTCTCGAACCTCTTGATGAACTTGCGGATGCGCCTCAACTCATTGTCCAGGATCTCTTGCGCCATCTCGGCCACCTCCTCAGCCATCGTCTCCTCTACTATGCTGTCGCATTCCTCAGCAGAGCAGCGGGCGATACAAGCCACTTTCTCTTCTAAAGCAAGCCTGGAAGAGAAGAACCACGTCACCACTTTTGCAAACCTTTATTGGGGAAGTTCATGAAACCTGTCAAGAAGATGTCCAAGTCATGACGTACCTTATCTCATCCTCAGCGGTTGCCCTAATGCTCTCTGTTAGCACTTCGTCGTTGATCTTAAGACACAGCTCACCACTGAACTGCTCAAGAAAGGCTTCCTTCTGCCTAAAATCAAACAAAAAGAGGAGCGTGAAAACTTAAAACACCATCATTGTATTAAAACGTGAATGTAGAGGGTCCTTCACACACCTGGCTTCTTCCTTCTTGCGTTTCTCTTCTGCAATTCTCTCCTTCTCAGCTCTGATCTCTGATGCGGACAGTTCCCTCAGCAGCTGATGTAAGACTTCACTCACAACTGTTTCTACCTCACTGTCACTTGCACTGCAGGACACGTGTGAACATATAATAAGACAAAAACACTGGTTTGTTTTGTGACAAAAAAAGGGATTTTGGCTAAAAGGAAGTGAAATCTCCTGGCTGAAAAACTGTTTGCTTAATTTACACCCTCAAGAGTTTTAAACCTGTGCGTCAAGAAAGGAAAGAGCTCCTACCTGAGAGCTGCGGACACATATTCAGCAGCTGCACGGGTTACATCAGAGACTTCAGCCTCCACTACCTCATTAAGCACCACATCCACCTCTGCCATGATATCCTGCAAGACATCATAATGTCATCAGTGAGCTTATGCAGCACAATGTAGGACTGCCACACTTTGTGATTAAGACTGAAAAGAGTCTCACTTGATCTGTGTAGGCTGGCTCTGGTTTGGGTGGAGGAGATGGAGGTCGGACTGGTTGTTGGGCTAATATGGATTGGAAAACTAGTGGTGTCACCACAGGCAGAGTGGGTTCTGCTGATTGGGCCTTTTCCCCGGTTTCCTCCACATCATCAAGTTTGACAGGCTCTGTCATGCCAGGAACGTCCATGAATAGTCGTGGTTCAGCCAGAAGCCTCGTTTTCACCTGAGGCCTGGAGTCAGGCTCCACCACAGGCTTCAACTCCTGCCTCTGTGGAAGAGCTGCCAAGAACAAAACATCTTGAAAAGAAAATTCGAATGTGCTTTTTCACTAATGAAGTACTGAAGTGCATTCACACCTTTCAGGGTAGCTGGTGGGGCCTCTAAAGAGATATCATCTCCAGTGTACTTGTTGTTGGAGTCGAAGCTGCAAACAGGATTGTGCCGAGGCAGGTTGGGCAGCGGTCCACCGTTCACCACCTCGCCAATCAGAACAGTTCTCTTTCTCTCAATAGCGACAGACTTGCTCTGTTGCAGGGAGATATCAGGCTCCTGATAGGCTGTCCGACTAAGTTCTACCATGCTGGAGGATAAACAAATTAAGGTATTAATTTTCAAGAATTCTACATCTCAGAAATGACACTGAATACTATTGCATTGAGAAAGGATCTAAAAAAGTGCAAGATAGTGCAAAATAAGTAGGACATACCCTTCATTGATATTAAGGCCATATTGTTGAATAAAGTCTGTGGCTTCAGCGGCATTACGGAACATGAGCATTCTGACAAAGTCCTCTATTGGAAAGATGGTGGCTCTCTGAGACCCAACGGTAAAGGCCACATTGAGGATTTTTAGTGCCTTGCTTCTCACCTAATCAAACAGAGAGATAAAGAGTTTGATAAATGACAAAAAACTTCACAAATACTGCTTCCTGAACTACCTTCTAGGAAAGACGCATTTACCTGATTGAAGTATCTGTGAAGTATGCAGCTGCTCAAATAGGAAGCTGCGCTCACAAGTTTAAAGAACCGGACAAAGTTATTGCTGTTGAGAGCTGCAAAAGCCTGCACAGCGAAATCCACCTCCGGAGACCCCCGTACCTCTTTACGAAACTGCTGCACCTCACTGGATTGACAACAAATCCATTTGTATTATTTACCAATGCAAAGAATTATTGATTAGTACTCTTCAGCAAAGATCTGTATCAGAACCACTCTGCGCTGTCATTGGAAACCAGATTATTTCCCTCTTCAAAGTGCTCACTAACACAAAAGTCAAATTAATTTCCTTTCTGATCATATAAAAAAAATGGCAAGGCTTTTTTCCACCTAAAAATATATCTCAAATAAGATCTTCATTCAGCGAAAAATGACGATAGTGATGCTGAAAATTTTTATTTGCACATTAATGTGTTTATATGTATGCATTTGACAGAAACTTATGCAAAGTGACTTGTATTACATATACCCCTGGTTTCACAGACATGGCTCTACTTATTCGAGCTACAGGCACTACTTGACTGCCTAAAAACGGCTAAAAATAGCTTTATGATTAGGGTTACTGCCAAAAAAGAAAAAAAGCAAGGTTTTACCGAAGAATATCTCCATCATTGAGCTTAAGCAGCACGTTGTATTGGCGGAACTCTGCCTCATTGGAGCAGTACACCTCCTTGGTGGCCAAGTCTTGATACATCTCCTTCAGACTCTGCAGGCACTTGGTCATATTCTCATTGTTGATCTTGGCGTCAAAAGACATCATGGGTTCTTGGCAGAGGTGATGGGCGCAGTGAATGTGGAAACGGGTGCATTTCTCAATGAGTGATACTGTTACTGGATCACATAGATGCTGCTGGGTAATGTCCTACAAGAGAAGATCAGACATAATTACAAAGAAATTGGCGACATATTCAGAACGACACACAATACATATTTTAAAACAATCAGTTTTAATATTTTAACAAAATCACCATATGAAATAAGATAATTATATCAAAGTTGTTATACCAACCTTGCGGATGCCTCTGGTTCGGTTCCAGACAAAGTCATACCAGTCACGGTAATTGCCCTCACCCTGGTCCATAATCTGAGTCACCAAGTAGTCCATAGTCATGCTTAGCACAGGAAGTGGTCTAAGCTCATGAGGGAGAGGTTCTTCCTGATCGGCCGAAGATCTGCTATATTCTTTGATGGCAGCAAAATGATCCACCTAAGCAGATTCAATAAACAATGTACTCCAAGGTAAACAATGCCAAACAAAGCAAGGTATAGTGTTCTATAAAAGCAAGGCTTACAAACATTTATAATTAATCATTTAAATAACTCAATATTGAGCCAAGAACATACAAACATGTGGATTTCAGATCATTATTGCACTGTATTGTCACAAACCTTCTCTGTATCCGGAACGAGCTCAAAGACGCTCAGCTGGTTACGGGTTTCCCTCATATAACGCTCTTTCTCCGGGCACATATCAGGGCATGTTCCAACAAACACTTTAGACAAATCAAGGTCTGTTCTTTTGGGCCGAGCTTCAGAGACAAAAATACCATTATTACCCTATAATTTATATTCTAAAACAAAGTTCAGTACAATATTATCAGATCAGAGACCTTGCCGTAGAATCTTATCTCTCTGCTCTAGGACGCGGTATCTCTCCTCTGCTGTTTCAGCCACCTGACCGATGAGAGGCTGCAGTACTGAAGGCAGGTTATTATTAGGCCGCTCCATGCTCCGCTCTTCTGAGACTGACTCCAGTGGTGTCTCGCTCTCAAATTGGAGTGTTTTAGCAACTGAAGATTTCTTGATCGGAGAGCTTTAACAGAAAAAACAACACGCAGCAATAAATAATCAGGCCAAACAACCATCAAGTAACAGGATTATTTGATATTACATGTCTTAAATGACCTTTTAGTAAGAGGGCTAGTGGTGCTGATGGGCACTGCTCTGGGAAGAGGCTTGTGACTAAGGGAGGATTGCAACAAATCAGCCCCAGACTCTGACTCCTCCATCACAACTTTGATCTCTGAAGCAGCTTTTTCACCTGGACCTGAAAATGACAAGCATTTTATGAGCATAACAGAATGACAGAGAAAGTTCACAGCATTGTTTAATACAGGCAAATGTTAAGCATAATTTTGTGAAAAAGTCATATTGCAAAAAGCAGTTAACATTACTGTTTCTGCTTTGATAAAGGCTTAAGAACACGTTAAAACCAGGCATAAAATGACTTTCACACCACATAGGTTTTCATATGCTCAGTCACAGCTAAGAAAAGGATATTATGACCATATTTTTTGTGTCCCTAGTGTCATGTAAAATTTTTATTGTAACTAGTGGACAAAAAAAGTCCAAATGTGAAACGGTGAACTTCAGATTGTTTCAGTTTAGCTTTTAGCTCAAGTGAAACCATGGCAAATATTTTATGATTGGAATATTAAGAAATAAACTCTTAATTTAATCAGTAATTTTGTGGATGACTTCAACAACGCACAGATCAGTTGAACATTCCCACAAGGCAAAACCACAATTTTGATTTTAGTAAGATTAATTTCACAGCCCTACACAATAAATCTACCATTTAATCATTTAAAGTGTTTAATGCAATTAAACAATGTTCTAAATAGCACTGTTACCCACTTTGTTTCTTTCTTTGCCAAAATATCTGAATTTCATTCCTCTGAAACTGCTTTCCTTTCTTTTTGGCTTTGGCTGCAGATGCCTGAAAGCAAAAGATAGAGATCACTTAATTTAATCACAAACATATTTATTAAATGAATGAGAATTATGTATTATGTATTTAAGTAGTCATGCTCACATGATCATTGAAATGCACAATTGCCAGATTTTTCCGAGGCCTGCAATACACCTTAAGCACTTTCCCAAAGTGCCCAAAATGCTCTGAGACGAGTTCCTTCCTGTTGAGTTTGGGTGGTATTCCTTTGCACTGTATAACAGTGGCATCGGTAGGAGAGAGACCAGCCAAACTGTCTGTACTCTCCGTTCGAGCAGCACATCTACCTAAAGCGTGTGCCTGTGGTTCAGACTTGAGCGCTACAAAGACAAGAAATCACAACATTGTTAATAATTAAAAAAAAGCTTTGTATAACAATTAGTGATGCATTAACATATCAGTTGATATGGGATATAATTTTTACATTTAGATTATCTTTGCAATCATCAGATAGTAATGTAAAAATGTATTTACTATTAATCTAAATTATTCCTTTTTCATACTGTTCATTATGATGTTGTGAAGTATAAATTAAAGTTAAATTTTTATTTTATTCAGTCAGACAAAATAGTGCAGAATTTTAATATCCACCAATAACATGAAAATAATTAGCAAATCATATAGAATTTTAATATTGTTTTGTGGCTCTAACAACAAACCCCCATCTCCTACCCCCGCGCAAAAAAAAAAAAAAAACGCACAAGAAAAGAACTGTAACTTACAAACTTCCTCTGTTTTTCTCAAAGCTGCTGGAGCTTGAGATCTCAGAGGTATAGTGGCCACATCACTACCTGGACCAGGTGCATCTGGTCTTTCTGGAGGATGATCTTCTCTCTTGACTGGGATGACTTTGGATTTCAGAACCCCAGACATCGCACTGCGAAAAAGCCCTGCAGCTGGGCCACGGCTTCTCAGCAGTGGCCGTTTAGCGGGTTGTCTCGGGACATCTGCTCCAATCTCACTACTATCACTTTTAGCTGTATTTGGATCTACCGGCTCCTCTTTACGTTTTATGCCGAAACTCACAAAAGCGGTTTCTCCTCCACTGCTCTGCCCACTACCAGCTCTATCCTCCGTTCTCAGTGGGGCTTCAGTTTTTGGGACCCCAAAACCAAAGGGTCCAATGACATTGGCACCAAATGCAGGTATTTTGGTATCTGACTGAGGCTGAAGGGTCTGCTCTGTGAAGCTGAAGGTGGACGGAGTCGTTGGCTGTGAAGCAGGCGTACTGCTGCTGGAAGGGTTGGCAGGTTGAGAGAAGGTAAACTGAATGCTGCTGCCACCACTAAGTGTCTCCTTTTGTGAAAAATTAGCATTAGACAGTGAGACAGAAGGAGCTGCTGCTGGCTGTGAGAAGCTGAAACCCAGAGCGCTTGGCTTTACGCAAGAGAACAACGAACCACCAGAGGAATTCTCCATGGTACTAGTTACAGCCTTCGATGATCTAATGGTTTCAGAGAGTGAAGCAAGATTTGAGCTGGGAAGTTCTGGGCTGATGCTGAAAATAGGTTTGAAAACTGCTTCATTGGGTGGCTTGAAAGCAAACTGGTTCCCACTAGGGGGATTATCAGTCCTACCACCTATTGAGGAGTTTGAAGATGCGGTGGGTCCAGAGAGGGCAGAAAGCTGACCGAAACTGGGCTGGTTGGTAACAGTGCTGTTGAAGCTGGTAGACGATTGGGGGATGTTGGAGGAAAGTCCAAATGAAGAAGGCTGACTGAAAGCTGAGCTCTGATCAAAAGCAGACATCTGATTCTGTTCTGTAGCTTGCGCATATGAAGGCGGTGGTTGTCCATATCCAAGCGTGCCTTGACCCAAACTCGGCTGCCTAAAGGCTGGGGCTGTTCCCAAAAAGGAGAACGATGACGGCTGCCCTAACCCTTGAGATAAACCACCACCCTGGCCAAAAGTAGGCGTTTGGCCGAAGACAGAAGGCTGTTGTGTTGACTGGCCAAAAGTTGGCTGACTGAAAGCAGAGGGTTGCCCAAAGCTAACACCCTGCGCCGGGTTCTGTTGGGCAAAGGACTGAAATAGATTTCCAGACTGATTAGTGTTGTTTGGTGCCTGAAAGGCAGTTTGTGGCTGACCAAAGATGTTTGGATTCATGATGGATGAAGCAGGAACAGCAACTGTTAAGATTTACTGATGTGTTCCTGAGCAAATCGTCTTCTGGTCATGACCAACGTAATCTGAATCCTGTAAAACAAAGACAGAAAACAGTTAACTCTAGTTTACTTTATTTAAACGCAAATTTCGCAAATTTAGTCCGTATATAATAGAAATCTGCGTATAGTTTGCAAACCAAATTAAAAGATGCTAGTAGCTCAAAGAAGAAAAATAAGCCGAATGTTGCTCTGAACGCTGAGCACGTTTTTACTCTAGCAACTTAAATACTTATAATATTCGTATGTATTTCATATGTCTATATTATATACAAAGGTTAAACACAATAAAATCGAAAGGGAATAAAAGCTGCAAATACTTTGGCTCTGTCCTCGTCGCACTCGAACCGGATGTTTTTTTCTCTTCTTCGTGAACAGTCGCGTCGATCCAAGGAGACTCTGTGCGACTGCGGCCCCTACCGGCAGGAAAGAGCATGACAACGTTAGACGAAAATAAGTACAGGTCAGTGCGTTAAAATGAACGAACATTTGCCTTATAGTAATCCACAAACAAATATGACAACAAAAATACTTTAGGCCTATCTTAAACAGCAAACCAAAGGATCTAGTCAAAAGATTATACAGAAATGGTGGTGTGTCCATCAAATGCGAGTGCTATTCTGATAAAGCCTTTAACTCTTGGTCGGCGTGAACTTTTTTCACTTGAGACGCTGTGTGATCCGCAGGCTGACAATGAAACATACTTCTCTCAGTGGAGAAGCCATGATATTTTCATAGGGGTGGCCAAGCAGTCAGTCTGGGGTGGCACAGAAATTTTCTTTATTTCAACATAAAAATCATTTTGACTCTTTTAGTGCCTAAAACACAACTGAATACAATTAACTTGTATTTAATATTTTAATTGAGATAGTAGTGAATTAGATCATGGAATACTGAGTAAATTTGACCATTTTATTACTATTTCTCACCTCCAGGCATATTAATAAAGGGACTCACACTACAGCTAAAGTTCAGCTTGCTCAGTTAGCTTGATTTTGGTTCTCAAAACCACCAATAACTTGTTCTCTATTGTTGCATCTTCATGGACACAGAAAGATACATACAAAGAATCAAAAGGTTCAAAGATTATTTAGCTTTTGTCTATTTCAAAATGCTAAAAAAGTAGTCAAAATAAATAATTGCAATAGTTCTATCATACGTTTGTAGAGACAAACTTTTGAAGTTTTTGCCTCATGTCCTACTATATAGGTATAATGTATATATATCACATGACCACACTTTCTGCCATTTAGCAGTATAAAAACCATGAAATTATTACACTACCATTTACTTTTATTATTATTACAATGAATGTATTGAAACACTTTAATGTGTGAATTATGTTATCAAAAAACTGAACATATAGCATTGTCAGGAAAATAATGTTTTCTCTTTTGAATACCAATGTGCAAGAAGGTGAATAACGGCAGACGTCAATAGCACATAAATGCCAGAATGTAAAATGACTTTTTTTGTGCATTTAAATTATCAATTTTAATTTGTACTTTACAAATTAATGAATAATTAGCATCTATATTCTAGTACAAATGCCCAGTGCTCACATTTATTCATGCATTAAAAACGTACACATAGGCTTGTGTCTTATATTGTGATCTCACAGAATATTTTAGTCACGTGACGCAGAGCCTATATAACAAATACATACATGAGATTCATTGTTCATGCAGTGTTTTTTTGTGTGTCTTTTAACAGAAATGTGTTGCCCCAAGAACGGGCACTGCATCCTTCTTAAAGGTGTAAAACTAATTATTTAATTTCTATCAGTTGGTGTTATTTTGATTTCGCCTCACTGCGTATATATCTATTGCAGTGATATGTTGTACATACTCATAAATCCCCTCCGACTAAGACTGAACAACAATAAAACACAGATATTTTGGTTTCATTAAAAAGTTTAATTGATTTTTCTTAATTGAAGTTCATAAAGTACATAATGCAGTACAAAGCTCAAGCACAATTTAATGTAAAAAGCTATATAAAATTGATTGAGGAAAAGAGTATTTTTCACAGTATAAAAACAGAATATTTATATTGCATATTCCAAGCACAACAGAATCAAGTTCAAAAGAAAGAATTATAAAGAAATTGACATTCATATGATTCACTTCTGCTGGAAATTCTTGTAAGTGCATATGCTGCTTATGTCTCGCTGAAACAGTGGTCTTCTTTAGCTATGCTTCAGAATGTGTCTTCGGTCTCTCCACAAAGTGGAGGTTAACCTGTCTGTCTGGAACAAGCACTGTGCGACTGAGTGCCCGAACCTCACCCACAGTTGGGTCCGGTCTGATTTCAAACAACTTGATTATCTATAATGAAAAGATGCAATCAAAAAGCACAATATATTAATGCAGTATAAGTGTCTGACATAAAAACAAAAATAAATCTTTCTATTTCTCTTACCCTTGCCAAAGCCAGATGCATCTCCAATTCAGCGATGCGACGCCCAACACAGCCTCTGACTCCAAAGCCAAATGGTATTGACGCAAATGGGTTGGGTCTTTTTCTGCCATCTCGGAGCCAGCGTTCAGGTTTGAACTTCAGCGGCTCTGAGAAAGTCTCCTCATCAACGCTCATTGCATAGTGGCACAGAGAGAATGTTGTCTGTTTAAAAAACCCATCTGATTTAGTGATTTAACTCTTCTTTTCTTCCTCACAACATGAGGACAATTTACCTTTTTAGGGAAAAGGTGTCCACCAATGATTACATCATTTTCTGCAATAAGACGTCCATTCATGGGCACCACAGGATAAATCCTGCACACAAAATAAGATTATAATATGCAGTTATATATGCAGAGTTTGGTTGGCCACGGTCAAATTTTATTTTGCTTCTCAAAGAAATAACCCTCCACCTTAATGCTTCCTTGATGACAGCTTTGAGGTAAGGCATGCTGTTCACTTCCTGTGCAGTTGGGACTCTGTCATCATTTAAGACTCTGGTTACGTCCTGATACAGAGCCTCTTGAGCTTCTGGATCTCTTGAGAGGAGATACAGTGCCCACATCATGGTGTTGGAGGTCTAGACCATGAAGAGAAACAAAGCCTTATGTATCATTTTAAAACTCTTATACAGTTTGTTTAAATGGTCAAATTGGTCTAGAGTAAAATGGTCTAGAGTAAATTTTTCTTACTGTGTCCACTCCAGCCAACAGCAGCTCCGAGACACTTCCATAAACGTCTTTACTGCTCATCTTAGCATTGGAGAGCAGATAGGTGAGATACTCCCCAGCAACTTCCTGTTTTGCATCCACGCACCTCTGAATGGCCTCCATCTTCATGTCAATCAACTTTCTGGCTGTGCGTAATCCATAAGTACAATACATCATCAAACTCCACACCTGTTTCTCTTGTAGTCTATCTGACGAAGATGTGTAAACAAACAAGTTTACCGAATTTGAATATGCCCTCCCAGCCATTGATGTACCACCGCCAAAATGGCAAATAATTGCGAGTCCATTTGGGAAGTATCGCCACATGCATGCTGTAGGAGAACATTTGCGCAATAGAGTTAATGAAATCTTTTGTCTCAACAGGAATGTCTTTCTCCAGGCAGCCAATGCGGGTTTCAAACAGAATGGATGAGATTCCTGTATGAGAAAAGCAACAGGCAGAAAATTCACAATTACTGTGGGTGCATATAAACGTGTTTTGCTATTAGTTGACACACATGATAAATTGGCATGCACATTAATTGTAATGAAATATATGACTATAATTTAATTTATATAATGAACGTTTGCTCACTGTGCAGCACACAAAGCAGATTGCGGTATCTGTTGCATGCCAACATTATATCAGGGATCTTATAGCAGAAGAATGCAATACAGAGCAGTCTGAACTCAATAAAATTACTTAAGTAAAAATATCTTAATACTTAAATATTAAGATATAATATAAATATCTTAATACTAAAACTCTTTGATCAAGTTTGGATTCTAAATATAATTATGGATAAAGGGGTCTACTGCGTCTTCTGCACTACCTCAAAAATATTAAGCAACTGTTATCAACATTGATGATAATAAGACTTTTTTTTTTTCTTGAGCACCAAATCAGCATATTAGAATTATTTCTGAAGACTGCTGAAAATTCAGCTTTTTTCATAGAAATTAAGTACATTTTAGAATATATTAAAATACATTACAAATTGTGTCCATAATCCACAATATTACAGTTTTTTTTTCAGTACTCTTTTTGATCAAGTAAGAGATTTGGGTAACTTAAATTGCTTAATTTGCCAATTAAACATTACAGGTTATTATATATTAAATAACTATATTTGCTCAAACAAAAAAAATTAAAAATTAAATGGGGTAGGATGTCTACAAATGTTGTATTTTTAAGCAATAATGCTGCATTTGTTTTTATTTATTTCCTTTCACACTTTGATGTGAAATGTGTGATTAATTAAGTCTTGCATTGTGTAATATTGCAAATTAAATAAATCAATCTTTCTAATTATACCAAGCAATTTGTGTCTTCTATTGTCTGGTTTTATAGCAACGTTTTATTACCCCCCTCTATTTCATCATTTATTAATCTTGCTTAATTTCTATATTTACTATTATATTATTAAAATCAAAATTTGTATCCGTTAATATTAATGCACTTTGACCTGGCATGAACAAATGTGTTTTTATTAAATTATCAAAGATTAGTAAATGCGGTAAAACTATATTGCTCAGATCATGTTGACTAATGTATTACCGTAACTAAACATTAACAAATGAGACCTTATTGTAAGGTGTTACAGATTTGATCAAGATTCAGTTGCTTATGGAGGGGAAATACCTTCAAGGGAGAAGCGGTAAAGCTCATTGGTCATGTCAGAGACAAGATCACCAGTGGGGCTTGTTTCCCGCAGATAGTAAATGCGTTTGATGAAGTCTGTGACCACTGCATTGACCACATCTCCATACTGAACCGAGTCCTTTGGATGCAGCATGCGTTTGTTCAGCACCGTCCGCAGTTTGTACCATTTCTCTCCTTCTCTGTGGAAAAATATATTCTCTTTTCAGAACAAAAATCCTTATAACCTGAAAAGTTCAATTAACATCACGCAGCAACATAAACCAAATGCACTTTGGCCACATAAAAACAACTGATGTGATTAGTCTTACATAACGTTTGTTTCAAAACAAGTGTTACGGATAAAGATTTAGGTTACTCTGTGAAAGGGCCATAGCCGATGCCTCTCATGTCACGGTACTCTGTCCACAGGGTCATGTCTCCTCTGGAAGGAAACTTCTCATCTTTTCTAAGGAGTTCCTCCAATAAGTCCACCCTGCTTATTACAACGGAATCGAGGATTCCAAATTTCACTTTGTACATGGGACCATATTGCTGTTTATCATGTACCTGGAGAGATGAAAAACAAGAGGTGAAGAACAAACAAGATGTACAAGTGAAGCAGAAATCTGGTTCATTTTGAGCTAAATTGCTCTGAATCTCCAAACTGGTTCAGAGATACAAATATACTGTAAGTACTGTATACTGAATTATTTTAAAGTATTTAGTTATACAAGACAGTTGTTTCCTTTCTACTCAGTGTTTTTAAAGGCAAAACAGTCTGAATACATACACGAAAGGAAGAAATAATTAATTTTAACAGTCCTGGAGTCACTCATGTGATAAATAAACCATAGCTGTGTTATTTCTCTGTACCTGCAGCTCATGCGCACGATTCAGGTACCCTTTAAAGACCAGTCTGTACAACATCGTAAATAATGTGACCTCTGGGAGGTCAGCCACAGTCTTGAGCTTCCCGTGGCTGTCCTGGACAGTGACAGAAGCAGCAGCATTTCCCCCTGCCCTTCTCCTGATGTCCACAGTCACTGTTGTGGGCCTCAAAAGACCAAATCCAATCCGTTTTGCAGAGCTCATTGCACAACAAACAGCCATTATGGATGCAGGGAGTAGAGTGTGGGAAACACGGATTCTGTTTCACACGAGAAGGGAGGGAGGGAGGTGGGGCAAAAGCCTTTCTAGTTAACCCTTCACTATCTGTTGTAATGTAACATTGTGAGCAGGTTTGTTTTGAAATCTGAAACGCCATTCTCGTGCAAATGTTGCTTCTGGAGAAAATTTAAATTCACTTGACTTAAAAATATCATCATTTACTCATCCTTAGGTCATGCTAAAAACATCGTCTTTCCTCTGAATGACAAAAAAGATGCTCTTTTTCACATTATGAAACTCTTGTTTATTTATTCTTTTGTGTTTCACCAAAGAAATGCGGTCAAACAGGTTTGGACCGGGTAAGGAAGAGGGTAAAGAAACTGACATTTACATTTTGGGTGAATTATCCCTTACACATTAACCTCTGCTCCAATTCCTCCAAGGCTGTATTAAACAAACACAAACAAAAGATTCTGAACCTTTTCAAACTCGTAGATCTCTGTTCAATACCTCTGTTAAATTTACTGAATATTTAGTAATTTTTTTTCCTTCAATCACCTAAAAAATGTTGGATAACATATATAATATTGTTATAACATATTACAAAAAAACCCAGATTTATCTCTTAGCCAAATAAATATTATGTCCCGCTTATGCCATTATTGAGCATAATTTAATATACACAATGAAAATACACAAAGCAGATAATTTGATGACCATCTCTGGTCATTTCTGCAAATAAAGCACATGACCTTGAACAAAGGCAAAGGCAATCAGTGCAATCTGTCGTTACGTAACCAATAACAAAGGCAAATGCAAAAATAATTCCATAAGTTAGATTTTATTACTCCAATGTGTGAAGAGTCTTTATCCAGATGGTTTACATTTCAAAGAATGATTCAACCACACTGTTTATCACTCGCCTGTTGCTCAAAAGTCACTCAAAAGTCTTTGTCTCTGTAGGCGTTCACTTCTTGATCTCTGCAATGTTTTTGATGGAGCCAGCTGGGTCTGTCTTGTAGAGCATGAAGTGTCCTTGTACCTGAGCGGCACTGAGGTCTACGTGTGCTGCCAGCGCCTGCTCTGCAAACCTCTCTGCCTCGGCCGCACACTCCTGAGGGTAAAACCTCTGGAACATCCGAGACAGCTGCAAGTGAGAGCAGTGGCCCACGTACTGCTTCAGATCAACACGGCCAGGTCGGACAAGAGCCGGATCAAGTCTTCAGCACACAGAGGAAAAAAAAAAAAAAGAGGAATGGGAGGAAGAAAACTATACGTCACCAATACCAAGAAAAACACACCGTTCATGGCAACAGGGGTTCATTACTATTGTGTACTTCATTCAATATTATTGGATTTTTAAAATATAAATTTGCATGCACAAAAAGCTATTTTAAGATAAACTAAAGCATCATACATCCATATTTCCAGAAATGTTGGAACATTTTGTAAAATGCAATAAAAACCACAATCTGTGATTTGTTAGTTCTCTTGAACCTTTTTTTTTTTTCAAAAGTACAATGAAAATGTTTTCACTGACCAACATAATTGCATTTTGTACATATAAACCAAAATTTTTTTTTTGATGCCTGCAACACACTACAAAAACTTTGGGACAGAATAAAAATGATAAGATTAGCACCGTGGTCCTGTGAGGCACGACATATCGTTCCGTTCCACTCTACGTCCCCACATGTAGCGGCATGACAATAAAGCTCAACTTGACTTGATCATCTTTGTCTTTGCAAGCAAAGATGGGTCATAACTCATAACTTTGTGCCAATAAAAAACAACAACACATTCCTCAATGCAAGATTGCAAAGAATTTATGTCTTTCACCAGCTACCTTATATAATATTGTGAAAAGATTCAGGCAATTCAGAGACATCTCAGAGTTGTGCAAGACCATAAATGCGCTTGACCATCATGCTACTGTGTTAAGCATACCACATGTAGTATTTTTATTTTTTCCACATGGAGTATTTTTGGAAAACCGCTTTCACTCAGCACAGATTGATGTGGCCATCTAGACTTACAGGTGCAAAAGCAAACATGTGTCACGGTATGGGGTGCATCAGTGGAAACGGCATGGGTCACTTGCATTTGTGTGAAGGTACCATTGACATGGAGACGTATATTTGGATTGTACAGAAACATAAATTATCAAGATGGAAAATGCCAGGCCTCATTCTCCACGTACTACAACAGAGTGACTTTGTAGAAGTCTTCTCACAGTCAATCTTCACCGTATTGACCATGTGCCTGACCGCATCCCTGCAGTCCAGATTGATCTTTTATTGAAAATGTATGGCCCAACATGAAAAAGAGACAATAACGACTACGGACTGTTGAGCAGATGTCATATATAAGGAGAGCTTGGGAAAAAATTCCATTTGCACAACTGCAACAATTAGTAACCTCAATTCCCAAATGATTAAAACATGTAATTAAAAGTAAAGGTGATGTGACACAGTGGTAAACATGCCTCTGTCCCAACTTTTTTAGAGTGTGTTGCAGCCATCAAAATCAATATTTATTTATGAATTCGGTATTCGCATAGCTCTCTATGCACAGAAAACATCATGCGAGTTCCTAATAGAGTTCTCTTTCTCGTCTGAGAACTGATGACCTAAAACACATACAAACAATAAACTTTCACTTTTCACTCTTCCGTACGGATGTGACTATAATGGATGTGTACATAGATGGCAAAATGATACAACGTGCAGCTCTGGTTTAGAACAACACTTGGGTCAGTAATTTTCCTTTTTGGGTGAACTATTTAAAATGTATACAATATAATTTATATGCATTTTGATAAATATTCATTTATCTACCAATATATCGGACTATCACTACCTAGCACTATAAAACAAACTTCATTGCCAGCCGTCTTAAAATGATAAGAGGGAAAAGGGCAAGATTATCAGGATTTTACATTCCAAAGTACATCAAACAAAAAAGTAATGCTTAAATCACGATGAACAATTGGCAGTAATGAGTTTTACCTGTCAATGAAATTAGTTGTCATAAACACAATTCTAGCCTCTGAAGATGCCACTCCATCCAGAGCGTTCAGAAGTCCGCTGAAAGTGAGCCTTCCCATGCCCTGATAGGCCAGTGGATCTGTGAGAACAAATGGCCAGGAAGACAGAATTACATCAACAAATGCAGAAATATTCCACTGTACTGCTAACGCCTGGCTATGTGATTATAATAACATGGTCTATTATTATTCATTTATATTATAAATAGACAGTGAGTATTCAGAAGCACAACAGTCTGTAAGACTTACTCTCTGTGGGCAGAAGCTCCCGGCTGACGAAGGCTGCATCCACGTCCTCTAGCAGGATGATGCTTTCCTGCGGAGCGACACTCAGCAGGTGGTTGAGGCGATCGTCAGACAGGCTGCGGTCACTGAGACTCATCAAACAGATGCTGTAACCCAGCTCACCTGCCAGCGCAGTTCTGAAATACAAACAGAATGTTAAGACTTTGGACTCCAAATTGCACTTTTGCTCCGTATTTAAAATTTATTTTTGCAGCTATACTATACCATTTAAACAAAGTCTGATGTTATTTGCACTGCATGTATAAATAGCAACACATATTCATTCTTACTGACCCCAGTTACACAATTTGGGTCACTGATATTTATTTATAATTAAAACTCAATGCCTTTTAAGAGGTATGTAAAATAATAATATAGACCTTAAATGATAGAAGTGACATTTTTGACTAATTTATTCTTTGACCAGTAATTTTTCCTTTTGTTTATCTCATCTTAGTCTGAATGGATGATTGTGATAACTAAATTCAATGAGTATAATCTCAGCATTGCTATGTTGCTGCTTCAAAGATGTCTAACTTGTCTCCCTGTTTTAACACTAATAGGCAGTCCAAATGGCTATTGAACGCTATTGAAGTGGATAAGGGAAGAGAATTCAGCATTTACACTAAAGATAACATTAGAAAAGTGCCTAACATAACATTTTAGTTTGTTGTAATGGCTCTAATTTGAAAGCTCAACATTTCCATTTTAATCTTTATGAATGATTAATGTTTCTACAGTATATTGTAATGAATTTAATATTATATTCTGTCTAAGTTAAAGTTTTATGTGGGGTACGGGGTATTATCTATCTACATTGTGTGTAAATAGTGTCATTAACCTCTGGAATGAGTTAACTGGACATAAGTGGGACTGAGACAATACTGCATCAGAGAACTAACTATTTCACAGAGGAAATATAGCAGCAAAAATGTAATAAAAAAATTCTGATAGATTTATGGATCCATTTATGAAGACTTAAGTCTAACTAAGTTAATATTATTATGATCTTCGACGGCGTTTTAAAAAAATGCTGATTGTTTTAAAACAGCTTTAAATATATTGATGATGTCTAATACCATTTTTGTATCATTTATACAGTCATGTGGAAGATTATGAAAATCTGACAGCTATTGTTCAAATTATAACAATTTTGATGTAGTGACAAGCCATATGAATGAAGGAGTTTAAGATTTTAGTTATTTCTAGCTGATCAAGTCTAACAGACAAGACATTGAGAACAAAATTTACTTTAAAAGGTTGATTTTGAATGTTGTATTGTTAACATGGTCTGAATACTGTGAAATTCTTTAAAAATGTAGTTCTAGATTAAACATAATTAGACATTTAACAGTAATGTCATGATATAAAAATACGTGCTGAACGAGTTATTATTATTCCACTATTTTGGAATTTATATGCTTCGATACTTGTCATTTTGATGAAAGATTTTACCATTAACAAGTTTAGGTTCAATTTTATTTATGTGGGCTATAATGACTGTAAATAGGTATGCGGAGATAAAGTATCTGGTTATTAAGTAAAAATTAGAACAATTCTATGTTTCAGTGGAAATAACGATTGAAATGTTGATGCGAATTAGTTTTTTTCTATTTTTGACTAAATGTTTTAAGATGTTCTGCAATTAAGATGGTACATGCAATGTGTCTGTAAACTGAGGGATGCTTTCTCTTGCGACGCCAAGGTCATGGGTTCGGTTCCCAGGGAACTGATTAGAATGTCAATGTGTACCTTCAATGCAAATGTCGTCTATGTAACCACTTCTTTAGTTTACTTTTCATCTTCAATCATTTGAGAATTCTGATTAAAATTATCTGAACCTCTCACTGAGAGAAAGAACATGCTATCAGTATGTCTTGGGGTAAGTGTCTTGTTATAGCCAGAGCTCGACTAACTTCAACCTTGAAGAAGCTGTGTATTTGTGTGTGTGTGCTAGTAGATCAGTATTGGTGAGATGAACAACTGGCACCCTGGGGAGATGGAATGACGTCACGTCTAAACCAGAGGGCTTGGTGTCAGCCATATAATCTGTATAATCAATGGAGATATGCTTCTGCCTATCAGTCCATGTGTGGATATTTTCTAAGTTTATCTATTTCTTAGCCAATCAGAATCATTCAACCTGAAGTAACCTGGATGACCTGTGTAAAGTATAATTGCTATGGAAATGTGAATGAACTCAGAGCGGCCTATAAACTCCAAGTGAGTGTTGAAGTTGAGTGTTCTGCTGATGAAACTGAACTATCCTTCACTAAAACATGTATTTATTTGATTATACTTCTGACTCCTGGTCTTTATTCATCATCTGGTCCTTGGGTCTTTAGTTCCCCAACAGGGTTCAAATCTACACTTTGTATAAACACAATACTTTATAAGACACTATTATTCATTCATAGGAAGCAACAGTACTTACATAAAGCTGCTCTTTCCACAGCCTGGGGGTCCATAAAGCAGATAGCCCCTTCTATATGGAATGCCTTATTGAAGCATTTTCAACAACAAAAATGAAATGAGATTTTACAACACTTTCTAGTGATATTAGAGAAGTGCACACGCTTTTTTGCAAGATATGGAAGTTTAAAAAATGACTTTTTTGACTGAAGTTATCACCTCTGTCAGTGTACCACTTAGGATTTCCTATGAACTCTTTTACATCATCAACAATCCTCTCCGCCACACCATTCTCCAGCACCACCGATGAAAGTGGTCGTCGTCGCCTTGGAAACCCGAAGGGTCTCCACTCCGCTCCAAGTGCAGTGTACATCACAGTCCGGCCTTCTTCCTGCTTCAAAGCTAGTTCACGTGCTGCACGGACACAGAATCCAATATTAAGGCTGTTACATGTTTCTAAAGAATTCAGCCGACAGTCACATACCTTCTTGAAGTATGTTGAAGAATATCTGCCGATCTCTGCCCAGAGCAGTGAAGGTGACGGACTCCCAGGGTGTTCCGGTGTGCAGGTCCACCATCTGCTTTTCCCTGGTCCTCTCCACTCTGATCCACTTCCTGCCATACCTGAAAACACACAGCCTCAATTAGTGAGATGAAAACCAGGAAAACAATGAAATGTCAAATGGACACTGCCCAAAGTAGCGTAGTAGTAGAATGATGGGGGGTATAATCCTCAGACTGCGCATTGATTGGTAATTGCTAGTGGGTCTTTACTAAGATACCAGCCAGCAGAAATAGAAATATTATTATTATAAATAAAAAAAATTGAATCCCCATAAATTGTGATCTTACCAAATGATGTGGTTGCCAGGACTTGGATGGAAATCAAACTGTGTATGGACTCGCCCACTCTCATGCTGCAAATATGAGGTTTCAACACTCAAATGCTGGGTGTGTTTGGCATGTTTAGTGATCCAGCTTAAGAGCCAGTGATAACTTTTATCCCTGCTGGGGACCTCCAGTGTAATCATGTAATTTCTCCTAAAGAAGACCATGCCAACCTGTGCCCCTTTTCTGGCAACTGCCAGTGCTGTGCCAATACCAACTAGTCCAAATCCTGCCCCAAAGTAAGGGTTGTCCTTCAGGGCTCCAATGAAATCTGACAGAGTCATGATGGAGTCTTCAGGTTCTCTGGCTTAAGCAATCAGTATTTTTGCCACTTCCATGCGATATACATCCTGCATTCACAGCAACTGAGGTGAGACCGTTTTCATATTAATTTTGATGAGAATCTGATAAAACGCCAAGCTGCCACTAATTAAGTCTATTTTTATATTTAAATAAATTCAGGATTTTAAAAAGTCACTATACTCACGATAGGGTAAAAATCAATAACAACATTTTCTCTGTTAAATGAAAACAAAGGTGCGAAACGGATAAATAGTGCAATAAGGCAGAGCCTGCCTACAGTAACCAATCGTTCTCACACATTACAGCGTGAACAAATATCCTTATTTTGGTTGAGCCGAATCTTCTCAATGACTCGGTTGAACCGAGTCTTAATTAGGGGTGTCTTTCAGGGGGGAAAACTGTTCAAAGGAACCGATTCAATCAAACGGAATGAGCAAATCAAATGGCGACCTCTGTGTTCTTTCCGTTGTTCGGGAAATAAAGTTCCGTGTGAAGTGTGTTTCACATGAATAGTTCCGTTTGTCTGTTTACGACGTAGTCTCGTAATGACATTTTTAGGTATTCTTATGAACAGTTAAATGTCGATTTTGTTTATTTTATGTAACTGATAATTCTTCAACATGTTTACAAAATTAATGTTCCTCTTTGAACAGAAAAAGCCCAGAAATGACGCTGCTTGCATTGTTTCCATCTTGGCAAGATAAGGTAATTTCTTATCATATAATTTAAGTAATGACTATAATAAAAAAATATATATTTATTTAATGTGAACACTATAAATGTCTCTTGACGATGACCACATTAGAGCAGTTTCCTGTAATTGAACAGATCTGCTCTTGTTTATCAGAGTAAATGAAAAACGAACCTTGGCGCAGTACGTCTAAAATTTCTTGTTGTTGTTTGCTTCAACAAAACCTCCTCTTTACCGTTTATATAATATTTATAGCACCGTATTAATTTGTGCACTGTTCCCGCGCATTTCTTTATGTCCTTTAAATTGTGTTAACTGAGAAGCACCCTGAATAGCTTTCAATCTCAAGTCTGATATTCCAGAAACCATCTAATCATTTGATCTCATTGGTGGTGCAGAACATCCTGAGAGACAGAAACACTTCATGGTGATGTATTTGAGTTTTATCCCTTACTGACTGATGTCCTGTGGAGTTTTACCCGAGTTATAACATGGATCAACAAGAGCCTGGATGTGATGCAGAGCAGCCCATGCATGTGGAAAATGATGCAACAGACACGCCTGAAGGTAAAATACAACAATGCTTATAAAAACATATACGCTTATTAATTATATATTCAGTAAGACATAGTCTTTTGGGTCTCTGGAATATTTTATTTTTATTGATCAGTTGCTAGATTCACATCTCTCAGATCACTCTTTGTCTCCTGTATAAAATAATTACAACTCAGATGCATAATTTCTGTTTGTTTATTTGTATATAAATATATTGTACAATCAATTATGATCGCAAAATCTTGTATCATCCTAATTTTGCATTAAGGAATTGCTGACATTATCCCACATATATCAGGTATGAATTTGTCTTTTGTTGATAAGAAGAAGTGTTTTATTTTCTTTCTGTTGAAGTTTTGTCTAATTTGAATGGGACAGACATGCCTGTGCAACCTAGAAGCAGGAAAAGTGTAGCCAAAAAGTTGAAAGCTTCACCAAAAAAGGGAGGAAAATCTAACACCATTACCCAAGGAAAGTCTTCATCCAAAGGTAAATATCATTAATGTTATATTAACCAGTTTGGCTGTGGGTCAATAATGGTCTAGGAGGAATATCCTTGGAGGGTCTTGCAGACCTCCACGTGCCAGTGGTTCCCTTACTTGCATTATGAGTTGCTGTGATGTACTTCATGCAAGTTGGATTAGCCAGTAACTGTTTATTTTTGTTTTTTTACATTGATTATTGGTATGATTTTTAATCCAG
Organism: Rhodeus uyekii; assembly: GCA_037043235.1. Lineage (NCBI taxonomy): Eukaryota > Metazoa > Chordata > Actinopteri > Cypriniformes > Acheilognathidae > Rhodeus > Rhodeus uyekii. The sequence continues at coordinate 2,560,988 of JAWRVZ010000006.1, forward strand.
CCCTTAGATTTTGCTTTTTTGCAATTTTGTTCTTAACAAATTATAGAATGTATATTAAAAAATATTTTCTGATTGAATATTTAATTCATTGAGATCCTTTAAGTGTTCCTTTTAATTTTTTTGAGCAGTGTAATAATGTAATCCCAGATCTGACCAGGTCCCATTTTTCTGTTTAGTGGGACATGTTGCAGAGGGCACCGAACACATGTTCCGCACCCACATTTGCTCCGAATGCAGACGCTGCTTCAAAACTCGTTCCCATTTGACCGAACACATGCGCATCCACTTTCCCGACCCCACTCTGCAATGTCCTACCTGCAAACACTATTTCACCAGCAAGAGTAAGCTACGCATCCACATGCTGAGAGAGACGGGACAGAAACTGTACCAGTGTCATCTATGTGAGTACGGAGCGGTGGAACGCAACTCTCTGCGACGGCACCTTGCCAGCGTGCATGGGCATCAAGAGGATGATGCTCCCGATGGAGAGCTGTTTAAATGCCCAACTTGCCAAAAGACTTTCAGTCAGAGTCAGGCATTAAAGAGCCACATGAAGTCTCACAATAAGACACAAGGTGGACAGCCATTGCTTTGCTTTAATAAAGGCTGCGGATTTCAGTGTACAGAAAAGAAGCAACTTCAAAAGCATGCATTAGATGCTCACCAAATTGAGGCTATAGAGTGCCGCCATCACGCCTGCGGCGCCTTCTTCGAGAGCCAAGAAGAAATGGAGAAACATTTACGCACACATCAGGCTTATCACTGCCCCCACTGTGACTTCTCATGTTCAAATAAGAGCCATTTTCAGCACCACAAAAGACAAGGACATCCAGGGAAACAAGAACTGAACTGTAGCTTCTGTTCTTTCTCCACCCTCAACCCTGTAGAGTTCGAGCAACATGTTGGTCACTTTCATGCTAATGAGAAAACGCAACACTGCCCGCAGTGCAGCTTTGTAACGGCTCACAAAAGAGTTCTGAAAAGACACATGCTGATGCATTCTGGTAAGATATTCAGTTTTTTACATAGTTCTACATACAAAGTGGAATAAGTCAATGAAAAGAAAATTTGGATTTACAGGTGAAAAGCCCCACAAATGTACACAATGTGACTTCAGATGTCGTGATGAGACGTACCTTTCAAAGCACATGCTGACGCACTCCAGTGACAAGCAGCACATGTGCTCAGAATGTGGATATGTTACGAAATGGAAACACTATCTCAGTGTCCACATGCGCAAGCATGCAGGAGATCTGAGGTTTGGAACTTGATTGCAATTTAAAAACCTTTCAGTTGATTTTAGTGAAAACATTTTACTGACCTGCCTTCTCTCTCACAGGTACAAATGTAATCAATGTCCATATCGTTGCCACCGCATCGACCAGCTGAACAGCCATAAGCTCCGTCACCAGGAAAAATCCCTGATCTGTGAGGTGTGTGCGTACTCCTGCAAGAGAAAAGCTGAACTGCGCAACCATATGCAGCTCAAGCACTCCACAATTGCAGATCCCCAACCTCCCGTTTACCAGTGCAAGTTTTGCCCTTACACAACAAAGTACCGGCAAGCCCTGCATAACCACGAGAATTGCAGGCACACCCGGACACGCATGTTCCGCTGTGCACTCTGCCACTACACCACATTTAGCAACACTGGCCTCTTCCTGCACAAAAAGAAATCTCACGGATATGTACCCGGAGATGTGGGCTGGCTTGAGAAATATGCAGCGAAGGAGAAAGAACAGAACTCTATAGATTTGACGCACAACTTTTTCTCTAAAACTGTAGTACCTTCAGATTCAGAACTTAGGGAAGAAACAGGTAATACAAAACAGACTAATAAGACTATAGATGACTTGCAAGATATGTCTATAAATAATAATGAGAATGAAGCAATCGCAGCCAATATTGGAAGAACTGATGAAATGACTTTAGTACGGAAAGTCAGTCTTGGTATTGAGTCTGCAAGAGAAGAGTCAAGTAATCTTTCTGAAGGACCTCCAACTGATGAAAAGCAGTGCAGCACCCCACTTTTTACTTCCCAAACCAGCATGGATAGCACACAAATTATACTTCCTGAGACTGTAAACATACAGGACACTGCATTTGATGCACAAGTTAGGGATGATGTTGGATTTCACACATTGCATACAATCCCCCAGAACTTCCCAGAGCCATCAGTTGATGATGACGATGTCAGTGCAGCTTGTGAAGACCAAAGTGACTCTGAAGACCTGCCACCAGTGACAGAAACTGTAAGGAGCAGCGAAGGACTCCATCAGAATAACTCTGTAGAGCCCTCAGCTCATGAGACTCGTCTGCAAGTCATGAGAAAACAGGATAAAGACCAGGCTGAAGCACTCGTACTAGAGGGAAGGGTACAGATGCTTGTTGTTCAGACGCGGGACAATATGTATAAGTGTAGCCGGTGCTCCTATGTGACCAGAAAGCAGGCAGCATTAATCCGGCACTGCAAGTCGTCTTGCCAGGTCATGAAAGCTGGACTACATTGCCAGGACTGTGGCATGAAGTTTAAACAGCAACGTTCTTTGAACACCCATCGCCTCTGGAAGTGCCTGTCACTGCTGAGGGGTAAAAAGAAGTTTGATTTTGCAAGCACTGTAGATAAATCAGGAAGTGGTGTATGTAGTTCAGGGAATGATGCATCTATGGTACATAAATCAGGATCCCTCAATATACAACCTGAACCTTTGGAAGTCACTGATTCTACAGGTTCAAGAGTACAAGGTTCAGCTGAAACTGAAGATCCACTGTCTTCTGTAGTAAACAAGACTGATTCAAGGACAAGCACATCTGAAGGAGGGAAAGCAACTGTCAGAAGTAGAAACAAGCAACCAGAAGTGGAGGGATCGGTAAATGGTGAGACCTCTGGCTATATTGAAGATGGTGGTAGGTATACTTGCATAAAATGTCCTTTCTCATCTGTCAGAAAAGTCACAATAGATCGGCATTGTGCAACATGCGGCGGAAACACCCATAAAGTACATCTGTCTGAAATGGGAGAGCAGTTTGAGCAAGAGGATAATCCTAGTGACTCAGACCATGAGGATGAAGATATGGTGAAAGATTCAGAAAGAGATTCAGGAGAAGAAGAGAGAACTCAAAACCCCAAACCTCGATTCTCATGTCCCAACTGTCCTTTCCTCTGTCACCAGAAGAGAGCTCTAGCAAGCCATGAGATAAAGGGCTGTTTAAAACCAGGTGAATTACAGTGTTCACACTGTTCGTTTGTTGCCAAATCAGAAAAATCTCTCAACCATCATATACTCAGTCATAAGAAAGACAAGAAGGCTGCTAGAGGTAAAATGTCTGGTAATCTACAGTGCAATCTTTGCTCCTTTACCTGCAAACAAAAGCGCTGCCTGACACAGCATGTAGCCGTGAAGCATGAGGGAATCCGTCCTCACCGATGCCGCTTCTGTTCATTTAGCACAATTCGTCGCTACCGGCTGGAGGCCCATGAGTCCCTGCACACAGGTGTTGGTAGACATAGCTGTGAACTCTGTGGCCAGACTTTTGGCACCACATCCAGACTACGCTTACACCATCAACGCATTCATGACAAACAGGCAACGCACTTCTGTTCGCTTTGTGATTACAGAGCATATAACCTCAACGACATAAACCGCCACAACTTGAGCTGCCACACTGGTGATCTTGCCTACCACTGCAGCCAGTGCAATGCACACTTCAGCTCTGAAGTTGCCCTGAAACAGCACTACCACAGAGCACATCCTGATGCTAACAGCCTGTCTTGCACCCTGTGTAACTTCACCTGCAGCCGCCAAGCTGCTTTCAAAGCACACATGCAGCATGCACATTCTGAAATCAATACAAAAGATCCTCAAGATGGTCCAGAAAAACAAAGTAAGATATCCATCACTCATCAGTGCTTTGTTTGTTCCTTCGTGACCCATAAAAAGCTTCTTCTGGTCCAGCACATGTTAGATGAGCATGAAGATGGCCCAGCAGAGGAGAAAAGTCTTAAGTGTGATGTTTGTGGTTTCTCTTGCTCCCACCAAATGGTGTTTGACCAGCATGTGCGATCACATGGAGGAACCTGCCTCTTTAAGTGCACTGAATGTGAGTTTTCCACGAGGAACAAACAGAAGATCACGTGGCACATTCGAATCCATACAGGAGAGAAACCTTACCACTGTGAGAAGTGCAGCTATGCATGTGCTGATCCTTCAAGACTAAAGGTATGAATGGCCATTTGCTAAGATGGTGGTTCAAGGTTTGGGTATTTGGGTTATGACATTCAATTCTGTTGGTGCTCTTTATTTTAGTACCATATGAGGATTCACATGGAGGAACGCAAATATCTCTGCCCAGAATGTGGTTATAAATGCAAATGGGTTAACCAATTAAAGTATCATATGACAAAACATACAGGTAGGTACTATAGTCTAACTAATATGTGCAATAGTTTAATCTAACTGTAAAGTTCCTGCACACATTGATGTTATTACCCTCGTTTCTAACAGGTGCAAAACCGTACGCATGTGAGGATTGCGAGTACCGCACCAACCGTGCCGATGCCTTGCGTATCCACCGGGAGACACGTCACAGAGACGTGCGTTCCTTCATATGCGAGAAGTGTGGAAAGGCTTTCAAGACACGCTTTTTGCTCAAGACACACCAGAGAAAGCACAGCGAGGAGCGGCCTTATGTTTGTTCTGTATGTCAAAGGGCGTTCCGCTGGCCTGCGGGTCTCCGCCATCATTACCTGTCCCACACCAATCAGCTGCCATTTAACTGCCTCCACTGTCCTTATCGTGCCAAACAGAAATTTCAGGTTGTGAAGCACCTTCAGAGACACCATCCAGACTTGCCTGTCCAAGATGGTGTGGGTAAAAACCAAGAGGTCTCTAGTATGGGTGCACAGAAGACATGGATTGACGAAGAAGAGAGACAAGAGGATGGGCAAACTGCTTTAGAGCACGTGCAAACAGCAAAGGACATGTAGCCATGCACCTTAGTTTTGATCCAGTTGTTGATTTTTTTTTTTTTTTTTTCATAATGTGAAAGTATTAGATGTCATTGTGTTTATAACCCTCATTCAAACCACACGGAATAAACACAATTATTATTATTATTTTTTTACAGTTTATTCCTTTAGGGAATTATAAACATTACAGCTATAACAACTTTCAAACTAAAAAAAAATTTGTTCTGATTATCAGTGCAGTCAATATTGCATAGATTAAACAATTGAAAGTAAAACCTGCGTTTACCAAATAAACAATTCTGCACCATTCTCAAGGGTCTTTTTTTGTTGAGAAGGAACTACAAACACCATGCAACTACTGTATTATAGAGAGGATCTTAAAAATGTTAGTTGCTATACTATAACTAGTGTTTATATAATGTTTAGGTTTCTTCAATTGAATTTACAGATTTGTCTGAGAAATATTAGCTCTTCAGAACAAGATTCAAGCATTGAAAATTAAACTCCTGGAATTGTGAAATCACAGCTCTGTGATTTTAATATGAACATAGATGGAGGATGGGCAGATACTTGTTCCGTCTTTGGACAACAGATGCACATGGCGATATCCTGGAAAGAATGGCAAAATAATTTTAAGTTATTGCAGGGCATTGGCCTAAAGACACTGGGTCTCATTCACTAATAATTGCGTGCAAGTATTCTTATGCAAGTAGAAAATATTGTCACGTAACAGGATATGTATACACACACCAAGGTCATTTTTCTAAGATCATCTGGAACTTGTGTTAATGTAGTTTCAATTGGTTCTATATTTTATCTTAAATGTATTGATGAATGAGGATTTCACACAAAGGCTATGTTTACATGGTTAGTGAATGAGACCAAGAATATTTTTCTTATGTTAAAGTCTCAAGATACTGTCTTTAATATGGACCTACCTGGTTGAATACAGGTAAAAGGAAGAGTATACTGCCCTATGAAGTCATTCCTAGATGCTTTATCATAGTCTTCAACTACAAAGCGCACTAAAGCCAGCTCAGGGGTGTGGATTCTGAACTGCAGCGATTCATTCCAACATGGGTTGAATCCTGTACAGATGAAAAATAACACAAAAATCATCTCAAGTAGTGGGAATTAAAAGATTCCAATGGTCTGTAAATTATGGAAATGAGTCTTAAGTCATGGACTCCTAACAATTTTTCATTTGAATATTTTGAATTGGTTGGCCAACATTTCAGATCATTTAGCCTTAACTTTCTCACCATTGTTGTCAATGTATTTGGTCTCCTGTTTGGCTTGATCCTGAGGAACGCCATAAATTTCCACCCTTACTAGGGGGTCTACAATGGACCATGCTTTTTGCCTTACTTTAGGGAGCTGTTGTCCACTAATAACCTAAAAACAAAACAAAGAACAATCAGCAAATACAATTTTTCAAGTGAAGTGGTGGAAAGAACACAAATACTGTTTAATACCTTAATAGAGAACAGTAAAGGTTGGTAATCCTCACGTTCCTCAGGTTTTTCTGGATCAAAGAGTCTCTCTCTGTTGCATAGTAACTCAGGTTTTAGGACGTAGCCACTGCAGCCATTCTGAGTAAACAGTCCATCATTAAGATCCATTTCCATTCCTGCTGTCTGGAAATTTAATGCCACTATGAATCAGAAACACATTACAGTAAATACACTGTCCACTTTACAACACATTATCTCTTTAAATGGAATGTTTTTATAAGGTTTGTCTGCCATACTCCCATTCTTCCACTCTGTAGAACTGACATAATGGTGTGTAATTCAATATCCACCATACTGACCAATCTGGCATCCCATGTTCCACATGTCCAGTGGACAGTAATTTGATGAATCCGTCCTCATTCCACTTGGATACACTCTTGTCAGCTGCCTGATGTTATGCAGCACAAAATCTGAACCTGACAAAAATTCTGAATATCATCATCCATCACTTTACAAAACATTTATATTTTTGTATAGAAATGAAAGTGCTGCTGAATCTCCTTTTGTATTCCACAGAAGAAAAAACAAATTGAAGTTGAATATATACAGACAGGATTTCCATTTTTGGGGGGAGCTATGCGTTTGAAAAGACTTTCTTACCTGCTTCCTTGGAATATTTCCGGGCTTTAGACTCAGAGAACGATGACATCTCGTTAGGCTTAGCAGAGGTGCGGGAATGCTCAAAACTGTGGAAATGTACGCTCTCACAGAATATAAGGTCTGATAACGCCTTGCATAGATTTTGATTTGATTTCTACATAGGAAAAAAAAGCAAACAATCTAAGACAATGTTATACAAGGAAGTGGAAAACAATAACTGAGATTTTTCCACCGGTACCTTTGCATCTGATGGGTTAGGGTCTGATGGTGGACTCTCCGATGCTAGACTGTCCTTATTCATTTCTGCTGCCTCATCCTCATCACTAACTTCACCACTCTCTGACTCATTTCCAATCTTCTTCCCTTTTAACAGAATTTTCCTCTTAAGTGCCTAAAAGAAATTAGACAAATACAGCTGTTTGAGATCCCTTACATGTAGTGACAGACAAATCAGATTCATAATTATTTGTTACATTTAACAAATAAGCTTTAAAGCCACTTGTAATGATGAACCTTCCACTGAAAAGAGACTCTAGAGCAGAAAAGGCCTCAGTCACCAGGGCTACATCAGATAAGATTTATTGCTGTACAGAATGTGGTCACGTGGAAAAGCAAAGGCCTTAGGAAAGATGCATAACGCCTCAATAAACAGACTTTTCTGCATTAATTTATAGAAAAACTGTTCTATAAATAAACATGCTTATCCCCAGCACAGTGTTTCTGTATACTGTCTCTTGTGAATGCCTTATGATATAATAATTAGATAATGTACCCTGTTCATACCCAGTATAAAAATCACTCGATACATATGCAATTATGTAAACAATTTCACAATCTTTTATAGTGTTTTTCCTGTGTATTCATCTTTGAATGCATGTGTTAGTATTCATGAATTTGTATTTCAATAACCTGCATGATCAGCATGTATATTATAAGTTGATGGCTATGCAACATATTAGTATTACAATAATCTTTACTAAGTTTCTTCATTAGCACCCAATCCAGTTACATATGAAACGGCAGGCCCAACACATTGAGCCATTTGCAACTTCCTCTACTATAACAGCGTCAGAATAACATTGACAAAGTTCATTAAAGTGATTGCAACTTCAATATCATCGACTCACGAAACCATCAAGACCTTCAGATGCTTACAGACAGCTTCAAATGAAAAAGGCAATGCAAGCATCATACATTTAACAAGACGCTTTGAAAATAATAAGGTTGAATGACTCTTTTCCATAGTTTCATTTCCTGCTCCTGTTTCTGCTTTAATCCACTTTCACTTCTCCATTTCTCATGTATACGTGTTTTGTGTGTATGTGTTTGTTAGATTAGTTATGGGTTTCTGATTTTGTTAAATAAAACTTTTGTGTAAATTATTACAAGTTGATTCTGGGCTGCTTATAAATCAATGTCAATTTATCGAATGTTAATTTATTCATAGTTGGATAAATATACATAAATAGTTAATTTGCTACATATATTAAAGACTAATATATTATTAAATAAATCTATATTTTAATCTCTATATGATTTAAAATGAGATGTTCTTTTTATTTAAAAACACTTTAGAAATAAAATATAGATTTATTTAATAATATATTAGTCTTTAATATATGTAGCAAATTAACTATTTATGTATATTTATCCAACTATGAATAAATTAACATTGTCGATAAATTGACGTTGATAAACTTTGTCTACATTGTTGATAAAATGTAGCTTTTTTGATTTTCTAGTTTAATTAAAATGTATATTTTCATTTAAAATTATATTATCTACATTCAAATCTGTGTGAGAAGTTTGCGTTGCACTTTTTTTGCTTACTTTTTATTTCCAGGTTTAAATGAGGAAATCTCTAATTTTCAATACAGACTTTCAGACTCCATTGTATTGAAAGATATATAAAAAATATATATTTAAATAAATATATTTAAACAAATCTATATCCAACAATAGGTGATGTGACATTTTCATATATGACCATCAATAGTTAATGAAAGTGCCCAGTGCAGTATAAGTATTATGATTATAATTCAATTTGAATTTATTTGTATAGCGCTTTTCATAATACATATCGTTTCAAAGCAGCTTTACAAAAAAATGGATGTTTCTACATTACAATTTAGAGTGAAATTTTATCAGAGACGAGTTTATCTAAGTCAGTGTTTCCCAACCCTGTTCCTGGAGGCACACCAACAGTACACATTTTGGATGTGTCCCTTATCTGCCCCATATATTTCTGGCCTTGGGAGTCTCTACTAACAAGCTGATGAGTTGAATCAGGTTGCTAGCCTTAGTCCTGTTTGTCATGTCTTCTGTGCACTTCCTGTGAGGTCAATGCTATACTTCTTGTCGGTGAGGTCTATTGTCACTTTCTGTCTGGTGTGTCATGTGTTGTTTCACTTCCGGGTCCCTTCTGTGTATCCTCTCGTGCTCTCCTTGGATCTGTCTCACAATCACTGTCATCGTTAGTCTTCTCAGGTGTTCGTCATTCCCTTGTGTATTTAACCATCTTGCATTTCCCTTGTCCTTGTCGGTTGTAATGTTGGTTCATGAATGTGTTTGCCGGGTGTGTATGCTGTCTATTTGTATATATATTTGGTACAGTATTTCCTAGCTCCAAGTGATTCCTAGGTTTTTTCTAAGAGTGAGGAAAGAGTTGGAAAACCTGTAGTGTTGGTTTGCCTCCAGGAACAGGCTTGGGAAATTCTGGTCTAAGTACATATACAAATCACGCTGTTACGTGTCTGTCGTATCTCTGGTTACTTCCTGGTTCCCATTGTCCTCTCCCATCCTCTCCTTGTCATCAATCACTTCGTTAGTCTTGTCAGCTGTGTCTTGTTCCCGTAATCACCCCTTGTGTATATCTTCCCTGTGTTTCCTTCAGTCATTGTTAGCTAATCAGCTAATAACATTAGCAAATAATGCATTAATAATTCTAAGACCAAGATCAATGCGAGTCATCCATGTTTTTCAAACAGAAGTCAATAAGAGCACTTAAGTGCACCACCACTATCTATAAGGCCTTGAGCTCACCTCTGGGGATGGGAGTTCACTGGCCACTCCGGCGTCTTCTGTGCTCGTATGCAGCATATTGCCCAGAATATCTCTGAAATATCGAGCCATGACTTCCTGTTGCTCTACGCTGCAGTGATTTTCAATGGACACGATGAGGGGATACTCAGATGCCTGAAAATAGGAATGATGAGAAGATTAAGAAATCTAAAAACAGATCATAATCTATCTGTGCAAATAATTGTATGAACATTAACAACAACATCAATATACATAACGATAATGCTGACAACATAGTTAATTATGTATAGATATCATTATTAATAATACACAATAATGTATTTGTACATGTGTTGGGGCATTATGATCACCTTGAAGGCATAATTTGCAATAGTAGTAATCACGTCTTTGAGGAGAATCTTAGATGTGAATGTGTGTCCATGATAAACTACCGGCTCCCCATTCGCTCCATTCCAGCAGTCCACCTCTACACACCTGCAGCCTCGCTTCAGAGCCCTTCAGATGTTCAACCCAGCACAAAGGAACAACCACAGTCATGAACACATAGAAAAAAGCACTTTCTCTGAAGTTACAGTGTGAACAGAAAGTCTCAGTTATAGCACTCTTAAAAATAAAGGTCATTAAGCCTAAAGGATCCCTTTAAGCCTTCAGCTCTTCAGTCTCGTTTACATCTTTATGTGGTTGTTATACTATAACTCCTGAAATCTCCTGCATGTTCTTGTTGGATTATCATTAAAGAGTGTTTTTGTTGTTTACTCCTTCATTGTTACACACAGGTGTATTACAATAAAAAAAGCAGAACTCACTGGATGTATGCTTCAACACTGCTTGGTCCTTTTAGCTGGTCCTCCATGAGATAAGTGTTGTGTGAGGATGAGATGTAATAATGGGCAAGAGGTTGGTTCATGTCTTGAAAGAGGCCCTGCCGCTCTGGATTGAAGATGGATCCCTCAGGAGACGTCAAGTACATTAGGAACCCATCGATTGTCATTGAATGATTCATTTTGGCTGTACAAGAAAATAAAATGAACCCTCTTATCTGACTAAACTTCCATCATTACTCAGTAATCACGATGAGTAAAGAACTACTTCACTGTTGCCCAGCGATCTAGATTAAGTGCTCAACTAATCCATTATTAAAAGAGCACCCAGATGTATTCAATAAAATCTTTAACCCTTAAACCAAACCAACCAGTCCTGAAATTAACTGACTATTCATACAGAGATAAACTTGTAAATCTAAAGCAAGGGGCTAGTCATGATCCCTTCGGGACCAATGGTGATACTGCAGGGGTCTACCATATACTGTTCAGTCTGAAACCATTTTTTGTGGGGAAATATTTTCAAAGAATAATAATTATAATGTAAAAAATATCATTAACATATACAATACAATTATTTATTTAAAAAATTGCGCATTATACAAAAGCGCTATATTAAGCTATATTAAACTTAAGAAGCTAAAGTTCAGCTAAGTGTTTCATTGTCCCTCCTACACTAAAATATAAAGTAAAATGTATCAGAATTTATTTCAACTATACTGTTTTTTCCCCAACAGGACACCAAATATTGAATGAATTAAATATTAAAGAGTGAGGAAATATTCATACATATTAGAAAAACTATGAAGTGAAGAGTAGTGGTTGATAGTGGATCATTACCCGTGTTTGAAGGCTCATAGTGATCAATCAGCTGAAGGGCATGTTCATAACTGCCATCCCCTTCTACCTGCTCCTCTCTAAGGAACTCCTCCAGATCACACTGAGACAAGCTCTGTCCATCACTGGAATACTCCTGGAATAACTCCAGCACCTCTGTTCTCTCAGTGAGCATCTTATAGAACTCCACAAACTCCTGATCTTCCAGAGTTCCTGACTCAGACTTATCAGCCCTCTGAGTAAACATCAACAAATGACAATGAGGTTCAACTTGATGAAAAATGACAATGCAAAATTATTATAAAGCAAAATCACATAAATAACACTTAAGCACCAAAAAAAGACAGTATGCATGTTCTTCATTCATGTCCACGTTCATCATTTTCAGCAGTTTCTTTGTCTCCTTAAAATTCATCCTGCCATCCTTGTTTCGATCTGCTTTCATAAACCAGTCTGAGATCCATCTGAACAGAGTGGTTTAGGTTGTAGTAAACAGCTACATATCTATCTATCTATCTATCTATCTATCTATCTATCTATCTATCTATCTATCTATCTATCTATCTATCTATCTATCTATCTATCTATCTATCTATCTATCTATCTATCTATCTATCTATCCATCCATCCATCCATCTATCTATCTATCTGTCTATATATATATATAGATAGATAGATAGACAGATGATGGATATATATATATATATATATATATCCATCATCCATCCATCCATATATATATAAATAAAATAAATAACTATTTTAATGTTTTGAATAAATATTTAAAATATGACAATGATTTGAACTTGCGTCAAGCAACAATATCATATAAAATGTTTTATTAGAACAAGGATACTGGTCAAGTTTGGTGCTCTCATCCATCTTCTCAATGTTCTCCATGAGGGCTCTTATGCCCTGAATCCAGGCCTGAGCTTCCTCCGTTGACTCAGCCACCAGATCCAGGTTTCCTCTGCGACCGCGGAACACCAGTGTGAAGCAGCGGTCAGCCGGAAACTCATCCGCTACACTGAGGAGCATCTCTGACTGATGTCCCTCACGAACAGCCTCCACATCATTGATGGAGACTGAAAAAAGTAAAGAATTTTGATATTTTTTTCTTCTCCAATGGAGCTCTTAATTTCATTAGAAGTAGTTGAAGATATTTATCTCGTTTTCTTGTTTGTTTTGTTTTGAGAAACCATCATCATGGTGGATTTCCAGCTACTGTCATCTGATCTACTGCCCTGATGTGTATACTTTTATTCCTCATCACAAAGACCTTTTGGATAATTTCAACCTTTAGGCAATTATTTTCTATGCAATATCTAGTACCTTTTTTGGCACTCCGCCTATATTTTACTTACAAAATCAATCATTTTTAGCCCAATCTGTCATTAATTATGCACACAATCTTTAAAACTACACAAAAAAACTACTGACGCATATAAGACATGATAATTACTAACAACATCAACACAATTCAATAAGGGCATACAGGTAGAATAAGAGTTTATTGCCCAGCTGGATTTATATGCGATAGTCTTGCAATCCTCCTGAAGTTTGTAGTGCCGCTGGCGCTTCCACATACGAGACTTCACCTTCCGCAAAAACATCCCTGCCTTCATTGCTTCGAGGTTTTGATGACTCTGTCCACCTGTAAAAAAATGGGAAATAGCATTACTAATGTACCAATGTTCACAAAGACCAAGCTTTTTTTAAATGGAAACACACACACACATATGTATATATACATATGCACAAAAGGTCTATCTGTGTACTCACGGCATGTTTGAGGTGATTCCATTTTCTATTAACCTTTTCTGCAGGCACAAAGTTTCACTGTTACACCAAAAAATTTGCATTTCAGTAAAGTTTCATGTAAATACATCACTATAGTAGGCTAATAATTAAAGGAAAAAACAGACTGCTGAGAATTGTGAGCTGAGAGTGGATAGCTCAATGTAAACCTCTCTCCATCTGGACACTTACCGTAGATATTTTATGCATTTAGTCCCTCTATGTGTCTTGTGGGGACGATTTGGAAATCCATTGCCGCTTGTATATATTATTATTTTATTTTTCTTATTTGTACCTATATTATTTTCTTTGTCTTAATTTTCATATGTTTCTTTGTCTTATTTTTCATATGTTCTTTTCCCTTTCTTATTTGAATGATTTGTAAAGAGTGATTTATAATCAAGTTAGGGATTTTTATTAATTAAAACCTTTCTTTACTCTTCTGTATTTTTCCATCGAGTAAGGATGACAATTGTCAGCACTTCTCAACAGATAGAGAATGTTATCAGAATGTTTTGGTTTATAGTTGGAGCCTGAGCCGAGTTCAGCCTTGGAGAAGCTGTGTATTTGTGTGTGCGTTAATATGGTCTGTATTGGTGAGGTGATTAACTGGCACCATCAGGAGACGGAATGACTTGCTGTTCTCGACAAGCCACGTCACGAACCCGTAAACCATGTGATCAACGAAGATAAGCTTCAGACTGTCTGCTCTTGTGTGGAAAATTACTAGTTTTGTTTTTCTTTCTTTCTTTCTTAGCCAATCAGAATAATTTAAACGTCATCATTGACGTAGTTAGCACCCTCTGTTAGAGTATAATTGCTGTAACAATGTTTTTGTATTTGGGGCGGCCTACGAACTCCTTGTGAGACCTGAAGCTGGCTTCTGCTGATGAAACTGCAAACTAAACTTCACTAAAATTTCTTCTATTGACTGCACTTCTGACTCCTGGTCTTCATTCAACATATCTGGTCCTCGGGTCTTATCTGTAAATTCCCCTACAGTTAATGGTGGAGAGTGCGCAGGCAATTCATTCTTCGATGACATCCCTGGTCGAACAACAAACAAGGTAGAAAGTGTTAGGGCTGTTTGAGTGGAAGAGACTGGAAAGGGGATCGGGAAAGCTTCACTCAGACGTGAGTGGGGAGTACCGACGCTGGTTAGATTCCAGGGGGTACACGTAATTATGCAAGCCTTATGATTTTAAAGATTATATGGTTTTTGATGGTGTAATAGTCGCTGGTATCCGTAACACTGGTTAGATTCCAGGTAAGCGGAAGGCATCGCCGAAACGCACTTTAAGGGGACAGTAAGTCGCTGACGGGAGTGTAAGACACTGGAGAAGAACACAGGTTAGATTCCTGGTTCCGGAACGCGGGTTAGATTCCCGGTTCCATTCGGTTCAGTGGCACCATGAACCTGACTTCATCTCTTCCACTTCAGACAGGGGATCCCCGAATTTAGTGAATCAGGCAGTTAGTGACTAAAGCATTAGTTAGTTATAAAATAATAATATGAAATAAATATAGGGCTAACTTGTTTGCCAGGGATGCATCTGGAACGATTCCTGCAAAAGTAAATTTTACGTGAAAATTTTGTGACCCGAATTGGTTTGGATCAGGATATGTGACTTGGTGTTTTTGTTGTATACTTTGTGGTTTCATCACGCAGAAGCCACAGCTGTGTTATTCAAAGATCGCCGCCTCCATCTCTTCCTACCATGACTTCAGGTGAGTATTAACTTTGACTAAAATATGGCTAACAATAACTGAGTAGTCTGATTATTACTGATTAGTTAAGTAAGCAGAAGAAAAAAATGCTGTAAACAGCGCTGCTTCTCAAAGTGAATTTTCAGAGCTCAGGAGGAAAATGGTTAGTCTGTGTTTTTAATTCTGAGTGTAAAAACAAGGTTGGAAGTCATGATAAAATAATGAAACAGAGAAGAGATTTAATGCTGTAAACAGCTCCGCTTCTCAAAGTAAATTTGGTCAGTCTGTGTTTTTAATTCTGATTGTAAAAACAAGGTTGGAAGACATGATAAAATAACGAAACGGAGAAGAGAAGATATTAAAGGCTGTACACAGCTCTGCTCATCAAAAGCAAAATTTCAGAGCTCAGTAAGAAAATGCTCCTAGTTTTAATTTGATTGGAAAGTTGTGAGCAAAGAAAGAGCTTGAACGATATAAATGTCTGCTAGATGTGATAAAGTGACATATTTCTGGTTTAGATTTGAAAAGAAGATCAGTGTCTAATATACCAACATTTACGTTTTCGTCTGGAAAAGAACAAAAATAAGATTAAAGTCTTAAGGAATTCTTTTGAAAGAAAGATTTGTAATGAGAAGTTTTATAGTGAATGGAAGAGTTAAATTGCGTAAAATTAAAGACAATTACTTCAAAAGATGGAAGTTTCAGTAATATTAATTAGCAAAAAAACAACAATAAAATTATAATTCTTTGAAAACGTAGTTTTGGCAAAGATTTCTGAAACAGGCCAGAGTCACAATAAAGTAGATAAATGTTAAATGTTTACAAAAATGCAGTGTTCCAGTCCTTGAATCCAGTCCAGAGTTTCTCTCTCTCATTCAAAGTCAGCTAACTGCTGTTATCTCAGTCTGTGTCATCAGTGATAAACAATTTACAGGAAGTGTTCCAGTGAAAATCATAGACACAGAGAAGTTAAAGGAAATCATGTTACAGGCAGTTCAAAACTTTTAAAAGTTCCACATTTATGATTGTGCACATTAAATTTGTTTCAACAACTCAATGCCTTTAAAGAGGAGTTTTAAAATAAATTTAAATAAGTTAAATAAAAATGAAGACCTGATTAAATTGTTTGATTAAATTGTTATGACCAGTAATTTTTGTTTTGTCTCATCTTAGTCTCCACCATGGTACAAGGCTGATGGAGTAGACAATGGTGATAGCGATGCTGAGATTAAACACAGATAATAAGCTATGCTACTGTTTTGAATATGTTAATGGCTTTTACTGATAACATACTGCTGTTATTAACCGGTCTCCTTGTTTTGAACACTATCAGGCAGTCAAAATAACTCTGGTGGTTCTTGAATGCACCTTCCCTAAGCTCCAGAGAATACCTGAACCTGAATAAAACTCGAAGATCCGCAAAGGGCGGGGACAGTTGAGCACGAGGGCGAATGCCAATGACAGGTAAGATCCACTAATGGCCACATTGGGGACAACCTAAGCCAGGTGTTCGCCGCCGCTCCTGGGCATCTACCCAAAAACAGGGGAAGGGAGATGTTTTATGTGACAGCTGGATGAGAGTTGAGAGGATGTCTGTGGTTGGCTAGCAGCATCCTTCAGAGGGGGGACCTGTTAAATTGCAGAAGTCTGCCCCAAAACTGAGTTCCTCCATACCAGGTCACTGCAACCGCATTCCTTGACAAGTTTCCCCAACTTGTAGAAGATGCCAGGGGGAGTCCCTGAAGAGGTTGTTTATAAAGAGATAATGGGAATGTGCTTTCAAGAGCTGGCTGAGAACATGATGTGACTTACCTTCAGTTGCTGAGGAGACCATAACAAAACTTTATAATATCAAGAACATTATTTTTATTTATTTTTTGTTGGCTAATGGGAAAGAACTGAAAATTAATAGTGAAACTGAACTAATATGTCTCTATCATAGTTTTCACTCCTGCAGGTCGTTCGACATGGTGGTGACTAAAGATGAAGAGTGTTTTTACAGATTAAAGATGGTCTGGATAACAAAGGTTAAGTGAATTTTTAACAAACTAAACTTAGCAATGCTCCTAGCATACTTTATTTGAGATTATCAAAATGGGTCTAATTGAGTTACATATTTACATTTAAGAAATTTGTGAATGATTTTGGTTTCTAAATGGCAAAGAATTTACTATTGCATTCTTAAGAGACTGAGGAAAACTTCTGGCTGAGAGAGAGATTGTGAGTGGAGACACGGATGGCACTCTGTTATCAAACTGATAAAGGAACTAAAACAACCTAGCAAAACTTTTCTAAAAACAAATTAAGTATAAACAGACATTTTTAAACACACCTTTAAACTGAATAAGTTAAACCTAGAGAAGATTTTAAAGCTTAAATCTTTGTAGAATAAATACCAGAAGTAAACCTTGAATATGAGCGATTTGTATTCATGTCTGAGTGTGTGTGAGTTTTGTATGTCCCCATAGTGTGAATATGTGTCATTAACCTCTGGAATGATAGTTTGATCATTACAGATGGGTTAAGTGAATTGACAATCTATACAGAAGCCGATAATTCTGATGGGATCTGATGAAACGACGATACAAAACATGGGACGAGCTTTAATTGGACTGAATATCCAGCTCGGTCTGCTAGTGGTAAATATGACTAATTTTGTCATTTATGATGTTAATTTCAAGTTATTCTCTTGATTAGTTTAAATAATTGTGTAAGTTGAAATTGTGAAGCTGAAGATTGCCGTCCATTATGGGGTTTAAAACCCCTGTCTAAATTCAACCGAGGGTCTAAATTTAAATGAATGATCTGAATGTAAACGTTATAAGACTTGACGGCAGAGATAGTGTGACACATTGGCTAAGTCACCCTCCAAATTATCCAGAGAGCACCCTCACATTTATGAAGGCCGATGGGCGATCAAAGGAGTGAATATAACTTATAAAAAGTTTTTATTGATTTTCATCCATTAAGAGGATGCATGACATTAGATCAGCCATTCATACAAAAGGGTTAATGAAACAGCAGCTATGAGACTGTCTGTGTGACTTAGGGATTAAAGCACAAGTAATATTTTTAAAGATAAACTCAAGGGCAGAACATTTACTTACTGAGTAATTAGAAGGTTTGAAACTCAGTTAATAATATTGAATTCGTCTAAATCTGTTATCTGCCCTAATATATAGACCTCCAAACAGGAATGGGGATTTTATACATGAGTTCTCTGAACTTTTATTGGTTATGGTCCCTTCTTTTGACAATATTTTTAATTTTGAGAGACTTCAACATACATGTTTGTGGTCCTTTAAAGCCCTTGGTGAAAGATTTTGTACCTTGATTAGAGCCTTTTGATTTTTTACAGTATGTTTCTAGCCCAACACACGAGTTGTTTTTCATTACTGTTAAATCTAACTGCATCATTTGATACCGTTGACCATAAGATTTTCATTGATTGTCTTTGAGATTTGGTTGGCATTGAGGGTTTAGCCCTGGAATGTGTTTACTCATATCTAAAAGATAGGACTTATTTTAGTCAATCCTGTGAAGAAAAAAAATGCCACTCATTATCATTTGTATGCTGATGACTCTCACATTTATTATCAAGTATCCATTCAATCTTTGTTTGAATGTTTAGATAGAGTTAAGTGCTGGCTAACAATTTTCTCCAGCTGAATGAGTCTGTTTATTTTATTTGGTAATAAGGGATGTCTTTATGATGTCAGTGTCTGCCTAGGATTCCTTTCAGGGAAAAATCTTTATAGTTTGAAAAACCTTAGAAGCATTCTTGACTCTGAGCTCAAATCTGATCGTCAAATTAATGAATTTGTTAAAAAGAGTTTTAATCATCTTAGCTCTATATCTAAGTTGAAGTCTATCCTCTGTTTTTATAACATGGAGAAGGTTGTGCATGCCTTTATGCTATTTTGTTTGAATTACTATACTGTATCTGGGTGTGAGTCAGGTCTCTCTCTCTCCTGCAGCTCGTTCAGAATTCAGCTGCTAGGTTTCTAACTACGAAGAGAGAGAACACATTCCAGTGCTTATCTAACAACAATGGCTTCCTATACGTTTCAGAATTCATTATAAAGTGTTGCTATATGTTTTTAAAGCTTTACATGGGTTAGAACCAGAGAATATTTCAGATCTAATCATTCTGCATCACTCAAATAGGTCCCTGCGTTCAAAAGATCAATTACAACTAATGATTCCTTGATCTCGCCTAAAATGCAAAGGTGATTGGGCCTTCTCTGTTGCAGCTCTAAGACTTTAGAATGAACTATCTCTCTCTGATAAATCTTCTTCTACTCTCGGTTTATTTCATAGTGTGCTAAAAACTCATCTGTTTTCAATAGCATTTGAAAATATTTTGAAATCTGCCGTTTGTTAGTGTGTATTATGCTTTATTTATGCTTTCATTAATTTTTATTTTGTTAGCACTTTGGTTTCCACATAGTGGTGTTGAAAGTGCTTTATAAACAAGGTTGAGTTGAGTTAATATCATATTTTTGTTTTTGAGGCAATGCTGATAATATTTGTGGGATCAGAAAGTCTAAACATTTGATAGAGAAATACCTTGACATGTAATTAAAATGAAAATAAATAAAATGAATGTTATGAACAGAAAATTCAGATATGAATTTGGATCAATTTAAGAATACTTTTAAATTAATATATTATGAAAATCTGACAGTTCTTGTTCAACTTATAACAAATTTGAAAGATAACAAACCTAATGAATATCTGATGAGCCAAATGACAATGAAAGGGTTTAGATTTTGGTCATAACGCATAAGCAGGTTTAACAAACTGAGATACTGAGAACAAAATTGACTTTAAAGGAAATCATTATTATTTGATTTTGAATTTTGGAATGTTCACATGGTTTGAATACTGTGAAATTATTTGTTTCAGTGGAAATAATTATTGAAATGATTATTTGAATTTGTTTCATTTTTTATTTCTGGTTTTGAAAAAAATTTTTTAAGATGTCCTGCAATTAAGATGGTACATGCTATTTGCCTGTTAAATTAATGACACTTTCGGAAACTAGAAGCTTAGACAGATTTTTATGGGATTTATTTATTCTTTCATTGTTTATTTTTATTTAGACCACCTTTTGATTTTAATTGGTGGAGTGAAATAGATTTACCCTCTTATTTCATGTATTCTACAATGAATTGGAAATTGTTTTGTTTTTGGTTTATTTACAACAACAACAACAAAGTGTATATCTTGATATTTTCATGCAATGATGGGTGATTATACCAGCAGACGTGACACTTTTTAACCTAATACCTGGTGTGGGGATTTTGTTGGGAATGTAACACTATTTTCTCATTTATTCCGGCTTCTAGAATAAAAATGTATTTAATTTTTAAATCCATTTAATTTGATGATAAACTAAAATATCCAAGATTCATACTAACAGTAAGATGTTTATACAATCATGTCTTTTGTTTTGAAGGTCAATAACACACTCTGTGCTCTGTTTTATTAAATTGTAACCGGAATTAGAGCAAGGGTGAATATATCAATTTGTAGCGGCATTAATTGATAGCCCAGATGTGTTGTTTTACTACACATTTGGTCTAATAGGGGGAAGTTGTGGGGACGATTTGGAAATCCATTGCCGCTTGTATATATTATTATTTTATTTTTCTTATTTGTACCTATATTATTGTCACGGTTCTGTCTCTGTTTCCAGTCTTATTAGTGTTCTAGTGGACAGAACCGTGGCACTGCTCTCTCTCCCGTGTGTTTGTCTTGTTAGTGTCTGCCCCGCCTCCTTGTTTCCCTTAATCATTCCCAGCTGTCTCTCATCACTACCTTCCCTCATGTGTCCTATAAATATCCCTCAGTGTTTGCTGTCCTGCGTCGCGTCGTTGTCATTCTGGTTCTTCTGTGGTCTGTTCTCCTGACATGTTTCCTGCCCTGATTTCCTGGTTTGTTATGATCTTTGTTTACGTTATGTTTTCCCCCTCGTGGGTGTTTCATTTGTGAGTTTTATGTTCCTTTTGTTTATAATAAATACATCACCTCTCCCCTGCAATTGAGTCCTCCCTTGTACGATTCGTGACAGAACGACGCGACCAAACATGAGGACTCAGCGGGGAAGGGAGGAACATAGGCCACCAGTTCCAGGAGGGCCCTGGCTGCTCCATGAGCGGATACTCCGCTTCAGAAGGTTGAACTCCCTCCGCCAGCAGGGGGCTGACCTGAGGAAGTTTGCCCTAGACTTTGGCAGAGCAGCTGAAGGTCTAGGGTATAATGATGCAGCATTAAAGGACCTTTTTAATTTGGCTCTTGATAAGCCCCAGGACTATTTTAGGATGGAAGAGCTTGACCACCTGAGCTTCTGGGGGTTCGTGGACACTCTGGCCCCATTGTCCACCGCATCGCCCCCAGCGGCTCACCCTGCTGCCCAGGGGGCCGCCGTCCCAGAGCCCGCTGCCGCCCAGGGGGCCGCCGTCCCAGAGCCCGCTGCCGCCCAGGGGGCCGCTGTCCCAGAACCCGCTCGGCGCCTTCGTAAGCGGAGGAGGAGGAAAAGGGCCTCCACCGATCCGTCAGTCCCGGAGGCCGCCCCCAAGCTGCTCGCCCTGCCGGCGCCCCCGAGACTGCTCGCCCTGCCGGCGCCCCCGAGACTGCTCGCCCTGCCGGCGCCCCCGAGACTGCTCGCCCTGCCGGCGCCCCCGAGACTGCTCGCCCTGCCGGCGCCCCCGAGACTGCTCGCCCTGCCGGCGCCCCCGAGACTGCTCGCCCTGCCCGTCCCACCGGACGACCCTGAACTTTTGCTGCCCGATCCACCGGCCCTGCCTGAACTTTTGCTGCCAGATCCACCGGCCCTGCCTGAACTCTTACTACTTGACTCTCCTACCCGGCCTGACCCACCAGAACCGCCGGACCCTCCGGCCCTGCCAGACTCTGCCTGGCGGGTTCCCGCGGCACCACCCTGGTTGCCTGCCGGGACTTCTGACCTGCTAAAGCCTGCCTGGCTTACCCCTCCCGCTCTGCCCTGGTTGTCTAATGGGACCCCGGATCCTCTGGAGCCACCCTGGCTCAATTTGCCGGTTCCCCCCTGGCCCTCCGCCTGGAACCCCATCCTTGTTGAGCCACCATGGCTCATTCCACCTTCCCCTTCCTGGACTTTGTGTTTAATTTTGTTTTGCTTTCCAGGTTGTGGACTTTTCAGTTGTTTACAGTTTTATGATCTGTTTTTTTTTCTTCTGTTTTTTCCCCCTCCCTCCTTCCGTCCCTGGTTTCCTGTGATCTCTTGAGTTCCCCGTCTTGTGTGTTATGCTTGGTGGTGATGTCGGTGTTGGGTTTTTGTTTCATGTTGGAACGCCAGGTGGCGTTCCTTAGAGGGGGGGTAGTGTCACGGTTCTGTCTCTGTTTCCAGTCTTATTAGTGTTCTAGTGGACAGAACCGTGGCACTGCTCTCTCTCCCGTGTGTTTGTCTTGTTAGTGTCTGCCCCGCCTCCTTGTTTCCCTTAATCATTCCCAGCTGTCTCTCATCACTACCTTCCCTCATGTGTCCTATAAATATCCCTCAGTGTTTGCTGTCCTGCGTCGCGTCGTTGTCATTCTGGTTCTTCTGTGGTCTGTTCTCCTGACATGTTTCCTGCCCTGATTTCCTGGTTTGTTATGATCTTTGTTTACGTTATGTTTTCCCCCTCGTGGGTGTTTCATTTGTGAGTTTTATGTTCCTTTTGTTTATAATAAATACATCACCTCTCCCCTGCAATTGAGTCCTCCCTTGTACGATTCGTGACAATTATTTTCTTTGTCTTAATTTTCATATGTTTCTTTGTCTTATTTTTCATATGTTCTTTTCCCTTTCTTATTTGAATGATTTGTAAAGAGTGATTTATAATCAAGTTAGGGATTTTTATTAATTAAAACCTTTCTTTACTCTTCTGTATTTTTCCATCGAGTAAGGATGAATATTGTCAGCACTTCTCAACAGATAGAGAATGTTATCAGAATGTTTTGGTTTATAGTTGGAGCCTGAGCCGAGTTCAGCCTTGGAGAAGCTGTGTATTTGTGTGTGTGTTAATATGGTCAGTATTGGTGAGGTGATTAACTGGCACCATCAGGAGACGGAATGACTTGCTGTTCTCGACAAGCCGTCACGAACCCGTAAACCATGTGATCAACGAAGATAAGCTTCAGACTGTCTGCTCTTGTGTGGAAAATTACTAGTTTTGTTTTTCTTTCTTTCTTTCTTTCTTTCTTTCTTTCTTAGCCAATCAGAATCATTTAAACAGGGCCAGGAAGATCAGGAAAGACATCAACCACCCCAATAATGGTCTGTTCTCTCTGCTACGGTCAGGGAAGCGTTTTCGCTCCCTGAGGGCGAACACAGAGAGAATGAGGAGGAGCTTCTTTCCACAAGCTATACGGACCCTCAACCAGAACTTTCCGGGATAACACAAATACACACACACATACAATTGGACTCAACATTTCTATTTCTCTTCTTTTCCATGGTGCACAGTCATGCACTTTTGCACCTTCACACTCATGCACTTTATTTCTTTTTTGCACACATATATATATATATATATATATATATACATATATACTGATGTATATAGAATGTATATACACGTTTGCACATAGTTAATGTACATCCATATACTACACACACCCGTAGTACTTATTGAACATACTGCATTTATTTATATACCTTCTTCCACTATTTATAAACACTGTACATAAATGTACATAATTGTATATTGTATCTACGACACTATGTATACACTGATTATCCTGCAACCTGTACATTTCTCCCTCCCTCTGTACAATCTCTCCATCGCTCTCCCTTCCCCTCCCTTAAAACGAACTCTTGGTCAGGCGTCAAAGCATTTCACTACATGTTGTACTGTGTATGATTTGTATGTGACAAATAAAACTTGAACTTGAACTTGAACTTGAACATTGATGTAGTTAGCACCCTCTGTTAGAGTATAATTGCTGTAACAATGTTTTTGTATTTGGGGCGGCCTACGAACTCCTTGTGAGACCTGAAGCTGGCTTCTGCTGATGAAACTGCAAACTAAACTTCACTAAAATTTCTTCTATTGACTGCACTTCTGACTCCTGGTCTTCATTCAACATATCTGGTCATCGGGTCTTAACTGTAAATTCCCCTACTGTCTATATTATAGTGAGGCGAGAGCTCACAAGCTTCTTTCAAATTGTTGTTGTTGTCCTATCTGCTTTTTTTCAACAGTGAAAACACGGACAGGCTAAATATAATAAAAAATAGGCTGATTACATAAACAATATGCCCTATTTTACAATAGGGCGAAAACTAGTACATTTCCCCAACGTGGGAAAAAACAAAACAAGTTCATTCAGGCACAAGTGAACTCAGGCGTGACATACAGAGTCATGAGTCATAGCTAAATATGTCTCTGAGATCTACACGATCCTCTACTGGCACCATCATTATGTACTGTTATTTCCCAAGTGGATAAAGCAGAATCCAATTTGGCTCCTAATTGCTTCCTGACATTATTCTGTACTGAAAAATGTACTGGAAATTGGATAACATTACTAGTCTTCACTGTGATTTAAAACATAAATGATGTGTTAGCAAAAACAGTATTTGTTTCGAAATGTGTACAATCCTAAAATATTGCAGTTACAGAGTTTTAGTTCAAATGAAGACACTAACAACAGTAAATGCTGACAAAGTAATGCTCCTAACACATTGCAAATAGAGTCTGGAAAGGGCTGACGCAAATATTGAGAGTGACACAAGAAAAGAGGACTGGCTGAACTCACCGAATTGAAGGACGTCTGATATACGAACATCTGATGAGGAGGAGCATGGGCTCTGTGTGTTTGATGCTGCGTGTGCAGGGTTGGGAAAACAGAGACGCAGTCTTGGCTGCTTCCACTGTGATGCATGTCCAGCCTTCTTCCTGCACCCCTTCCTCTGCCTCATTCCTTTCTAGACACTCCCACTTTTCCTCTCGTTTTTTTCTCCCCTGCCTTATTAGGTGCAATAGTTTTCTGTTCTTCTGAAAAATACAGCACAAATTTTACAGCATAATTTTTTTTAGATCATTTTACATTAAACATGAAAATTAGAATCAATCTGCTTTTCGAGCAAGTGATAAATTATAAATAATTTTACACCATAGGTCTATGCCGTTTACAAAATCTACATTTGAAAAGATATCACTTTCATAAAGAGAATAAAAAAAAACATTATAAACAGGGGATTACCTCATGGACAATATGTAAAATTTTGGGTTTGTGATACGTTACAGTAAATAACATTCATTAATGAGTTCAAAAAAGTTTCCTGTTTGTTTGTTTCCTTGACAGAGTGTCTTACTGTAGTGTCTTTGTCAAGCTCAGCTCACATTTAAATTTACATTTACATAAATTCATTTGGTAAGACCGACTTACAAATGAGGAAAGAAACAAATACAAGCAAAAATTGGAAATGCGGACAAACCTAAAATATTGACTAAAACACCTTGACTAAAAATATCTTTAGAAGCTTCATTCAAGACGAACTGGAGATATACGTATAAATATCATAATGCTGAGTGTATATATTTAAAAGTTAATTCAACTAGTATTATTACTCTTTTATTACAGGTGAATATGCTGCAGTTTGAATCCTGATGTGCAATAGAAACATGTCAGTATTATGTGTTTTTAATGCTCTGAATAAATCAATATATCAGCTTTTTTATTTGACTTTTGTTGAAGATCATACTATCATAAAATACTGTTTTAGTTTACAGTAGGCCTGTATTTTCTTACATTTTCATCTGAACTTCAGGACTGATTAAATGCATAAGAAATCTTGCACATAAGTGCAGGAATTATATAAATCAAGCTAAAAACAGATTTTGTGAATTTTCCCTTATCTCAAACAGTAGAGCGTGGTGCTTGCAATGCAAAGGTCATGGGTTCGATGCCCAGGGAAAACAAGAACTGATTAGAATGTCAATGTTTTCCTTGAGTGCAATGCAAGTCGCTTTGGATAATGCATGAAAATGTTTTTTTTTAAAGTCAAATGTAATCAAAACCAAACAGATTTTTTTTTGTTTTTTGCGGAGTATCCAAAGGCACTGCCCACTTTTGGAAAACTGCATTTAAAGAAACTTGCAAGAATATAATTATAACTCAATAATATAATCCACTCAATAATGGGCATTTGCAACATGTTATAATATAAGATCTGTGGGGTATTTTGAGCTGGAAAGTTGGGGAACCTGAACATCCTGTAAAAAGGAGCACCTTTAGTATACAGAAAACACACAAAATACTGAAAAGTATTACGTTTAAACAAATGAAAAGTCTACAGAATAGCCACTTTATCTCACCACAAGAACAAAACAATTGTGACTTTACTTATTTAACAAATAATACAACCTGTAATGTCTTAATTATGTCTGATAACTGAGAAAAAGAGGAGTGTTTCTGCCATAGGCGGAGTTTGGGGGGGGCTGGGGGGGGCACTGCCCCCCCAGACCAGAGCCAATTAATGCCTGCCTTGTGCTTTGAATATGTTTTTTTGTTATTACAGAATTCATATTTTCTCGTTTTATTTGTTTTATCTTATTAGTTCTGTGTATAGAATGAGTAAGATATGGCTAATTAATTTTTAATTACTGTATTTAATTTTTTATTACTGTAGCTTTATTACATTCTCCCGCGATTTGCGAATCTCAAAGTATCGCGGTACGTGAGTGGACGCTCTTCTCGTTCTGTTTTACGCGCTGAATAAACAAAATGGACATTCGTCATTTTTTTAAATAAATCCACTACTAAAAGTGTCAAATCTATCAGAAGAGAAGACAGTGGACATCTACGCATCTCGGAAAAAGAGGCGGCTTCTTCTGCATTAGGTAAGATATTGTAATGTCTGAAGTAGTTCTATGACAGGTCAAGGGAGGATCTGTTTATTAACTTTAATCGGAACGAAGAACAACACACTGTAACAAGCACACCCGTCTAACACACTTTTTGCCGCACTTCTGAACTCCCCGTGTTAACCCTATCACTGCCGATGCAAAACAAAACAGCAACTACAAAGAGTCTGTTCTATTCGCTATTCTTTGTATAAAGCAGTGGTTCTCAAATAGTGGGGCACACGTTACCCTGGGGTACATGCTTTTTTTTGCCAGGGAGTAGGCTAGGTTTTCTTGCACTGAACAAGAGCAGAAGTTCAGATAATCATCCCCTCATCCTTTGACGTGTACGATCACGCCGGTATTCATGTGTCACGTGGTCAACCACTAAATTCACACGTGTTTTCACGCAATATCTGGCACTGAGCCAAAAAAAAAGACGGGCTCTGAGCTTGTCATTTATCACAACAACTCAGTGTTTTCAACCACATAAGATTTCTTTTCGGTTTCAACAAGTTGGTGACTATTTTGAATTATCTATTATACAGCTTGTGACTGCGGTATGTCAGGTGATAAGCATGACGCGTTACCATGGAAACAATAAGGCGAAAGTTTTTGCCGAAATGTTTACCTCTTCCTAGGGGGGCGTGACAGAAAATAAGTGAGAAGCACTGGTATAAAGTCATTGTTCATTGTAAATGTATTTTATATGTAAAATTAATGATATATAAATATGATATAAAAAAACTGAGCTCGTGGTCTGGTGCCCCCCCAAGCACAAAAGTGAAACTCCGCCTATGGTTTCTGCCCTATTCTTTAGTATCATGCCAGTCAGTTGGATATGTGAAAGGATTTTTTTCACCCTGGGGAAGATAAACCACACATATACAACATTTGTATGTATTCTTTATCAAACACACAAAATGAACACGGGTTCACTGTATTGTGAAAGGTATTTCAGATATAATACAGAAAGGGCATTTAAAAGGGTTTTGACTGTGACCACTTTTGCGTCACGTCATTCATCTCACGTGACACATCGTGATCATCATGGCGGCCACCTCTGTGTTCCAGAGAGTGAGAACGGGCTCGAAGATCGGAGCTCAGTACGACCAGGAGGGCAATCTCATCAAGGTAGCACTGAAAACAAAACATCTAGACCTTCACGTAGCCACGTTTGCATTTGCAGTCAGTTTTATTATTTTTAAGGTTATGAATTCAATCACAGGAACCAGCCACTTAACGCACTGGTTAAATATAATATATTATATTCAAATATATAAAGAGATGCATATGTTATATTAGTCCTCCTCACTTGAATAAAGGTGAGGGTACACGCATGAAACAATAAATAATAGGTATAATCTGCAAATGTGTATATTTTGGCCAAAATTGTTGGCATCCCTGACATTTTTACAGACAATCAAGTATTGCTCACAGAAAAGTATCGCATTAACACGTTTTGCTATACAGATGTTTATTCCCTTTGTGTGTATTGGAAAAAGAAAAAAAGAGAGAGGAATATTTGGCATAATTCCACAGGTGTTCAATTTTAGATTTTTAGGAATGTTTGGATATACTAAAGTTTCAATAAAAAATCAAGCAATACTACCTTTTAGTTTCTTCAGTGGCAAGTAAGATAAAAAGATTAACATCAAATATTGACTTTTTATGTAAAGAATGTGTTTTAATTAGCTGGGTCACTATGGTCTTTTGACAGCTGTATGTTCTGTGATTGACAGGTGGAGACGCGTGAGGATGAGGAGCAGAGTGTGAAGCTTGCAGAGATTTTGGAGCTGTTGCTTGCAGCTGGTTATTTCAGAGCGCGCATTAAGGGGCTGTCACCCTTTGACAAGGTACATCAGACTTCACCTTGGTAAATGTGAATTCACCAAGTGCAACATTCAAAATTTGAATCTACCAATTGGATTTGAAGGACAAGTTTACAGTTTATGTGGAGTTTAGGCTTAGCTCAAGGGTTAGGTGCTTCTACACTATTTTTATTCATCGATCATTTCCCTTTTTATTTTCGGGCTATGGGGAGGGGGTGAGGTTAGGACCACATTTTTGGACTGGAATGTTGTTCCAGTATCTACAAAGCTTTCCTGTAGCTTGCAATGCAAAGGTCATGGGTTTGATTCTCAGGGAAAGCAAGACCTGATTAGAATGTCAATGTGTTCCTTGAATGCAACGTAAGTCGTGTTGGATAAAGGTTTAAAGTCTCTGCTTCGACTTTAGGTGGTAGGAGGAATGACCTGGTGTATCACTACGTGCAACTTTGACATAGACGTTGATCTGCTCTTTCAAGAAAATTCCACCATCGGTCAGAAAATGTGAGTGTTCGATTAAACAAAGCAGTAACATAAGAAGAAAGAAGACTGACAAAAACATTTCTGCTCAGACTGAACTGAGTAAATCTGATTTTCAATATCTTTTCCCATTTAAGCGCTCTGACAGAGAAGATTGTGTCAGTTCTGCCCCGAATGAAATGCCCTCACCGATTAGAGCCTCATCAGATCCAAGGGTTGGACTTCATCCACATCTTCCCTGTTGTTCAAGTACGTACACATCTGTGGCACCTAAAAGTATCTTATGCTCACCAATGCTGATAAAAAAAAGATTAATATTGTGAAATGTTATTTACAAATCGAAATAACTGTCTTCTATTTTAATATATTAAAAAATTGTGTTCCTGTGATGGAAAAGCTGACTTTTCAGCATCATTACTCCAGTCTTCAGTGTCACATGATCTAACATGCTGCTTTTCTGCTCTAGAAACATTTCTTATTAGCAGTGTTGAAAACAGTTTGTCCTGCTTACATTTTTTCTGAAAACGACGATGCATTGTTGATTAAATTCTTTTACAACATAAATGTCTTTACTCCCATATATTGATCAATTTAATATCTCCTCACTGAATAAAAAGAAAACCCTTACTGACCATAAACTTATAAGAGTGCATTTAGTTTAAGTGAGAAACAGTGCAAGAATGCTTACTTGCGTCTTTTGTGGACTTTATAGTGGCTGGTAAAAAAGGCGATAGAAACCCGGGAGGAGATGGGAGATTACGTGAGGTCATATTCCATCTCTCAGTTCCAGAAAACACATGCATTTCCTGAGGTGAGACAACAGGTCAACACCGAAATATAATTAGACTGTATTAACACTGTAATATAGCAAACAAGTTACAAACTGTAATCTTTGACATGTCAGTAAATGTGTTTATTGCAGGACGAGGAGTTTGCATTAAGGAAGGAGCGAGCCATCAGCACCGTGGTAAATGTTTGCGTGAGTATCCAATAACCTTTTATCTTTGCTGAATTTAATATTACCCTCGTGAAAAACAGCTACATGGCTGATGTGCCATCAGTTCCTCCTCCTATAGTTGATAATATTGTTGTATATTGTTTTGGGTGTAGGAGGTGTATGCTCCTCAGAGGCGTTATAAACGGCAGGTAGACGCTGATGAGCTGTTGGATGAAGAATCTCGGGTTCATTCCACCCTGCTGGAGTTCGGCAGGTACTCTCTTACCCTTCCATCACGGGACCTTACAACTTTGCGCTCTTGTGTGTGAGACCTGTAGTTCAAAAGTTTGGGGTCAGTACGAAAAAGTGAAAAGTCTCTTGCAAATCCAGTTTCTCGTTCACCTCCTCATGTTTCCTTCATCTTTACTGGCCTCGTTGTTTCATCAGCATTGGGTTTCAAATCTCCATTAATGGTATCTATTAATTCACAGGTTTCTGTACTCCTCTAATGTTCTCATTCTTAATTTCCTCCCATTTTCCTTTCCATCTGTCTCTTTTATTGCACTCATCAGTCCGTGCCTTCTCATATCACAGTATATGCAGTGAGTATGACTGAGGATGGGTTTCTGAGAATGGGAGTGACACTGATTGACTATCGGTCAGATGTAATGGCATTGAGTTAATTGTCTTTACTTTTGCGTCTGCTCGAGTGCTGTTCTTCACACATTGCACCTGAATGTTTCGTACATGTCATTTCCTGTCATGTGGTGTGTCATGCCTGTAATCTGGTGTGTTTTGAAACCGACTCTTGCCTTGAGCTGCATGCTGTCTGTAATGTGAACATGAAGCATTTCAGATGATTTATTTTCTGTTTTTTTCCAGGCGTTATGAATTCAGCAAACAGTCTAAAGCAGGCACAGTGAGTATCAGATGTTCTGTTCGTTTTTCTACCACATCACTTAAAAAGTTCAGGCAGAGAAGGTTACAATTAAGCAGCTGACTTATTTGGCCATGGATGAAATGCATGAATTATTAAATTCCATTGAAGTAATGCAAATTTCAATGGTGAATTATTATTTTTTTTTATCCAAGCTTTGCAGTTTTATAAAATTGGCAAGAAGTAGTTCTTAGTGCAAGCTTTATAAATTGATTTTTTTTTAAACCCTGGTATTATAATTTTTATATGAAATGTATATTTTCCAAAACACTTTTTACTCAAAAAATGTGTGAAAACCAAAGCCATAAATCTAAACAAGTTATTCCAAATTTGAGCTTGAAGTGTCAAAAACTGAGCTTTCAGTAAGTTTCTTTGGGCGCAGTACCAAAGTTCACCACTAGATGAAATTCGCTTCCAACTCGTTTCCAATTCAGTAAATTCAGTAAAAGTGTGACAAATTTTTTCAAGACCATATAACATTTTCAGATCATGTTGTTATTTCTAAGTGCTGAAACATGTATGTAAGTTTCGAACCATTTTGATACGTTTTTAAAAAGTAGATTAAATGACCGAAGTGCACCGGAGGGTTAAAAGTCAATGTACATTTCTATGGTGGATAATTTTTTTCCAATTAAGCTTTGCTGTTTTCTACAATTGGCAAGTTGTTGTTCTTAGTGCAATCTCTATATATGGATTAAAAAAAATAATGGTATTACTATAATGAAGTCTTGTTTGTTAATATTAGTTAATGCATTAGTTAACATTAATTTACGCATTTACAAAAAATTTATTAGTAAATGTATTACAATTAACAAATGCCGTTTAAGTATTAATTTGTTTGTTAGTTCATGTTAACAAATGAAGCCTTATTGTAACGTGTTACCAAAATCTTTATCTAGTAATAATAAACAAGTAGAAAATGAATGCACTGTATGTTAGTAATATACTGATCAAGAGGTGTGGAAGAACTACTGGTCAATTTTGTCATTAAACAAAACCATAATGCAAGACATTTGAGTGTTGTCTTGATGTCTTGCTCACTCATTCAAACTCAGTTCATGTCATTTAAACTGATGTAAAAAGTTTTCAGCTTTCAGTTCTACTGGGAACAAAATTGGCAGAAAATGTCTGTTGGCTTTGAAGCTTTTTTCTATGCACTGACCGCACAACCGCCCCTGTGGTGTCCATCTGGGTGTAACAGACCACAGATTTAGAGGAGGGCTTGGCACTGATTTGGTCATGTGATGATGTTTGTATCAGGCAGTGGAGCAGAAGCAGGTGTTGGCTCAGGGCGCGCAGGGCGTACCGCCTGGAATGGCACAAGTGTCTGAAGAAGAGGACCTGCAGGCGGCAGAGGAGGTCAGTTAGGATCATATGAACCTACACTTGTCCTTCAATCAAATCTCACTCCTTCCTAATCATACACACTGCCCCAACATTTATAATCCATCAATCAATCAGAAGCTCTCTTTGACTCTCTTACAGCTCAGAATCAAGGCCCTGATGACTGGAATGGCTGCCATGGCAACCGAGGAGGTAAAATTTGAATGTTTAAAGTGAAAATTCACTCAAAAGTGAACTAAATGTTTGATTTGCTTAATATATGGAACATAAAATAATATTTTGAGAAATGCATTTTTTTAACGTCATCCAAAAATATTTTATTTTTATATATTTTTTACACACAAATTGGTAAAGAAAGTCATAGAATAACATGAGGATGACTAAATTTGACAATTTAGAAAATTGTCAAAGATGACATTTCAAAATGTTGTATTTTTAGGGGACTTTATGGTACTGAATTATATTTATGCTGTATTATAATCCATTTATTCACTTTTGAGCATAAACCTGAAAATGAAATTCCCAACTTAAACTGTCATAAATCTTGAATGCTTTGGAGCACAGACTTAATTTTGATCTCTTCTTAAAGATGAAAATTGCCAGATTATTGCTGGTGAAAAATAATTTTACGTTTTTATGAAAAATGCACAAAATTCAATTTTTATATGAAATATATATTTTCCCAAAAACTTTTTACTCTAAACTTGTGAAAACCAAAGCCATAAATCTAAACTAGTTTGAGCTTGATGTCAAAAACGGTGCTTTTTTTGTAAGTTTCTTTGGGCGCAGTACCAAAGTTCACCACTAGAAATTCGCTTTCCACTCATTTCCAATGTAGTTTTTTCTTATTCTTTTTTTGTCTTTTTTTCTTCCACACAGCAAATGCTAAAACATTTACAGAATTTCAGACCATTCCGTAAAAGTAATAAATTCTAAATTAAAATAAATCAAAAAATAGCATTGGTGCATTTAGCAGATGACCTTTTACCATGAAAGTTTATATAAATGGTCAACAGTCTGATTATTTTTACACTATTTCTGTGTGTTTTGTAGGGGAAGTTGTCTGCCAGCACAGTTGGGCAGATTGTTGGGCTGCAGTCAGATG
This sequence comes from Rhodeus uyekii, assembly GCA_037043235.1. Lineage (NCBI taxonomy): Eukaryota > Metazoa > Chordata > Actinopteri > Cypriniformes > Acheilognathidae > Rhodeus > Rhodeus uyekii. Next base: position 2,594,783 of record JAWRVZ010000006.1, read on the forward strand.
AGATTAAGCAAATTGCCACAGAGTATGCTGAAAAGGTGAAAACTACACTGGACCATAAGAAATAGTCCCTTTCTTTTCACACTTATAACAATGACACTAGAATACACTAAATTACCTTTGCACTGATTTCTGCTCTGGATTGGAGTCTGGAGGAGACGACATTAGTTCGCAAAAGTCATAGCCAGAGAGTGTGTCAATCAGCTCCCCAACTCCCTAGGTTGTGAATTATAGTGTGATTCACTTCAAATCATGAATCCTCTGGCCTCATGGGATAGTAAATTGCCCATCGAATGTGCACTTCAGAATCTCACTGGAAGTAGTATGTCATCCGGATACTTTCGCCTACTGTTTTTCGACTACTATGCATACTACATAGTGTGCTGTTTTTAAAAAAACTATCCAGTAGGAAAGTATTCGATCTAGGGCACAGTGGTAATGTGTGATCCTCCAATCATTTAGTATATGATGCTCCGTTTCTCTGTTACCATTTATAAATAGTAAATGGCTTTTAACGTATGCCTAACTCTACTGTACATGCGTGTGATTGAACAGGCGGAGCGTTCTGTGGAGGATCGGCCAGAGAGATTCGGGCCTGTGCAACAACACCGACGTCAGCTGGCGTCCCTCAACAAACAAATCGCTCAAAAAACAAAAGACCTGGAAGAGGTAATGTGTGTACCTCACATTGCTGATATCACGGTTCTCATTGAAATCTTCTGACCTTCTGATTTTCTTGGTTTATTCCAGCTGCAATCCAAGCAACAGGATGCCAGAGCAGCGTGCGAGGATGCTAAAATCAAACTAGCTGAGGTAAGACAGGGTGACGAATATATTCTGACAGATAACAGGTTTACTTGAACCATTAAAGTCACCATGAAATCAAAATCGATCATTCTTATTTTTTAAATATTGGAGAAAAATACAAAAAAATACATTTATTATAAATGAATGCATTGTTTTTTTGTTTTTTTAAGTAATGCACCCTCGTAATCTTTAATCAAAATATCTTCCCCTCCCTCTTTGAACAACATCTCTTTCAACATCTTTTGAACATCTCATCTCTGATGAGGTCGGAACAACCCGTTACTCGCTTGACATCACAGCAATAGCAAATCACGATGATCTAATGATCAATTCCTGATAGACAAAATCAAGTCCCGCCCTACATGTTTTCTTGTTCGAGAAGCAGTTTCACTCTGATATACACTTAGGGAAGAAAGGATAATTTCATGCCGACTTTAATGTATGTGTTTCTTAGGCCACAGCACACACTGAGAAACTAGAGCGAGAGCTGAGCTCACTGGAGGATGTGGAGTCTCAGGCGGATTCTGGGTGAGTAAACAAAACATCTGTGAGTAAACAAACAAAACACACTACACTTTATATTTATATACACACACACTTTATTTATCTAACACACATACTTAGTATACACTTAAATTTTGCACACAATATATATGTACATACATAACTTCACTTTGTAATATACCTGCCTACAATTGTCATTTGTATATTGTCATCCACTGTCTACATATTTGTATTTTTTTATTCTTTTATTATGTGTTTTATGTTCTGTCGCTGTCATTCTGTTGTACTGCGGAGCTTCTGTCACGAAAACAAATTCCTCGTATGTGTAAACATACCTGGCAATAAAGCTCATTCTGATTCTGATTCTGATTCTGATTCTGTAGTTTTCTAAATTTAGGACGTTTGTCCACCAAATCGTTGAAAATAGCAGCACTTTTCTGAAAAACCCTTGGCTTTTTTCATTTGAGACACTATATGTGCTATGATATGGAATATCTGCGGAGCTGTTACCAGTATATCATTTCAGGAATAGTTTGTTTCTGGATATAGAAATGTAGACACAATGTAACACACTCATTATGGCGCTAGTTTTGAATGAAGAGATGTGTTGGTTGCTGTCATTTGTTATCGTTGTAGAAGCAGAAAGTTATGGTTGGTTGATGTGGAATTTGCTCCACCGTGATTGGACAGATACGTAAAAAGTGATGGTGATGAGAAACGCTTTTTGTAAAATATTCTTAAGATACTGCTGATTCACAGGAGGAGCATCACAATGGGACGTCACTTAAAACAACTTTAGGCAACATCCATTTTAAGTTGTATTTTCACCAATGCCAGTATATAAATGACTCCATTGGTACATCAGACTGGTTTCTAAACAATACATAAAAAATATGGATGAACCAAGATAAATCAACATTTAATTGCATAAACAATTCAAACCGTACTATTGATGAAACACTATATGAACATTCATGAGCGGCATAGACGAGAAGAGAAACAGAATCATAACACAGTGGATGAGCCTTTTCATTTCCTAAAAGTTGAAAGCAAGAGTTTCAGTGCCTATGTGTTTTAAGTATTATTAAGTGTTTGTTTTTTATCTTTTAGGTTGCTGGAGAAACTACGTGCTTTGGTGGCCATGAATGAAAGCCTGAAACTTCAAGAGCAAACGTTCCGCTCACATTGCCGTGTACGTTAACTATAACTATCATGCTGCGTCAACTTGTCTTGGTTTATTGTTTTAGCGTGTAATGATGAAGACACTAGAGCGTGGCGCTTGCAACGCCATGGTCATGGGTTCGATTCCCAGGGAAAGCAAGAACTGATTAGAACATCAATGTGTATCTTGAATGCAATATAAGTCTGCCAAATAAATGGAAATGTGTGTGTGTGTGTGTGTAGGAGGAAATGACCCGTCTGCAGCAAAATATTGAAGACTTGAAGCTGGAATCCGGAGACGAAGGAGATGATAAGAAGGTGTGTATAATCATACATGGCACATAGAAATATGGGATATAACCCAGAGGTGAATTAGTTTCTTGGACTCATCCTCTGTGTTTGTAGGAGTCGAATATGTTGATTGATCAGCAGTACAGCACAGATCGAGAGAAACTTCAGAAGATTCGTCTGCTCATGGTTGGTCAAGTTGAACTGATGGTTTTAGTCTGAAAATTAGCATGAGATTCTTCACACTCAAGTGTTTTTCTCTTGTTCTCCCTGCAGGCAAAGAGGAATCGCGAGATCGCCATCCTGCAGCGAAAGATTGATGAGGTTCCCAATAGAGCCGAGCTGACCCAGTATCAGAAACGCTTCATTGAGCTCTACAGCCAAGGTGTGTGTTTGTATTTTTAATTCTGCATGACAATTAAAAGTGATAAGACACAATATAAAAGAAAATATCTCTTGTTCTTTCCATTGCAATAGATGTTGGCTATACAGTAGATGGATCTGATTAGATGGGCAAGTCAAACCCGAGGTAAAATAGCTTACAGCTTTATTAAGCATTGTTCATTTGGTATTTTTCAGTTTCTGCAACACACAAAGAAACAAAACAGTTCTTCACGCTTTACAACACCCTGGATGACAAGAAGGTTTATCTGGAGAAGGAGGTATCGGCTTATTTTGCTGGGCTATTGGGAATTAATTGTCTTGTAGTTTTTGAGTGTTTAAAAGGATGTGACTGTCTTTTCTTTCACAGGTTAATCTGCTGAACTCCATACATGATCATTTCCAGCAGTGAGTATCAAATAAAGCTCTAGGATTCATGTAGGAATGTCCCAATTTTGCAACAAGAGCCTTTGTGGGTCAAGCATGTGGTTGTTTTTAGGGCCATGGCTTCATCGGGGAGTAAAGAACAGTTCCTCAGACAGATGGAGCAAATTGTGGAAGGAATCAAACAGAGCCGCATAAAGGTACAAAACCAGATTTAATATATAGTGGTATATAATACATGAGCAAGTCTGCTACTGTTTCTCACTTGTTGGTAGAATTGGTTTAATTCTGCCGTTCGTGGGTTTTAGTCCCTCAGATAGGAATTGTTTTTCTAACATGTATTTGTGCACTTACAAGATGGAAAAGAAAAGACAGGAGAATAAGATGCGTAGAGATCAGCTGAATGATGAATACCTGGAGCTGCTGGATAAACAGAGACTCTACTTTAAAACAGTCAAAGACTTTAAAGAGGTAAAACTTGCTTTACATTTTTTTCCTACATTAACAGTCTGGATTGAGGAAACAGATTAATATCATGCATGTCGTTTGTTTCAGGAGTGCCGCAAGAATGAGATGCTGTTGTCGAAACTGAGGGCAAAGGGAGCGTCATAACAGCTGGACACACACACCCATTCCCTGATGTAACTAATATACTGTTAAACTGGAAATGTTTTGTGCCTTAATGCGTTTTCTTTAACTCCATAATGTATATAACACATTCTCTTGCTAACTGCCTTTCTTTTTGTATAAAGTTGATCAAATCTGCTGCCATAAGACGCATTAAAGGAGAATTAACTACTCTGAGATTTGCAGTTTTTGTACACGTTAAAGATCATTATTGAATGGTCAGATGTCTCTGACTACATGATAGCAGACCTTGTGACTACTAGTGTAATATATAGAACATATCAAACAACCTCATGGATACTGTGATATGCATCAAGTTATTAAATTTTAAAACAAAAAACAAAACCCCTATCAAAATGCCAATTGTTTTAAATTAATTTGTTGTCTGTCAAATCATTTACAATAATCCCTCGCCACTTCGTGGTTCAAGTTTCGCAACCTTGATTCAGTGGATTTTCAAAAATATTCATAAAAAAAATCAAATACACCTCCATATCGGCAGGCGTATTACAAAAAGCAGCATTGTTTAATCGTGATGCAAGAGAAACTCTCTCAGACGCTTTGTACACACACACATGGTTCCTGACGCGAGATCGAATGAGAGCGGAAGAGTGGATGATTGGCTGATCCTACTTAACAGATTTTCACCTATCGCGAGGGGTTCCAGTCCACATTAACCGCAATAAATGAGGGATCACTGTACATCACAAATTCACACACACACAAAAAAAACACTTGAAAACGGCTTAAATAACATGTAACATTTTGAGCCATTTCAGAGCAAATGCATAAAGTAAATGAAAAGGCTGATCTTTCAACCTCTTCTCTTCAACCAGCCCTAAGGTTGTTGCTTCTAAGGTTCAATGTCATATGGAAAGACCAGACAGCATGAGAAGAACTATTCACAATATAAGTTCCAATTTTTAATGAGTTGGGCAAATAACAATAGAAATTTAACTAACAATATAATGTCTCCTGATAGCAGATTTCTGTACAGACATGGAATGCAGACCAATCAGAGCATTTCTCACATTTCAGAACAAGTAACTAAAAGGACAATTGTGTGGTCTGATAGTTACTCCACCTAGATCAAAAGAGGTGGTGCACAGCAGGAACAGTAATCCTATTCTCAACGTGAGAACTGTCTGCCGTCTCCCTTCCCTTTGTTGACGTGTTTGAAGATCTTAGCTTTGTGGACGTTCTTGAATTTCTGGTATCCGAAGCCTCCGCCGCCACCTCGCTTCTGCATCTTCACCCCTTTACTGCTGTGAACATCTGAGAAAGCCAACGGTTAAGAAAAAACACGGCAAAGTCAAAGGATTCTAGAAGAACTGAACATCCTATAAGTGTTTGGTACAGTACTGTTCAAAAGTTTGAGGTCAGTAATTTTCATTTATGAAAGAATAACTTTTATTCAGCAAAGATTCATTAAATTAATCCTTGTCATAGGCCTAATGGTGAGGGAGTCAGACTTGACTTGTAACCTGAAAGTTCAATTCTAGATACCAGCAGGACACGAATGAGCAAAGCACCTAATCTAACCTCAAACTGATAAGTTCCACATGAAAGATGTTTCACTGTAATACATTGCTGAAAGGATACTGAGGTCCACAAAAGGCGGCACTTTAAAACCAAAAGACATCGCCACCTTCGGGAGGTCGAGTGTCTCTACATTATAGATTTGCTTGAGGGAATGAGAGTCGTAAGCTCTAACGTAGGATTTGTAGGCCTCCTGAGCTGATTTGTGAAGGTAGTAGTTCTTCTCTATCAGCTTCTCCAACTGAAAAAGATTTCATTTGATATCAGAGGAGTTTGATTTGAAATGAGTTAAGAGATTTAGTTCAATTTCACTGAATATGAAGTCTCACCTGAGATTGAATATCAGAGATTTTTGTCCAGGAGAACTCAAACTCACTCAGCGGGACCTTTAGAGGAACACAAGTGAGAGTCCATTTGATTCTGATACATGTTTAACAGCTTTCTAATTATGTGCAAGTTCAACTCTCGTCATGACAATAGAAAGCAGACACATTAGAATAAAAAAAAAAATAAAGATAACAACAGAGATGTAATACTTTGGCCTGTTTGAGGAACCGTAAAAAGCCGAGCTCCTCAGGTCTCAGGATAAGGAGAGCATGTCCTCTGCCATTAATACCACGAGCTGTTCGCCCAACACGGTGGATGTATTCCTAAAGTAACCGAAATAAAATAAACAATTTAAATAAGCAACCAGGTTGGACTACAAGCATGATGGGCTAAGTGGCTTTACTGCTGCATACCTTGGGATCATCAGGTGGGTCGTACTGAACAATCCAGTCCACCTCCGGGATATCAAGACCTCTGGCAGCCACGTCCGTACAGAGGAGAATGCCAGAGTCTGCGTTACAGAACTGGAAAAACGTTGTCGTTCTCTTTGTTTGTTTTTGCTTCCCCTGAAAAAGTAAGAAAATCCTCAGTCATTTTTAGAACTTAAACCAGTGCATAAGTTCAGTTTGTTTGGTGCGATTTCAAATCTAGCCCTAAGTGTGTTCATTTTGGTTTTCATTGACTGCTGTCACACACTTTTGCTCTCAAATTATAGAATGCATATAAAGACTTTCAAATTGAATATTTCATTCAGTGAGATCTAATGTGTGATTTAAGCGTTCCCTTAATTTTTTTTGATGAGTGTAAAAAACAAATTATTGGCTGAATCGAAGACTTTGAAAAGCATTCATCACAATTCATAAACCATACTTCTCATCTTATCGCTCAATGACTCACGTGAATGGCCATTACGGGCAGGTCAATGTAATTGAGCAGCTCATAGTGGTACTTCACAGACATGCAGGACGAGAAGAACACCATCAGCTTCTTCTTACGATTCTTCTTCAAAAACGTGAAGAGCAGCAGGAAACGTTTCTCCGAAGGACATACAACATATCCCTAAAAATAACACAAAGTACACGCTTATCAGATTTATGCGGAACCAATTTAACACCAACAATGCATGATCCGCTTTATCCACTGATAAAGGTGAGCAGTTTACCTGTTCAAGTCCTTCCACGGTGGCCGTGTCTTTGTTGTCATCCACCCCAACATACAGCGGCTCCTTCTTGAGGGAGATTCGTGCAAGATCCTCCACCTTACGCGTCTGTGTTGCTGAAAACAACATGGTCTGTCTTTTTTCTAGAGAAAGAAAAACATCAGTCAGTATTTGTCATGCACAAAACCCACACCATCCAAGTTATGATCAATGAACTGAACATAATGGGGTAAAATTATTGCATACTGCATGTTTTATTCAATATAGAAGTGCAGAATGTACTGAAACTGGATTATGTAGTAATATTTATGGGTTGATTGGTATTTGACTTTGCTGACTTAAAAAGTTTATAGAAAGGAACAAAGATTATGTGCCAATGCTAGTAAAATGTATCCATCTTGACAAGAATTCACTTTCAATTTATTTGTTAAAATTGAGTTTGACTTTGAACATGCAACGCTGACATTTAATTCAATCACAATGTGATTCAATCACAGCTTTTTAATGTTTAATATTCACTTTAAGCTGCATCTTGATTATCGTTTTCCATTCATGGTACCCAACTATCTTAAACGGTAGAACTAAAATCTAAAGGACCCACAGGAACCCTGGTTTAAGGAAGTGATGCCAGATTGATCAGGTTAGTCATTGGTTCTTACTAGGCAGTAGTTTGATGATCTGCTTAAGTTCTTCCTCAAAGCCAACCTCCAGAATCCTGTCAGCCTCGTCGATGATCAGACACTGAAGGTTCTTGAACATGAAGCCAGGTGTGTTCTGTGCAAATAAATAGCAAAGTCAAGCATGCTTAACAGACTCTTGTGGCTGAATCTATTAACTGTAAAAACCGTACCTGCAGGTGATCAAGAAGTCTGCCAGGTGTAGCAACCAGGATATTGACTCCATTAGCAAGTTTCTGGGCTTCAGCAGAACGATTGCTGCCTCCCATGATGAGGCCGTACGTGTGCACGTGATGCGTTATCAGCTCCTTCAGCACACCGTACGTCTGCATAGCCAACTCACGAGTGGGAGACAGAATGATCACTCCAGTCCCTGAGAAACAGACCACAGCTCTGTCAAACTTACACAATGCCTGACATCTCTAAAGTCAGAGAAAAGCCAATATATTCAGTGTGCACTCACCATTTCTGGGCATGAATTTGAGTTTGTAGATAAGCTCAATGGAGGGAATCAGAAAAGCCAGAGTTTTTCCACTTCCTGTTTTAGCTGCTGCCAACACATCTCTATTGGACAAGAATCAGCACACATCCCAAACGTTAATATGATAATTATTGTGCCACAGAAACCTTGCCATCTCCAATGCACTGCAGACTCACCTCCCTTCCAGCAAGGGCCGTATGGTCTTGTGCTGGATCTCAGTCATGGTTTCAAAGCCCATTTCTTTCACTCCTTTCAGAGTATTCTCACTGACCACTTCCACCAAAGATGCAAATGACTTGTCCTCAAACGCACCTGAGAAAGTCACCATATTTTTTTTTTTAAATAAAGGCCTAATAAACTGGGGGTTTTAAGAAAGAAAAACATTTTGAAAGATTATTTGGCACTATTTTTTATCCAAATTCAACAGCTAACTGAAGAAGCTACAGATATTTAAGCTATTTAAGATTAAATTATACCATCTATTACCATTACATCTATAACAGAGGTTTTCAAAGTCTGAGACAGTGGACCTCCCCTTTGACACAACCCACCCAATGCCGCACCCCCCAAAGAAAAAAAAACGAGTGTTGACCATATCATGCAATTGATATGGGTTGATCAGAAATTGTTATATTTATTGCTGATTAGAAAACTATTTACATGACAACATCTGCATTGAGCTTCAGATCAATGGTTTTGATCACAAACTAACTATATAGAGAACAAGTTTTGCAACAATTAATCCAACTCATGCGGTTGCAATTATAAAGAAAACTGTAATGAACAAGAGTTTTCATTTAAACATAACTTTTTTTTTACTTTTAATTTTTTATGATCATTTTTATGATTTTTTATGATGTAATTTTTATTTATTTATTTCCACACGTGTGTGAGTGAGGGAGAGACAGAGAGAGGGGGGGGGACTGTGTGTTTTACGGATCACATAGTCTGACGCTGTTTTTAAGATCTGCATTCCTTTATTTTGTATGAAATACAGCAAGAAAGCATCAGACACTCAGTGCGCGAAGTTAAACAACTGAACAGAGCAGGAGACGGTTAAAAAAAAAATCTCTGACAGGCAGAGACGCAACGCAACGCTAGTCGCACTCTATCAAGCACCACGTCTGAACAAACCCCACGTTTACCAGAACTATACTGGCTAATAAGTACTAAAAACAAACCGAAATAAAAAACAAACCTGAAGAAACCCTAAACGTTAAAGGAAGACCCGCGAACCTGAGTGACTGAGAGGGAAAGACACCTGTTCTCGTTTCCGCGTTCTGAGCCGCGCGCACGCGCGAGACGAATTAAATCTGCATGTGTAGGGGAGGCGCGCCTATCGCAGAACGCAGACACAGTCAGATACCCAATGAGGATTTTTATGTAATGACTCGTATGATACTCGTACTCGGCAAAAGTGCATTATCCATACCGGATTCTCGTTTCAGCCGAGTATCCGGCTCAACTCTAGTTATTAGACTATCATTTTTTACAACTCTCCGCGCCTCCCCTGGCATGCTCTGGCGCCCCCCAGGGGAGGCGCGCCCCACACTTTGAAAACCCCTGATCTATAAGATCTGTTTTCATTACAAATATGTACAGTTATTTGTTAAATTCAATTATCCAAAACAATCAAAAAGTTGTAACTACAAAAAAAAAAAAAAAAAGACTTATTGATATAAAAATACTTTCTGAATAAAAGCTTGTACGGGATTCAAAATTAAATTCTTACTAGAATTAAAAAATGCATCTTTAGTTAAAAGTAAATTACAGATACATGTAGAGTAATTAGTTAATTTACTTGTCAAAAATGTCTAATTAATTAAAAAAACATTTTAAACTGTTATTTTGCATTTCAAATAACTAGCAATAAAAGGCAATAACTTTTTTCACTAGCTAACTGAATAAAAGATTACATTACCATGTTATTTTATTAGCAAATAAAACACAGATCTCTTATTTCGTAACTCAATTAGAAGTACAGTAAATCGAACTGGTCAAACAGAGCTTTCTGAAAAGTTTTTTACTAAAACTAGCAAAATCAACAGGAAACCTCATGGTTTTCAGCATTTAAATAAACAGATCACTAGACAAACTAAACCACGCTCACGACTCATTGCACTGAATTTAACAGAATAAAGACTGTGACATGTACCTGTCAGACCAGAGGGAAGCTGTGGTCCATCTTCATCACTATCATCATCCTCAGCTGATCCCTCTTTTTCATTTCCATTCTCTGGCAACTTCTCAGGCTCTGCACATTCCTCCTCCTGTTTTTCATCACTTTGTTCCTCTTCTCCTGTTGTCTTTTGAACCAGCCTTTTTACCTTTTTCACACCTAGAGAAGTGTATGTGTATACATGTCAACTACTAGCATAGATTGGCATAACTACTGCACATTCACAGCGATATCAAACACTCACTGGATGTCGAGTCTCCGGTGGCATCCAATTTTCGTTTCTTTTTCTTCTTGGTTGTCTGTGAGGGTTCGCAGACCTCAGCGGAGACATTTTGCTGGGGATCTTCAGTGGTTTTTGGAGAGGATTCCCTTGTCACATCAGCTTCCTCCAACACAACCTTCACCTCTGCCAGATAAGAAACACGTACAGCACATTTACTCAAATTCATCTTGAAGGAAAGACCATGACCGCTCAATATAACGAGTTTATAATAACGATTTAATGCATTAACCGCGTCAATGTTGCTCAAAACTAACATGTCCCTTATTAATATCATAGTTACAATTTAACTAAACCTATATGTCGTGCTCCTTTAAATACAACTTACTGAACTGTACGACAAAACTTTAGACCCGCGTTTAAAAGCGGTGTGATTCTCACATGGTGGATCCGAAACAACGCTTAAATTATGTATACGTCACATTAATCTTTACAACAAAGTGAAAAATCACACCCACCGCTTTCTTCATCTTCCTTTTGAGATCTGAGCAGTTGACGTTGTTTATTTTTGTCGTTTCTCTTCTGAATTTTCTTGCGGAGGATTTTCATTTGCGTGTCCGCCATGGCTATACACAAACACGTGTGTGTGCGTGCGTGCGTGGGGTCCTTCGCTCAACCGAATGACTTATAATATGCCTGACTAAAAACATTCAAGACCCTACGGTTGTGTCAGACTTCGCCTTATTAACCTCATTCATTTTCTTAGAGTAGTCAACTAATATGGTTCACTTCAGGGAGTGTCATGGAAGAATTGATTGAAAAGGAATGTATACCTGTATAATATTACGCTATGCCCACATTAGACCAACGGGTTTGGGGAAAAATAAATAAATAAATAAATGGATGGATGATTCAGGTGTGGCGCCATCTTCTGGTCAGACGCGGGAATTCATTCGACCCTCAGTGCATCAGAAGAGGAATAAAAAATAGCGGTACTCTATTTTTCTTGTTTTTATTTAGTTTAAGCAACTTCGGTAGAAAACATTCAATAAGATGCTAAGTAGTAAATAGTATTTATTTAGTATTTAAATAAAAATGTATTATTTTTTAAAAGCATGAAATAAGATGCTAAGTAGTAAATAGTATTTCTTTACTTTTTAAATAAATAGTTTTTTTAAACATTAAATAAGATGCTAAGTAATACATAGTATTTACTTACTATTTAAATAAATAGTTATTTAAAAAAAACATTAAATAAGATGCTAAGTAGTAAATAGTATATTTACTATAAATAGTTATTTTTTAAGAAATAAAATCATTTTGAAAGATTATTTTGCATAATTTTTTATAAAAATTCAACAGCTAACTGAAGCAGCTTCGGTGGAGTTAAAATTAAATTATGCTACTTTATTGCTAAACAAGACATCTATTATTTTGTAATATTATCATTATATTATCTATTATTATTTTTATTTTGTCTCTCAATTACATTTACATCACTTTTCCAAAACAATCAAAAAAGTTTCAAACATCAAAAAGCAAAAAAATAAAATAATAAATAAATAAAAATACTTTCACCAACTGAAAAAAAAAGCTTGTGTGGGATTCAAAATTAAATTCTTCCTAGTATTAAAAAAAATGCCTCTTTAGTTGTCAGTAAATTACAGCTACATGTAGAGTAATTTGTTAATTTACTTGAAAAAAATGTCTAATTGATTTATAAGGAAAAGCATTTTATATGGTTATTTTGCATTTCAAATATAGAAATAACTTTTTTTTACTAGCTAATTTAATGAAATTAAAGATTACATTATGTTAGTTATTTTATTAGCAAATAACTCGATTACAAGTACAGTAATTTAACTGGTGAAACAGAACTTTCAGAAAATATAACTATTTTATTATATGGTCATAACTTTACTTAATGAAGCATTGGCGCTCTCTATCGATATTCACATGGGCCACGTGGCCGACACCAATTTGCATTTAAATTAATGATTTAATTTCAAATCAAAAAGTCAATTATAAACACGACAGTTTAAACCACATCCTAAACAAAGAATTAAATAAGCAATTTAAACCATCTATTGTGTGAAGAATTCTTTTGCATCTTTTAAATCATGACCAACACATTATAAAAATGGAAATGTTCAGAAAGTATGGAATTTTGTTGTGCATGACTGTTCACCAGCGCACACTGTAAGTCAAGTTAAATAAATTTGCTTTCTACACATCAACAGTGCTCAGTAAACACATACAAAAAAAAAAATGATATAGAATTTTTTTTTAAATAACTGCATTTCATGGTCTTTTGCGCATGTTGCTAAGCGTTTATGTCTGGGATGCTACAGGGTTTGGGAATTGCACACTAACACAGTGGATTCACTGAAGTGTGCCGCTCTCCACGTCACGCCTAACACACAAAATCACCCCTACAAGTTCACTTAACTACACTGACCTCATGACTACAGAGGAATTGGAGAAGAATCTGAGTAGAAACCAAAGGCTTTTGTCAATAAACTGTTTCATAACCAATGCATTTCACAAGCTGAACCTAGACAACCTACTCATACACATTACAACCCAAGGAAATGATTTGTACGGTCAATCGAACAAAAAGGATAGCTGATTTGTTAAACAAATATATACACATAGTATAAACTTTAAAGCTCACGTTTGCACTTGATTTGGTAAGTGTAACCACCCACTACTGGTGAGTGTGTTATTGAAAAATAGGGTACAAATAACCAAAACACGCACATTACGTTTATGAAAGGACATTTTCCATACAATTTTTTTTTTTAATTTTTATTCTGCAAAATACTATTTTTAAAGGTTATCAAGCAGCAAGGTTCATCAAGATAAGTTCACCAAACAAACAGGCCAAAAAGCTTTGTGAAATACATAATCATTAATCAGTTACAAAAAAAATACAAACCTCAAAAGCATTGTGATAGAAAAAGCAAAGCAATAAAAGATCCCGAGCAAAGACTTTATTTAGACTTTATCTCAGTCTGTGATGAACAAAAGCACCAATGTAACATTACTGAGAGGGGTCTCTTAAATTCCATGTTTGTCTGCAATAGTGGCATTAATATTAACACCAATATCTGTATTGTAAATGGCCAAATCATTGACAACATAGATTGTTTCAAAGCAGCTTCACAGTAATAAACAGGAAAGTAATAGAATCAATAATGCAAACTTCATCAAATGAGACATATTCAGATGGACAAGTTTTGGAAGTTTCTAAACATATTTATATATAAAATGTTGTCTCTTTTTTTTTTTTTGGTAAGGTCATCTGCTGAGCAAATCATGTCTTTGCTAATTGGTATCTAATAATAAAACAAAAGAAAATATATATAAAAAAAGAAGACTGCCAAAATACTACTGTAACATGATAAAAATTATTACTATAAAACAGATTTACAAACTGACCATGACTTGACTTAATACATAAAATAATTAATATTTTAATTGATTTCCAGAACTCTTCACAACATTCTCTCTCTTTACAATACATTGTTAAAAAAATCGTCCACATTCTACCATATGACATTTAACTTAGAAGCAGTCCAATATTGTGAAAAAAAAGGCACCTGCAATGATTCAGTGGTCACACACTCGGGTCACTTCAGTACAACATGGTAGCCATCGTTACTTTCATCTGTCATCACGGAAAAAAAAGTAGCCATTATTAACCATATGTGATTAACCAAGTTTATTTAAATTGTCATTTTTTTCACAGACATTCCCAGACGTCTAAAGACTTTTTAACAGTTTCCTGTTCAGTGAGCCATGAAAGTCAAAACCTGTGTGTATTGTATTTAATGTAAAGTCAGCAAACATTTAGCCTTTTGAACACAGTTATTTTGCACAATTGTAATTTTCACCCCATAACTCAAGCTTGGTAAACATGAGGCCAAATCAGTGTAGTTAAGATAATAATACCATGTCCATGAAGTTACCTTTCATAGTGCTGATAATGAAGCTAGTCTCCTCTGTAAAGTTCTGCACCATCTGAAAAAACAAAACACAAATACAAAGAGTAACCCGAATGCTTTGTATCACACCTTTGCGATTTCTTTTAACAGTGTATGCATGGATTACTGTATTTTCTGGTACTCTAATCTATTTGAACAAATCAGTAACTGATTTTGGTAATGATTTTGAGGAAAGGTGTGTTGCTACAGACCAAGGTCAAGTCCCCTGGTCAAGATTCACTTTCACTGTATGGAAAAGAGCAGTGTCAGCATTCTGCCAAACGTCTCCTTTTGTGTTTTATGAAGAACCAAAGTCATGCAGGTTTGAAATGAGTGCATATGACGACAAAACGTTTAATTTATTGTTAAACTAATCGTAGAAGTAAAATGTCAAACGTATGTGGCCATAAACAAACTACAAAAAATTTACAAAGGTACACTAACTTTGGGGTCAGCAAGATTTTCTATTTGAAAGAAATTGATACTTTTATTCAGCAAGGATGCATTGAATGTATCATTCACATTGTTTTTAATGTCAAACAATACTGGTCTTTTGAACTTTCTATTAATCAAAGAATCTTAATATCAGTTTTCACAAAAATAATTATGAAGCACGACTATTTTCAATATTAATAAGAAGAAATTGACACTGAGAACTGGAGTAATGGCTTCTGAATAAATTACATGTCAAAATATACTTAGTTATTTCAGGATATTACAATTTTTTATCTCTTTTTCTTAAAACAAATGATTCCTTCATGAGATACTTCTTTAAAAATAATTAAAAAATCTTACCAACCCCAAACTTTTGCTCCAAATGGACTCAATTTAAATCACTCTCTGCCCTCTTACCTCATCTGAAACTAAGACATGTATCCCCGTCGGCCCCTGTCTGTATATACGATGGATTTGCTGCGAGGGAACATTATATAGACTGGCTATTTTCTCAGTGAGCTCAAGGACAGTTAGGTCCTCTAGGTAGAGGGCATGGTACACTACAGACAAAAAGAGTATTAGAGTATTAAGAACAAATGTAACAATGTCATACATATCAAAAAGGACACTGACGTCTCCTACCATCATCACCCGCTGCTTTGGTGTGCGGTTGGTTTCTGTTCTGCAGCTGGGATACATAGACAGTGAGACGTGGTTGTATGCACCTGGGGAACATTGTTGACTGCTGAGTACGTTTGGACACATTTTAGGATGATTCGGAAGTGTTTGATTAGGGAAATGGCTCACCTTCCTTTGATTACATTGAAAAGACGGATGCCATCAGCAGGACCACAGATCTGAATAAAGTCTTCTCTATTCATTTTTAGCAGATCAGAACCTGAAACATTAACAAAGTTATTGTTCATATTGTAGTCTAATATTTAAAATTGTGAAACACGATGACTCACTTTCAAATACAGTACCTTTGTGAGTGTTTTGAAAGTCGCTTGTGCTCACCAAGGCTGCATTTTTAACTTAATACTGTGAAATTTTGTTCATTGTAATCCCATTGTTATTAATTTATATATTATTTATATTTATGCCATCTTAAATACACGTATACAATATATATTACTGACTCTAAACTTTTGATAATTCATTCAATAGAGTTCACAATCAACTATTTACCCCAAATAATTGTTGTTGGTTTTGTGTCATGTTAAAGCTAAATTATTCAATTAGATCTATGTATTTTTTTTAACAAAAAAATGATTTAATAGAGATGCTGCCTTAGAAGAGCTGCAATTCTCAGTGAATATTTCAGCCCACCTGAGAAGCCAGAGAAGAGCCTGCAGAAAGAGGAGAATCTATTACGATGGAGCCACTGCTGCGTGTCCTGCATGGAGGACGATGGCAACAGGTGCTAATGGCAAAAAGAAGAAGAATAGCATCATCCATGTCCTCAAACACAGACCTATAACAATAAGAGTGCACGGAATTAATGTTTTAAACAGCACGCCATACTTACATCAGAGCAGCTGGGCAGAAGTAGCTCCACCTGCTGGTCTGGAGAGCCGTTTCTATAACCGCAATAAGACAGAAGAGAAGTTGCCAGTTATGTTTGTGTTGCTGAAAATCATGCTGTGATGTCATACTGAATAAGGACTCACTCCTCTGGGAAGCTGTAGGAAGTGTGAGCGCTGTGATAACCAGGAGGTGGAGTGTTGCAGCTGACGGATGGGGCTTCAGGCCAAGGGGAGCACTGAAAGAAAAGGAAAAAGTCTACTTATGTTAGGTTGTTGTTTTAACCACACCTCTTGACCTTATTCTCAGTATGGATTGCTTTAGTCTAACAAGGAATCATGAAAACTTTTCAGTCACATCTTTCTTGAGTGAGAGAGAGCTTAATATTTCACTCTGGCCAGTCAAAGTAAAGCGGTAATGATAAATTCAGCAGCCATGGACGTTTGAAGTAGACTGTCGTCTTGAAAGAGCGCAATCATTAACATCTGGACAGATTTTCCTATTGCTGAAACCAAAAGTGAACATTTTATCATCATTTACCTCTTGTTCCGATCTTGTATTATTTTCTGTAATCCTATACAATAATGGTGATTTATACGATCAAGCTCCAAAGCACCATTTGTGTCATAAAATGAGTCTACATGATTTGACTTAACTGATGACAAATGGAATTAGTTTTTGAATATCACATGACCAACGTAAAGAATAGTCACCAATTGGGCTGCACCTAAAAAAGGGGTAACTTTTAAGTTTGCACTTATTTTGAACAGTCATTACTTCATGGCTACTTAATGTTTCCCTTATAACCTACCAGCGTCAGTTGCGTCACGCCTATCACAAATCCAAATCCGCCTATCACATGCCTCATGGGATAGTGAAGTGTCCGTCGTATGCACACCTCAGAATCTCACTGGAAGAAGTAGATATTCCGGTTCTCATTTTTTCCTACTCTTTTACTGTGAATTCAGACATGCTTCTTTTGTCACATACTATTTTTCAGCTACTATATAGTAGATTTCAGATGCAGGCTTAGTACAAATACACCCCCCCCCCAAAAAAAATAGCCTTTTTTCACCCGCGATAGGTGAAAATCCACGAAGTACGATCAGCCAATCAGCTCACAGGATACATCCACTCGTGCTCTCATTCGTCGATCTCACGCCGGGAACCAATCACGTGTCTTGTCTGAGTGCCCGTGGGTGTGTACAAAGCCTCTGAGAGAGTTTCTCTCTTTGTCTGGCATCCTGGGAAACCGTTTATCTCGCGCATCACGATAAAACAACGCTGCTTTCCGCAATACGGCTGCCGATATGGCGGTATTTTTGAATTTTTATTTTTCAATGAATATTTTTGAAAAATCTGCGATGCACTGAGGCCACGAAACTTGAACCACGAAGTGGTGAGGGATTATTGTACATTATGCTGTGTAAATCTAAATCATTCTTTGCATGAAAAGAGGGCATTCTTGGTAGCAAATGCTACCAAGTCAAATGTCTTACCTCAGTCAACACTGTTGTTTTATATGATGGCTGATATTTTTCTCTATCCTGGGGACTCTTTTTCTCAATCTTCTCTCTGTCAGTTTTAAGTTTGCGATCTGCACCTTTCGGCTTGAGAAGATAAACATCAATTAAAGCATTAAAGAGATAGTTCACCCTCATGTCATTCCAAAACTCTATGACCATCTTTCCTCTTGTAGAACACATCATTGTTGTTGTTGTTTTTTTGTCCATTCAATGCAAGTTAATGAGACTAAAGTTGTTTGATTCTCAAAGTTCTTCAAACTATGTTCTATTGTTTTCCACAGCCAAAAAATAAATAAAAATAAAAATGCATGCAGGTTTGGAACGGCACAAGAGTGAGTATATGATGAAATAATTTTCATTTTTGGGTGAACTATCCCTTTAAGTAACATCAACATAATCATTTCACTGTCTAACATCTCCACAAAGCACACTGTGTACCTGTTATCTTTGTAGAGTCTATAAGATGCTCTACCTTGAACACTTTGATTTGGCAGCTGGCGGAGCGCATGTGTTCAGTGTATTCTCCATGCTCGCCGGCTGCAAAGGTGTCTATCTGAATGCGGAAAGGGACGCCCTTCTCTCCACCATGTTTTCGAGGAGTGAACTCAGTGCTAATGCAATTTACCTGTATATAAAGAAACAGACGTTACTGCTGGTGATACTCACTTCAGAGAGGTCAGACTGAAAGAGAAATTGCTCCACCTGAATGAACACGGAGGCATTTTTGCCAGGATCCCAGAGGAACTCTATGGTATTGAGCTGGAGTGGGTGGGCTCGAGGCTCCATTATACCCACTGACAGCGGGATATCTGAACATAACAAATAGGACATAGTATTTGACATAATATGACTTGAAAACAAATTTTGGCAAGATTTGGCACCTATATCCAAGATCCTGTCTCCTGGTCGGTTCCACCTCCATCCTTCCAGCTGTTGATGCTCTGTGTATTGCAGCCGCCGATCATGGAAAACGACACGCACAATGCTCTGCAAACAGCACAAGATGGTATGACATCAGGAAATAATCCCACGTCACCATGCGTATAACATGCATGTCTCATTTTCTTTTGTATTTCATAACAGCTCACAGCCACAAATGGTTACTATGAAGTGTCAACTACATGGACATAACTGAAATACATTTTTAATTTGGTATATTGCCTATTGTATTTGTTCCTTTGAATATGTTGTATTTATTTTTATTTATAATAGTGTAGAATTTGACCTCTGTTGGATACAACCTAACAACTAAAAACTGTAATAAATAAATAAATAACAATAATTACTACAACTTGAAATCTTTAAAGATTATGTGAGGGTATTTCAAACAGCATCATGTGCTTCAATATAAGCAAGAGCATCTGGACATTTGTACTAAAGTTCATATGCTCACAAATGTAATAAATACAACAAAATATCTTAACTTTTATTTAATTTAAATATTTCAAAATCCTTAAACTGTTTATTCAGCACTAGGTCTAGGTCTGTACTGCAAACCTCCAAAACCACTAATGTAATCCATAAAAACAAAAATATGTGGAGGAGAAGATAGAGAACTGTAACTAGTGTATAAACAGGTGATGCATACAGTAAGAAATTCACAAAAATCATCCCTTTAACTTGCCTTTACATATTTGCTGCTTATGTCTGTATACTCCATTAGTTTCCTATTAAGCATTCGGATTTCATAGGACTGACCTACAGTGGATTAAAACAGGATAGATTAAAATGGGAAAAACAGACACCACAATAACAGTATAATTAGTAATGGTTGATTTTACAGAACATAGAACTGAATAGGAGCAAAGTCATCCGTAAGCATGTACAAATATTGTTCGTGTCATTATAAATCACATTTACAACAAAGAGTGGTTATTTTGATTGTCTTTAAGAGTTTACTTGGGTAAATCTTTATGCAGTGTTGTTTGTTTTAGTCATGTCAACTTTAGTCATGGACTTCAGACATCAACAACTTTCAGTTGCACCATCATGTCAAAAGTACAGACTGATATGTGCTGGGGAAAAAATGTTCTTTAAAGATGAGCATAAAATGCTGTGAACGCAACTTTAAATGTGGATTGAAGTTAAACAAGCATAAGGAGATTATTTTGCAATACCTTGATTTAGATACGTGAGCGTTTCGTCCTGGAGTTTCACCGCTGGAGATGTGGCTGCACAAAGCACATAATGAAAAGGAGATGCCCTGATCGCACTAGACTGCTGTTGCTGCTCCTCTTCATGCTTGAGAAACGGAGCAAGAGCATCTCTGAGGGAGATATAAAGGCTGTATAAAGCAGAGGCTCAAAACTTCATGCCAAGTGCCAGCTTTCCTCTAACTCAAACAGTAGAGCATTTGCGCTTACAACGCCAAGATCATGGGTTTGATTCCCAGGGAAAGCAAGAACTGATTAGAATATCAATGTGTATCTTGAATGTAATGTAAGTTGCTTTAGATAAAAGCGTCAGCCAAATGCATAAATGTAAATGTGAGTAAACATGCTAACAATAAAATATAATGGCACCTTATGTGGTACTGTGGAGAACAGTTAACACACACTAATTGTATGTATATGTGTGTGTACAGTATATACGCATGTATATATGTATATATAATACCAAGAATATGGTAATATTTCAGAAACAGAATTTGTAATTCCAAGTACAATTCCAATACAGTAACAAAAACAGGAGATGCATTCAGAAAAACCGCTCTAAACTGAACAGAAGAATCCAGAATGATACATAAAAGTCTATTTTTAAGTTTGCTGTCCGTTCTGCAAAATCATGGCGGATAGTATGACTGATGAGAGATTGACTATACAGTTCCACTGGCTTCCACTGACTTTCTGTTCGCTCTGTCAGTATCAGAAGTTTTCTTGTGACTGCTCAGGTATATTAACCTGCATAAAGATGAAGTTTATGATCATTTAACAACTACAAAAGTACAAAATGTCAAATAAATGAATTAACGAATTTAATGACAAAACGTAAAACGACTACATAATGACTATAAGCAATGTACTTACCTGATGTAATTATTGTGCGCGTGCTGTTGATAGGTTTCAGGATGGCTGTGCCAAAACAGCATACTCTACAGTTCGGTGACGTTCGTATCCGAAAATATGAGTGGTCAAACGCCTGGTCGCCGGTGAGGGGACCGTGAGGGCCACAAAGGCTTTTCAGAATCAGCTTGTTCGCTGTCTTTTATCCCCGGCCGTCAGGTGACCTGCTGACCGTCACTCTGCTTTCATCCTCCGTCACTCTCAACCGCTCGCTTAATAACAAACGGCTGACTCTGACATCAAAGGTCAACGCGGAGTTGCTGATAAACCATCATGTAGGTGCAGAACATTATTAACTAATTTATGCGATGCGATGTTTGTGAGCACGTATGTGGTTCTATACTACATTTTCACATCTGTATTGAAAGGCTTGACGTCACTGGCACTGGTGTTGGGAGAAAGTTACTTTGTATACATTCCAAAAAAGTTACTGCCTTTAAAGATAATTAATTGCACTAGTTACTTTTCAAGTAATGCGTTACGTTACTTTTTCTCTCATCTGGGCTTGTTATATTGTTTTTAATAAAATAAAATGAGAAGGAAGGAATGAACACTCTTCAGCAATAATCAAAATCAAATGTCATTTTTGCTTATGCTTTAACTGAATCATTGAAGGTCAGCGGTAAGTACAGTGGTCATTAAAGTGAGATTAAGTGGCTACAAATATTAGTTTTATTTAACATTTAATTATTGGAGGTTTGCATAGTATTCTGATTTTGCATTTCTTTGATTTTATTAATTGAGGAATATTAAATCTTTGTTTTTGTACAAAAGAGATAAATAAATGCTCACATTTAGTCTAGAACTAAAATAACCATCACACATACACAACTCCTCTGCATTTCTCTCAACATGGAGACGGGACAGCTGTCAAGTCAATAAATGGGTAAACAAAGTAACTTGAGTTACTTATTTGCAAAAGGAACTCAGATATTTTGTTGTCAATTTAAAAGCAATGCAGTACTTTACTAGTTACTTGAAAAAAGTAATCTGATTACATAACTCAAGTTACTTGTAATGCATTAAACCAAAACTGACGAGCACAGACGCACAATAAAACCATACATGTTTAGTTGAACCTCAAAACTGGTAAAGTGTATATTTCACCCCAAAATAATCTATTTAGCTTTTTCTTTAAATCAGTTTTTTTCTCTTTACATTTATACTTGCTTTTGTAATGACACACAGTAGTTAATTATTTCAATACAATACATGTTTGTGTCATGATAAGATTTCAATTAACGCATTGCAGAGATTTATATTTGTCACACTGAATGTACGAGGGTCATTTCTTTGGCACTGGACATTTATGACACTGGACTAACTAGGACTGAGTACACGTTACCTCATGTGAGTGTTTATAAATGTACTGGTGATAAATACCAAAGTTACTGATTGCATACTTACAGCCCCACAACAAAAATACAATCAACTCGGATACATTTGAGGTAAAAATAATAAATCAAAATTCATGATTCTGGTTGTTTTATTTCTAGGCCAAACTCAGGTTGATGTAAATCTATCATAAGCCTCTGGGAAAAACAAACAAATAAACAAAACAAAAAAAACTGTACAATGGGACAGAAAAGGCAATAACAAATGTATAAATACAAGTGAGTAACTGTGTCCAATGACAAAACAAAGTCTAACATGCTTAGTGAACAATTTGATGGAATACTATTAGAGGTCAACAATTCAGGAAACCCAAGGTGAAACGTAATACTTGTACTGTTGATCCTTACAATTGGCTTTTTCCTTTCATAAACATTATTTTTATGAATCACCCCAGTCTAAACCAAAATGATGGTTCATGGTCTGAATCGGTTAAAAACAATTAAAAAGAAACTATGAATCAAACAAGGGTACGCACACACTTAGCATACCAATAAAAGCCACATGCCTCAGTATATAATACTAAAAAGTAGGGTGTTTTTTAAACGTCTGTCCTTAATTTCTAATGTGGTCTGGTTCACAGTCTTGAGGACAGGCATTTTGGTCAACTCAGAGACCCTTTTGAGTTTTGCACTGGTCTACTTCCCTACATGGGCAACATATTAATAATAACATTAATAATACTGTATTTACAGACTGACCAGATTGCTGACGTGGCAATTTTCACAAACAGCCAAAACTGGGTCAGTCACGGCAGCACAGGATGGTTATGTCATCAAAACATGCAGGCTATTTGTTAACGTGCAAAAGAGTGCAACATCTTTACCTTAATTTTGTGGGGGAGTGAGAAGCAATGATTGAGAGGTATGTACATAACACTAAAAAGAAAGAGAACATAGTTCTTGAGCCAGAGAGGGTTTTCATTAGTGTCGTAGAGACATGATGAACTTGCAGTGTCATGCTTTAGCAATGTACGAAGAATGCCTGTGGAGACGTAAATCTTAACAGTCTGAGTTATTTTAAAAGGAAAAAAAAAGGAAAAAAAGAACGCAAGGCATTGTAGTTTTGAAATTTCCATCAGAATCCTCTTGCTCCAAGAACAAAGTGTTCGGTTTCATTCATTGCTTCTTGACTGAAGATGCTCCAGGTCATGTTTTCAACTCCTTTCGAGCGTTTGCAAACTTTTTATGACTGTGTGTGTTACGGTTCACGTTTACCCATTGCTTTTTTGAAAGGAAAAGCTCTACATTCAGAAGTTTGTCCTTGTTTTCTGTAGTGAGGCCCACATTTTTAACACATAATCCATCCTATCATAAAATCAACAAAATTGCTTTACATCACTTTCAACATTATGGGATGTGGTATTGCGGTCCCATGAAATAAAAATTAATATAATGTTTTAATCCTAATTTAGGTTTTTTGTTTTGTAATTGTAGCCAAACCTACAAAAGACTTAAGTATTTTTCTCTTTCCTTTACATTTATCACTCGGCCCGCCAAATGATCCACTAGCATCAACTGAGATTCAAGTGGTGTATTAGTGAATCCAACTGTGCCCCTTTAAAATATCCAAATAACTCAACTAAACCTTTAACACCACTTGCAAACATCAATAAGTTATTACTAATAAATGTAGTTAAGAAAGCCTCTTTGCTCCAATTAAGGGAGCAATGCCTATCATGGAGGATATGCAAGCAGTTTTCTCGATTCAAACCCCTTTACATTCAAGGTTCCACAGATGGAAAGATGCATGAGAAACTAACTAAGAGATTGCCAAGAGTCGATGAACAGAAAAATCTGATTGCAGTGAACAACACATCTCTCTGGGAAAATCCATCAAGACTGTGATGAAGCAATAAAAAAAGATGTCTGGAGGAGGCACAACTATATTTCCAAAATGCACATGTAGGGTACTGATTAGAGTCCGTCCGGCTAGCTGTGAGATGACACGTCTGAAGAGCTGCTGCTGTTGCTGTTGGTGGTCTGGGCCCTCTTAATATACAGGTTTAGCAACTTCATCTGTGGAAATAAAAGACGGGGTGAATTTCAATACAGCACATGCTAATACTCATATAGACCGAGTTTCTGTGATAAGAGCATATATTTACACTTCTACTGTAGTTGTGCGATCTTACAAGGTCAGGGTTAATATTAAATTTTGCACTGGAAAAGGAGAAAGGGTCTCCCTTATTTTCCCAAAGGGTCCATCATATTTCACCCCAAAATAAAAACACACAAATGTTCTTTTCACAAATTCTTCATATGTTGTGTACAGAGGTGACCACTTTTTGCATTTTATTCAAAATAATGATATCAGTACAATGCGGAGTATTATTTCTGCAAAGTGGTAAATGTTTTGTGTCTTATTTTGTCAAATCACCTAAATAACCCTTCGGGAAAAAAAATTACTTTCTCCTTTTCCAGTGCAAAAGTAAACATATATACATACATGTTTTTATTTTGGTATCAAATTACACATACATATATACATGTCATCTAAAATGATTAAACATAACTTAATTTACGGACATCTATGGTTTGATTTCTTTGCATGTGTGGATTGAATGAGTTGTTACCAACATCTGGTGTAAATTTCATGTCAACAGCACCTTTAGAAATATATATATATATATATATATATATATATATATATATATATATATATATATATACACACACATACACACACATATATATATACAGGGAGTGCAGAATTATTAGGCAAGTT
Organism: Rhodeus uyekii; assembly: GCA_037043235.1. Taxonomy (NCBI): domain Eukaryota; kingdom Metazoa; phylum Chordata; class Actinopteri; order Cypriniformes; family Acheilognathidae; genus Rhodeus; species Rhodeus uyekii. Next base: position 2,620,166 of record JAWRVZ010000006.1, read on the forward strand.
GTATTTTTGAGGATTAATTTTATTATTGAACAACAACCATGTTCTCACTGAACACAAAAAACTCATTAATATCAAAGCTGAATATTTTTGTATCAATATTTTAAGTAGTTTTTAGTTTTAGCTATTTTAGGGGGATATCTGTGTGTGCAGGTGACTATTACTGTGCATAATTATTAGGCAACTTAACAAAAAACAAATTTATACCCATTTCAATTATTTATTTTTACCAGTGAAACCAATATAACATCTCAACATTCACAAATATACATTTCTGACATTCAAAAACCAAACAAAAACAAATCAGTGACCAATATAGCCACCTTTCTTTGCAAGGACACTCAAAAGTCTGCCATCCATGGATTCTGTCAGTGTTTTGATCTGTTCACCATCAACATTGCGTGCAGCAGCAACCACAGCCTCCCAGACACTGTTCAGAGAGGTGTACTGTTTTCCCTCCTTGTAAATTGCACATTTGATTATGGACCACAGGTTCTCAATGGGGTTCAGATCAGGTGAACAAGGAGGCCATATCATTAGATTTTCTTCTTTTATACCCTTTCTTGCCAGACACGCTGTGGAGTACTTGGACGCGTGTGATGGAGCATTGTCCTGCATGAAAATCATGTTTTTCTTGAAGGATGCAGACTTCTTCCTGTACCACTGCTTGAAGAAGGTGTCTTCCAGAAAATGGCAGTAGGACTGGGAGTTGAGCTTGACTCCATCCTCAACCCGAAAAGGCCCCACAAGCTCATCTTTGATGATACCAGCCAAAACCAGTACTCCACCTGCACCTTGCTGGCGTCTGAGTCGGACTGGAGCTCTCTGCCCTTTACCAATCCAGCCACGGGCCCATCCATTTGGCCCATCAAGACTCACTCTCATTTCATCAGTCCATAAAACCTTAAAATCAGTCTTGAGATATTTCTTGGCCCAGTCTTGACGTTTCAGCTTGTGTGTCTTGTTCAGTGGTGGTCGACTTTCTGCCTTTCTTACCTTGGCCATGTCTCTGAGTATTGCACACCTTGTGCTTTTGGGAACTCCAGTGATGTTGCAGCTGTGAAATATGGCCAAACTGGTGGCAAGTGGCATCTTGGCAGCTGCACGCTTGACTTTTCTCAGTTCACGGGCAGTTATTTTGCACCTTGGTTTTTCCGCACGCTTCTTGCGACCCTGTTGACTATTTTGAATGAAACGCTTGATTGTTCGATGATCACGCTTCAGAAGCTTGGCTATTTTAAGACTGCTGCATCCCTCTGCAATATATCTCACTATTTTTGACTTTTCTGAGCCTGTCAAGTCCTTCTTTTGACCCATTTTGCCAAAGGAAAGGAAGTTGCCTAATAATTATGCACACCTGATATAGGGTGTTGATGTCATTAGACCACACCCCTTCTCATTACAGAGATGCACATCACCTAATATGCTTAATTGGTAGTAGGCTTTCCAGCCTATACAGCTTGGAGTAAGATAACATGCATAACGAGGATGATGTGGTCAAAATACTCATTTGCCTAATAATTCTGCACTCCCTGTATATATATATATACACATACATACACATATATATATGTGTGTATGTGTGTGTGTGTGTGTGTGTGTGTGTGTGTATGTGTGTGTATATATATATATATATATATATATATATCACATACACACACATATATATATCTCTCTTCAATAAAATGTCATTCAAATGTTGATTTTGAATCGTGTAATTTAGAACAATTACGGTAAGCAAAAATCGAATTACAGTAATAATAAAAAAAAAAAAAAATTATATTCAGTGTTGTAATGTGAAAAAAGACAATCATTTAAAATTTAAAATCTAAGTGTTTACACACTATTGCATCTTGAATACAGATTTTATACTGTGCTGATTTTAGTTTATGTGTATTTAAATAAAATAACATCAAAAACCCACTGTTTTACAGTTATGAGAATCATTAAGAATGATAAAAACAAAACAAAATCTTCTTTAAGATTTCTTAATGGTCTTTTTTTTCCATGAGAAAATGTTAAAATAAATTCTAAAAAAATTCTCTTTAAAATAGTCTTTCACCTGCAGCTCTTTTTAAACGTATTGTGCCATTAACACTGGATGCAGCAAAAGTAGGCCAAATATAAAAACTTGTACCAGTTAAAACCAGAGGGGAGACACAAATAAATAGAGGGTTTCGTGATAAGGAGGTTGAACAGTGTGAACCTTTTGGTGGACTTTGATAGCATGTGAACATACCTTGCTACCCGTGAGCTGGGCCAAGTGTGGCTTCAGCTCCTCACCAATCACTGAGTAGATGGCCACCAGACAGAACACGCTGGCCTTGCGAACACTACTCTCTGTGTTGTCATAGCCCTGCAAACAGACCGTTATAGCATTAACATCTTCAAACACACACACGTGCACGTCATCAAGAGTACAGGAGGCAAAAGTACAAAGAAGCCATGCTGACTATTCCCAATGCAGACTATGCTAATACACTTAATACGGACCCAATTTTGGCCAATGGGGATACCAAAGGTTAAATTACTAAAAGTAATATCTTACATCTCATTCTCCATTCTGCATATTGGAACTTGTACACTGTGTTCGAGTATATATTCACTATATGCAAGATAATTATACAAACTACTTGCAATGACATCTCTCTGATCATATGAAGTCAGAAGTAGGACGTTAAAACAACAAGGAAATGAGAGAGTATTTCACAAGGAGGGAATTTAAAAACGTAATAAGTTCCAAAGTGACAGAAGTGGCGAGATGATCTTCCAACATAAAACACTCACTTGTAAGAGGCCAGGGATGATGTCTGGCAGCAGCTGATGCAGGGACTCCTTGGCAATGCGCTCAACCACTTTGGTCTGCATCTTAATAGCAGCCAGGTTGATGGGATAGTCTGCCGTCTGTACGATGGGACACAGCACCTTGATGCATTGCTCTGGGTGAATGGAGCCAGCCAATGTAGAGGCAGCCTCTTCAGCTGCCCTAACAACCTGCACATATGACATTTAACACTCTGAGATCTAACAGAGCATTTGATGGAAAACTTGCTTAGTATGGATTAGATCACAGTACAGACTGCTCTATTACTGCTGTATTACATAGAAAGGAAATAAGAACATTTAGGAAATGAACAGGCAAAGGGCTTATTCTCCACAGACCAATAATTCCTTCATTTATTCATCTAGGTGTTGGGTTTGTTGGCTTGGGTCATCTTGCTTTAGATGTAACCAAGGTGCTCAGTGACCACATGTGCAGGTGTTGTATTTAAAATGGGATTAGAGAGACCAATCAGCTCATTTTACTTTCAATGAAGCCTGTTACAAAAAAAAAAGTCACCTGACTAACTTGATTTATCAGAAACAATGTGGTCATAAACGTGAGGGGTATTATGATAGCAATGGAATTTGGTTTAAAAGAAGATATTCATTTAAACCTAGGCTTAATTTGATCGCAGTAATACAAAATATATTCTTATAGTATAATCATTTATTAATTTGTCTCTTCACCTCTACACTATCATTATTATTGAATATTATTAAGGTTCTAAATGAAAACGGTAAGGAATTATGACAGAGAACCTATTTAATTTCACTCCTGCAATAATAAAAAACAAGCGCAGTAACATTTTACCTTAAGCACAAAGTTATGATTTTTTTTTTGTATAATCATCTAGTTGTATTGCTTAAATTGATTGGAGGTCAAAACAGATGACATTTTTTGAGAGTGCTGACTCTAACCTCTTTATGAGAGTCCTTGTGGGCTTCTAGTGTTTTCATGATGGTGAGTTCTGCATAGTTCTTGAAGCGCGCTGGCTGGTTTCTCAGGATCTCCTTCAGAACCCGTAAAGCCAGTGCTCGGATAGTGTGCTAAATAATCAGACAGAATGCATACTACCATTACGAACCACTACAAATACATGCAGACATAAATAGCAACGAGATATATAAAATACAGGATTATATAGAATGTGCCAACTGAGCATGAGTTATATGATGCTTTGACTGACATCTTTGTCTCCAAGTGTCTCCAACAGCAGCAACAGGATTGTTTTGAAGTGCTCGTCCCACACAGCTAAGCTGTCTTCACGAGCGATCTTCAGCAGCTCGATCAACGCCCCCTTCCTCTCCTCCACTCGCTCGTTGTGATTAGACAGCTCCTTCAGCAGGTCTGCCACCAAATCTGAATGATCCACAATGATTCAAATCAGAGCAGAGGACAATCTGCATAAACAAGCTATTGTTCTACGGTACTTCAGTTGTACCGAAACACTTTGGCTTTTTTTTTTTTGCTCATTTCTTTTGAGTAAATGATATTCAATATTAATGAATCTTAAGAAACCAGTCAAGAACATGTCTGGGGCTGTTTCACCTTAAAATCTAAATCAAATGAATTACATTTTGCTAATTACAAAAAGTATGCTTTAAAACAATGCTAAAATATTAAATTGTTAGGTACATCATGGTAGCACTTATATAAAACAAACACAAAATTTGTTTTAGCATTTTTTCTATTTTTGTAGTAGACTTTATACAGATTAAAATAAAACTAAAATACAATGCAGTACATTACAATAATTAAAGTAAAATAAATAAATAAAATAATATAATGGACATGCTTTCATAAGATTTACTCTCATATGTCATTATTAGCAAGTAAAAGTCTTGTAAAAGAAGTTAAAGTGTTTTGACGTTAGTTTTAGTTAGTAAGATTTGAGTGTTCACTTAGACGAAGATTAATCAGTTTCCCCAAAGAGTTATATCAATGTGTTTGGAAACAGTGAAGCTGTTAGTTGCAAAGCAAAATGCAAGTGAATTATCACCAGGTTTTCATTTCATTTGAACAAACAGACACTCAATATACATTCCTACTATATGAATATATTGCCTTATATTAGTGCAGGTGGCCTGTAGCAGCTATCAAATAACCTGTTAGCAAAGCAGTTATGTCATTTAAAGTTCACATCACACGAGAGCCACTGAGATGGATGACATTGAAAAAGAGGAGGTGGAAGGGGAAGTAAATGAAGAGAAGTGCAACAGTCTTTTTTAACTGTGGAGGTCTTTACCAGGAGTAAAGCCCTTGGGCAGCACCATCTTGTTCTCACCACAGTCTTGCCGACGGCCTGTAGAAGGGGAGGGACAGGAGGGGAAGTGATGACACACAAACTCTACTATCCTACATGCTACACCTGCATATCTGAAACTTAGGCTTATAGGGGGTTAATCACTTATTTATGTTTTGTTACGGTCTTTCAGCATCACTGTCGAATAGCTAGAGTTGAAAGGTGCAATAACAATGTCCGCCCACTTTTTCAGCAACCCATTTTTCCCATTAATTTTATATACATATAAAAACATATCTATATCTAATATAATCTCAATATATCAGATCTCTGTGTGAAGCACCATCTGTTGTCAGACTCCTTGTGCATACAAAAATATCACTGGATTATTACGATTAATGGCAAAAGGAATGTTTGGAAACGTAAACTGATATTTCCTACTGACAGACAACAGCAAAAGATAGAAATAACTACCTTAAAACCATTTTTTGTGTGTGAAAATACTATTGTGTCTAAACTTTTCACAGTACTGTTAGTATATATATATATATATATATATATATATATATACCATAATCACACAGACACAAATAAACTCCAAACATATTTCTCGCAATGAGTGTCATGTCGGAGGAGCAAGCCCACTACAATTTTATAAATTCTACTCCTTCAAAAACTTGATAATCTCTTAACAAGTCCAAATATAAAGGTCTGAGTAGATTTAATCAATGTGTTTGACACAGATCTGAGCGACTTTGACAAAAACCAAATTGTTATGGAAAGGAGTACTTGAGTATTAGAAACAAACTGGTGACAGGGTGTTGGGTGTCCAAGGCTCATCGATGCATGAGGGCAATGAAGGCTATACTGTCTGGTCCGAGTCAACAGAAGTCACACAAAATTTTAAATGACTGTTGAGGAAGGAATGCGTGGCCAATCAGAGTGCCTCTGAATACCCCTGTCAATCGTCAAAAATGGGCACGCCCACTGGACCTTGGAGCAGTGGAAAAAAGTTGCTTTGTACAATTTTACATCACATGAACGGCCATGTACGCGTGTGCCATTTACCTGGGAAAGTGATGGCACCAGGATGCACTGAGACAACGACAACCCAGTGGAGGGAGTGTGATGTTTTGGGCAACGCTCTGCTTGGAAACCCAGGGTCAGGGCATTCACGTGGAAATACATTTTACCAGCTACTGTACTACCTACCTAAACATTGTGCAGACCAAGTAAACACATTCATGACAATGATGATCTCTAGTGGAAGTGGCCTCTTTCAAAAGTACAATGCACTTTGCTACACATCGTCCAGGAATGGCTTGATGAAGGAACATGATGAAGTGTTCAATGTGTTGCCCTGTCCTCAAAATACCCCAGATCTTAATCCAATTGAACATCTATGAGATTTGCTGGACTAGCAAGTCCAAGACATACAACATCTCCACCTGGCAACCTACAGCCGCAAACATCTTGGAGCCAAATGTCGGCGCCGTTTTGGCAGCACACAACACATATATACATTTCATTCAACACTTTATACTTTATCCTTCTTATTTCTTGTTATTTATTTACACAATCAAAGACAATGGGTGTAGTATGGAGTAAAGACATGAGAGTGGATGTAAAAGCTTTGAGTGGTGTATTGACTCACAGTCACGGAACTGCTCCACATCGTCGTCAAAAACGGCCTCTTTCAGGGCACTTTTGTCATAGGCCGTGATCGTGTCTCCATAACCATAGGGTGCAAACTCTCTTGACCGTGGCACAGCGAAAGACCGCGGTGATGGTGTGTTGAGCAAAGATGTTTTGTTATCCAAAGCAGTTCGACCACCCTCCACTACATCCAATCCCAGTCTTGCATCAGACCCCGGAGATGCCCCTTCCTTCCCAGCCTAAGACATGAAGAGTGAAAGAGTGTTAAATATGTGCTGATTAGAGATGCACAATGTCCAAATGTATTAATCAAATCAAAAGGTAGGGGAAAAGAATCTAGATTACATTTATTTTGTATTTGCAATTGAAAGTAAATTTATGACACTTTAGTTGTGGTAGGGTTTCATTACACTCCATTACACTCTCTCATTAACTATTTTTGGTATAAGTAAATAAACAAATACAAAGAACTAAATATAAAAAAAGTATTATTAATGAACATTAATGCATATATTAATAAAGTAGATAAAATATTATTAATATTAATAATAGTAATAACAATAAATTACCTAATTATTCAATAATTATTAATCCTTTTTAAATTATTACTTTATTTAATGATCACAATATGTTTTTGCTATTATAATAATAGCAAAAACATATTGTGATCATTAAATAAAGTAATAATTTAAAAAGGATTAATAATTATTGAATAATTAGGTAATTTATAATAATAGCAAAAACATATTGTGATCATTAAATAAAGTAATAATTTAAAAAGGATTAATAATTATTGAATAATTAGGTAATTTATTGTTATTACTATTATTAATATTAATAATATTTTATCTACTTTATTAATATATGCATTAATGTTCATTAATAATACGAAAATGGCACCATTAATAATAATAGCAATAAGAGCAATAAGTCACAAAACAGTGTAAAAAGAAAAATCTGCATCTTTGTTCCTGTTGCCCACTGTTAAAGGATAAACTCACAGCATCATCCTTCTTCCCATCACGTCTGATTGGCTCATTCAGGTCCTCTTGGCTACGGTAACTGAAACTCTGGATGGCTTCTGTGACACCACGCAGTGAGCTAAAGATTTCATCAGAATTCATGTTTTCTGTGTCATACTCCAGCATACTGAAGAATAAAAGAATAGATCGACATTGATTGTTGAATGGACTGCGACCCTCACATAAATAAGAAAGCCAAATCATACAAAATAGTTGAGTGGAGAACATGCACCTACAGACGAATAAATGGATGCTTAAAACATGTCAGTTAGTTCATTACTGTGCAATTTTAAATCCATTAAAAATTCCTCCACACAGTATTGTTTCTTAGTTGTACATTTTAATCAACCACCATCCACCGAGGAAAGTCTCTATTTGGAATGATTTCAAACTGTGGCCATTAATATTTACGCATACATGCCCCTGTTAGGCTGGGAGTGGGTGGGAATCTAAGCACCCATCCCGTCCCCTCCTCGTCATGGCTATTTACCTTGGTGAGAGCGCGCAGCGGAAGGCCCTGAGGGAGGGGCCAGCAGGAATAGAGGAGTGAGATGGAGGTGTAGGAGGAGGAGGAGGAGAGGGGTGCTTTAAGAGCCCATCGACACTCCAACCCCATAACCGACTGTGCCCACAGACCGGCCGGAGAGGGAGAGAACAAGGCAGAAGAGGAAAAGAGAGAGAGAGAGAGAAAAAAAGAGTGGTCCAGTCGGAGTGTTGTGATTAGCAGCAAGGGTTAATAGGTTTGAGAAGACCAGAAACCCCTAAATCATCATCTATTATGTTCTGCAGACCACTTTAGAAGAATTTAAAGCCTGCATGAGAGAATGATATTGCAGGTGATTTGGCTCCCATCCCAGAAATGCAGAAATTGATTTGAAGGGTTTCAGGTTGTAAAGGGAAAATTTGAAGAAAACAACACAGCAAGTCCAATTCAGATGTTTAGTACATGTTAGAGCAGGACAGTTACAACAGGATGACAGGCCTTTGAAACTGCTTCATGCCCAGAATGAGATCATGCTTTAGAATGGTCAGCATATTGGAGGAGGGAAGAGGATGTGCTACCTGGGTGAAAGACCCCCATGGGAGCAATTTGTGGGCGAGGTGAGAGGACTGGTCCTGCTGGTGGGGTGCCGGGCTGGCGTCCGGCCCATTGTATTGCTCGGTGAACTCTGTGAAGACGACAGAGATGGAATGATAAGCTAAATCATTTCAGCCTATAGCTAAAGAACAGCTCAGTAAAAAACAATATTAGTGGCATAGATCTATATCATTGCTACCAATGCTGTCCATTTCTGGCTCAGACAATAGTGTGGATTACTTGATAGACTTGAATGGAGAGACACTAAAATTTCAATAAACGCATCATTTATCATGTGTCAGCTTAAATCAGGCTAAAAATGTTTTTCAGACAGGTCCAATAAATGCTCTAGAGTTTTAAAAAGAAAAAAAGGAAAGAGGAAATGCCTTTGTCTGGAAAAAAAGATTGAAAGGTGATAACCCTTTAAGGAATCTATCTTCTAAAAAAAGGAGCCTTGTGATTTTACACAATAAATACACATGCACAATATAAAAGTAATGTTTCTTGAGCTGAAAAACTGTAACATTTAAATCGTAAATTCTAACAAATAAATGCAGCTTTATCAACACAATACACAGTCTTATGAACAGTAGCGTATAGTGACTCATTTAACATACAATCTCATAACAGATAAAACAAGAAATCTTACCACGCTGCTTGTGTTGCTGGAGTTCTTCAGATGGTTATGCAGGAGCTTGGTGGCTCCATCCTGGAATGTTTTAGGCAGAGCACCAAGCAGCATAGTGAACTCAGGAGTGTTCAGCTCAAAGAGTGAGATCAGCACCACCTGGGCGGCCTACACAACACAGCACACCTCATGAGAAACAGCACAATTACTAACACCTTAATGAACCGAGCGCACTTGTACATGCTGAGAAAATCCGGCGGCGATAACTCAGAATAGAAAGAGAGACTGTATAAAGAACCGTGGCTGCGGTGCTCCAATGAACAGAAAAAAACTGGATCTGATAAGTCACCTACACATTAGAGTTTACACATCCTTCGACTTTTAAGAGACTAGATCCAGCTTGATTTCCATTTTTGTCAAAAGCTCCGTCAAAGCATTCTCTAGTGTGTACGTGCTCTCAGTATCAGGGATGGGAATCATGAGGAATGATCCTTCTGATGTTTCAATTCCCCTTAATGATTCAAGTTTGAACGATTCAATTAATGTTGTTGTTTTTTTTGTGGGGAAGAAAGAAAACATGAATTTATACTATGTTTACTGCCTTCAGTATCATGTAGTCAAATATGATCATGACTGATTTCAGCAGATCAACAAATCATAAATTAACAGTAACATAAAATTGCATTAAACAATGATTGAGGGTTATTTCTGCATGCATAAAAGTCATGCAAAATATCACTCTCATTGTAATGTTGTAATCATTGTAAAGGCCCAAAATGGGGAGATTCCCAACCCTGTTGACTTGTATATTTCAGTAAATTCATACATGGCTCAAATTCCATGACTGGAAGGTTCTGTTTAATGTTAAACATGCAAGAACACTGATTCACTCGCTGTTATTCTGTGAAAAGAAACAAATATATCTTAAGCAGTGGAGCGTTAACAGCAATTGAGAAAACAAAAAAGGGAACTGTAAAACACACTCATTTATTGATGTTGTTAAAAAAACGTATCTATGTTCTCTTTATCCTTCTGGCAGAATTGCATGTAAAGAGATTGTTTTCAGCAGTCACTTTGTGAGGCAACGAGGCAGATTAGAATGAGGAGAGAGCACACGGTTAGGTGCAGCGGTTACGTGTGGGTTGCTGGTTAGGCCATTGGATTGGCACTACCTGCTTGCACCTCTCTTCCAGATGACCCTCTCCAGGAAGTAGAGCTGTAGTGCTGGGCCTGCCTGACAACTCCTCATATGCCCAGTTATGAAGGGTCTGGGCCATCGAGTCAGGGCAATAGAGTAACAACAGACAATAAAAGAGATGATGATGATGATGACCATGATGATGATGATGATGAATGCCTTTAGGCAGCAACTGATATTGGGAATAAATGTCCTACATTTGTTCATTGTGATTATCTGATTTTCAACCTACATTATAAAAGTAAAAACTTTACAACCAAGATTAGAAATTATTCTTAATGGGATAGGTTGTTATTTAGAACAACATGAGTCGTGGTAAACAATGGTATGGAATTTAATAGAATAATGGTACATGATCACAGAATTTACACAATGTATTTGTGAGAATTAGCTTAGAGATTAAAAAAGAAGCTTTTTCAATAAACAGCTCAACCCATGTTGTCTTATACACCATCATACTCCATTATCCATTATACTCCACCATTACAGCACTGATTTGTGCAATGTCTGTAAGCACATCACCATAGAAACTCACTTTTCTAACGTCAGAGCTCTTGGGTTCTGTGGTCCAGGTGATAATGCGAGACACGGCTAATCTCGTCTCACTTGAGTTCACAAAGTCACCAGGGTCCATCTGCCGTGCCAGGGACTCGATGTATTTTAGGATAGCTACCTTGACCTGCAAAGAAAATAAGAAATAACAGATAAGCACACTGTGAATTTTCAGCCGGAGTTTCATAAGCAGTAATGGTAGGCGTTACGGTACCTTTAGATTGGGGGTTTGAGTCTGATCAACAATGAATCTCATTAGAATGTTAAATTGTTGGTCGAAGGGGAAAGACTCCCTAAAAAGAGAGAAAAAAAAGACATTACCCTAGTGGAACAAAAGTTCTAAAAGAACAAAAGCATAGTGGAAGAAATATTTCTTGACTAGGACTATTACTAGAGACTGACCGTGTGATGTCTAGAGCCTTTTGGACCTTAGCTTGGACTGAGCCCAGAAGGTCAGCTCCCATTTTCTTCAGCAGCTGAGTGAGCAGTACAAACAGCCAGTCTTGGAGATCCTCTCTGTGCACAGTGACGAAGTCCACTAGAGTCTCCAAGAACATGCTAAATACCTAGAAGCAGGTAACCCAAGTTCAAACCAACGCTGGATATCATTTCATAAATATACTAACAGCTTTATATTCCTTTCTCTCAAATGTATTAGAAGACAACATTTCTACAGCATTCACTGAACAAAGCGTTTAGCCGTGAAAAATGGCTGCCGCAATACCAAAATGTTTCAATATGTTTGCCAAGGTGTAGTGGGTGGTTGCTAGGGTGTTGCTAGGTGGTTGTTTACAAGTTCGACAGTCCTTTTTGACTCTAAAGCTGCTATTGTCCACAACAATGTTCAAAAGAACCCCCCATGTAGACTAAAAGGTTTCCTCTAGTCAAAACCTTTTTTTTAAGGCCCAGTCACACAGCGAAAACGCATGAAGAACGCACGAATTACGCACAGATTTTCGTTTCTGCGTGGAGTGTGCGTCATATGCGTAATTCGTCGGTGGAATGAACGAGGACCGTCAGTGATTGTAAGTGGATGTGCGTCGAAGGTGGTTTGTGCGTGATTTTGAGTTTTGAACGGTTCAAAAATTTTCTGACGCACAGATGTGCGTCGGTGTGCGTTATTTATGAGTCGGCGTGCGTAGTTTATGCGTTGAGTATGCGTGACATGCGCGGGACACACGTCGGCCGTCAGTGCTTATGCGTCGGAACTGGTTCGAAAGCGCGCACGTCCACTGACGCCCCACCTTCATATCACTCATGAACCGCGCACCGCGGCACACGTATCACGTTCATTCCACTGACAATGTGGATTCTGAAAGAGCTTGTTCATGGAACGTTCGCGAAGCGTGCGTGTTTGGACGCGCTCCGGCAGTGATTCATGCGCCGGGTGTGCGTCGAATGTTCGTGGAATACTTTGGACAATTTCTCGTTGCACAAGCACGCACAAACCCAATCTATGCGTGATTTGTGAGTAATTCGTGCGCGATCGGCTGTGTGACTGGCCCTTTAGTTACAAAAAGTAGGAGAGTCTACGGTAACTAAAATTGCAACTAAAAACTAAATCTAGTTAAAATGAAAGCTGTTGAAGGGGGTGAAATAAAACACAATGATTAATCGAACAAAACAATAGTGCATGGTTTTACGTATCATTCATGGCGGTGTGGCATGAGTCACGTGACAAAGTTCAATATTTAGGATTAGAAGCAACTGCTAAATAGGAGTAAAAATTATGGTGTTGCAGGTTGTAATGTGATTGATGTAAGGCATGAACCCATTTATATAAGAATACAAAATAACCAATCTAGATACATAAAAGAATGGTTCAGGTATTTGTAAGATGCACTTACTCTCTATTGTTAAAATCCACACCAAGTCAGACCATGCAAACAACAGGAAAAAACACATTTTATTAGTGCAATCTCATTCCATTTTCAAGTTCTGCACAAACACACTGTTCGCAAGACAAAGTTGTTACATTTGACAGAATCCATATTGATTAAAGCTTCTTATTTAGTCTATTATCATGATTCATTTAGAAAAATGTCAAATAATGCAAGTAATGCATAAAATCTTCTTTTTTTATGGAATGCTACCGTTAAGCCATTGGTAAGTAGATTATGTCTGATCAAAGCAGCCACGTGGAAAGGACTCATCCTCACACAGGTTACCTTGCTGTGAGGATCTGCAAACATCCTGGTGAAGATCTCACACAGCCTCTTCAGCTCCACACGGCTGAAACACACAGAAATATAATTCTTGGTATAAGAATAAGACAGAAAAAGTATAAAAACCATTGCAATACAACTGGGATTTAGCATGTGCATCATGCGACCTATCAATTTGCCAGTTACTGACTAGTATTTCTACTTGTTGTCTGGGAGGAAAATGGAATGACACCAAAGTAACAAGAAACCATTTGTGTCCCTCTGAAGGCCCCCACCTGAGAATGCGCTGACTCTTTAGCAAGTTTTGCAAACCCAGCAGGCCCTCCTTCCTCTCTGACCAGTTGGAACTGGCGCAGTGATTTAGCACCTCGGCGACATCCTCTGTCTGACGCAGATAGTGAGGAATGCCTCCATTACGAGAGCTATAGGAACGCTCTGAGCAGGCACTGGACGCATCACTGTTGGCATCGTCATCAGACTCGTACCTCCTTCTCAAAGGCTTGCGCTGAGGAGAGGAGGGAGCAGGATGGTAGGTTCAACAGGGTAAAGGCCAACTAAGAGTTCATTTAACAATTTACTGTGGATAACTCAACTTAAACATAACAAGTATGCTGTGTAAAGCCATGCAGCATTAAGAAAATAACAAGGGTTTAGGTTCTTTTATCAATATCCTTGGGACTTTGGCCATGTACACGACAAAGTTTTAGAAATGAGGATCACATTTGAATATAGAAGTCACTTCTGAATTTGTGTTTTGGTTTTGGTTTACTGAAGCTGTAAGAAACATGGATGTCAACAGTTTAATGCGACTGCAGTTAAAAAAATGAAAGATGTAAGGCTAAAATAAATAAATAAAGCTTTTTCAGAAATGGTGCACTAAATTGATCAAAAGTGACAAAAACATTTATGTTACAAAATATTTATATTTCTTTGCTGTTCTTTTTAACTTTATATTCATCAAAGAATCCAAAAAAACAAAACACATTATGGTTTACACAAATATACTTAGCACAATTTTAATAAGATAAGAAGAAATGTTTCTTGAGAACAAAATCAGCATACTAGAATTAATAATTAAAGATCATGTGACACTAAGTAAAGACCACATTTATGAATGCTGATAAATACAGCTTTGCCATCACAGCAATAAACCTCTTTTTAGAATATATTAAAATAGAAATTAAGCTTTTTAAAATTATAATATGTTTCAATTTTTTCTGCATTTATAATCAATAAATGCTGCCTAGGTGAGCATAAGAAGCTTCTTTCAAACACATTTAAAAAAGGTTTTACAGATATAAAATATCTGAACAAATATGTATATTCGATGAAGGAATTTAGTCATCAGAGGCACATTAATCATTTATGGTAAACTACTGTTGACTATGGTGGAAAGAAATACAAGGTATAAGCTATATCATCAAAACATAGGCGCTAGGGTATTAACAACTAGTTGTTCATTTTGATTCTGTATACACTTGGAAATCCTGGAGTTTTCAGTTGTTAGTTTGGGTAATTTAGTTGCAAATTAGCTAATTTAGCTGTAGAATTCAGTCGTCATTCCCACTGAAATCTGTAAATGAAATTAAGAAAGGTGTGTACATGGCCTTTGAGGTGTTTCTCCAGTCTATGCACTGGATTATAAAGGAACAATTCAGCAGTCGTGAATAATTCAAACGGACAATTTCCAGCAGTTGGCAATGCATTAAGAAACATTCAAATCCTTGTCATTAGTACAGTGTGCGCAGGTGACATAAGTGAAAAGCGTGTCGCGTGGTGTAATTACATCTACTTATGTAGCAAAGGGGATGCGTCACCCTGATGCATAACATCTGCCCCGTTTACAACTTAATCCTGCAGTGTTGTCATGTGAATTAAGGATGATTTACACTTTCCAAGTCAATAACACTGAGAGACTTAAACAGATAATAAAATAAAGAAATGAATACCAAATTGAAAGCAAAATAAGTTCAATTAATCTAGTGGTGCTTGTGCAGGAAATGATGAGATGTGCAGATGAGATGGTTGAGATGAAAGAAATACAGGTTTGTGGTGCACAAACTGCTATTGACATTTGCTTAACAGGCCATGATGGTAAGTCATTCTGATTAGTGAATAAAAAAATGGAAGCACAAGCAGTAAATAAACTGAAGCACTACCTTATTCCTGGAGTCCCCTAACAGCTGAAGACAACCAAGAAAGGAAGAGCAAAGAGACGCAGACATTTCAAAGGGAGCAAATTTGTTGCAGAAAAGACACAATGTGAAAACTTCTCCCTTATAATATACATGGAGAGCCGAAAATGTAATTCAACCTTTTTATATATATATAAAAAAAAAACATTTTAACAAACAACACACGGAAGTTGTATTCATATTTAATGTCCTTTTACGAAATCTTGACTTGCTTTGCTTTTTCAACTAAAATATTTAACAGTTGCAGCACCTCTCTTTCGAGTCTGTCAGTATCTATTTAGCTCCTGTCTCTATGAAGCCCAATGTTTTAATAAATATATGTAATCTAAAACACTATTTGTTAAAATTGCTTACACTGTACATTTTAATACTATATTCTAGTTTAATATGATTTAAAACACAGTATACCACATTAAGAACAATACTCCTCCTAAGCTTCCATATTTTTAGGGACACATAATACAAATAGTTTGAGCCGTACAGAAGCATCATTCCTGTAATCCTAGATAAGATAATGAGAGTAAGACATATTCCAGTTCCTCAATCCTATTTGAGTGAGGGTCAGGATTCTTACCAAAGCATCAGCTACGGCAGCCTCCACTTCTGTGCCAGTGTTCAGTACCCTCATAGCATTAACAGATGCAGAAATGCGAGCCTGATGGATCAGGCCCAAGCGATCTGTGGGGTTTGAACAAACGGGGAGAAAGTGAGGATGGGCATTGGTGAGCAGCAAGCAAATACTTACCTTCTACGACATCAGGCAGGTCATAAACATATAGTTTCAACCAAGTACTCCAAGTTGTCATTGACAAAACTTGAGGATGACATGTAGACATTGAGAGAATCAAGACAGTGCGATACAACCCAACACAATATGAAACAAGCCCAGAAAGGTCAAAAAACAATTGATTGCTTAAAAACGTAAAAAGTTCAAGGTGAACTGCGCAATTTCAATTCACAATACTCCACGGATCCATCATCAGATAGTCCCATCCCACATTGGCGCTATTAGTTGAACCAATGTCATCACGTTTGCCTATGGGTAGCTCAAACAATAAGATTACCATGTTTTTACGGCACCTGTGGCCTAGAAATGACACATTTCACCAATAAAGCTGCAATGATCAAAATTAAGACTATGCAAAACATATTGAAATAACTGATTAGCCAACTTCTTGAAAAATCAGGTGCCAAATGTGTGTGAATTATGGGTCCAGCAAAACAATGATTGAATTCAAACAATCCAAAAAAATACACTGAATCTCCAAGATGCTCACAACACAAAATGCAAAGCAAAATGCCCATTTTAAATTCATTACCTTAAATAATACCAACGAAACGTGGAATACCAAAAAAGTGGAAAATGTCAAGCACAAAAAACCTAATATACGAAGCAAAGAACTTTTGGCAAACACAGCACTAACCGAATAGAAACGCAATTAAGATAACCTCAACTAGGATGGATGCTGATTATTTACGGTTAGAAAAGCATGCCACATCACTGAAGACAAAGACACTTGAAATATACTTTCACAAATGAACAGAAAATTCACATCTAAATCTAACAGCGTTTCCCAGTTGCCAGTTTTACTTTAAAAAAAATAAATAAAAAATGTATATTAAGGCATGCTGATGACTGGGGCGATTGTCTTGGGGGAGCGAGGGTTCATGCAGGTCACCTGACTGGCCCACGGGTTCGGCTGTGGACAACGCACTGGTTGAGCGAGAGTGACGTCGGGAGGCTGCAAGGGGACAGGTAGAAGGGCGACATCCCAGGAACGATTAGTGCTACACTGAAACACTGACCACCAACTGTGGCATTGACACCAAATCTCCAACATGTTACAGTTTACTAGTCAAACACACACACACATACACATACACACACAAATGTATATGTATATCACTTATGAATCACTTAAGCTTCCTAATTGGAAAGACTCCCATCCCTGTGGTGTAAGTGACTTGGTGTTATACTATGTTAAATATCCCCTTAATTTTGTTGAGCAGTATCTATCCATCTATCAATCTATATACACACATAAATGCATACGTGTGTGTGTGTGTGTGACTTTCTCCCTGCTATAGCACAGACAACATTCACAAGAGGCAGATAAGAAATTATTTCACCATGCAATATGCTATGCATTAAAATCAGTGTTTAGCACAATTAGTGCTAATAAATATTTTAATATTTCATTTTACTTCAGACCATTTCATTTTAGATCAGACCAGCTGTTTTCATTCACAATTTAATATGAAATGTCACTTAAATAAATGTATAGACAAAACAACAAAACATCCACTAGATGTATTTACAACCAAGACAAATCGGCACAAATTATTACAGCACTTTGAGAACATATTAGTGCATGCATTGAGGCAAGCAGAGCAAACAACTTCATGTCCCACATATTAGGAACACTGTTTATAAATAAAGGCCATATAATATTGAAGCGAGTGGTTTTGTGGAAACGAATTGGAAATAATTGGTTGTTGATTTTTGGGCTCCATCAGCTGCTAAAGCGCTCTACTCACCAAGAGGAGTGAAGCCCCGAGCGGGGCTGGTGTCGCGGCTGCTCTCGCGACTAGTGTCACGGCTGCACCCCTGACTCATGCTGGGGCGGGGGATGCGACTGCTCCGGGCTAGCGTGCGATAGGAAGAAGTGGCAGGAAGAAGAGCTTTACCACACAGCCTGGCTGTTAGAACACAGGTTAGGGCATTAGTGAGGCTGTGGAGTCACAGAAAGGAAGGGTGGGGTTTGCCGTTCCTAGGGTCCTTCTGCTTTAGAAAGGTTAAACGTTTAAAAGCACAAGACTTAAGCCGAACATTTTGAATTAAATTCAGACAACATGTAGGGAGTTTCTAAAAATGCAGCGTTAAAGATGCACCAAGTAACTACATATATAGAGAGTTCAAACAGACCGAAGCTTTACAATGTCTACTGACACACTGACACCTATTACCATAACGGAAAAGTTACATTTTTCTTTTAGGACATATGCATTGTAAATCTGTTCACAAATCAGATATATACAACTGTTCGAAAATAATTGATTTATTAGGCAAGCATGCATTAAATTAGAACAAAAGTGACAGTAGAGATATTAAAGATATTGTTACAAAAGATTAAAAAAATAAATGCTGATTTTTTGAATGTTCTATTTATCAAAGAATCAAATAAGAAGAAGAAATGTTTCCTGAGCAGCAAATCGGCATATTAGAATGATTTCTGAAGGATCATGTGACACTGAAGAGCTAAAGTAATCACTTCTGAAAATTCAGCTTTGCAATCACAGGAATAAATTATATTGTAAAATATATTTAAATTGAAAACTTATTTTAAATTGAAATAATACTTAACAATATTAGTAGTTTTGATCAAACAAATGCAGCCTTGGTGAGCAAAAGAAAGTTCAAAAAACATTCAATCATTTTAAAAAAGTAGTGTGTCATCAGTAAAAATAAGATGTTATTCTATTTTGACAAAAAAATCAGTCATCTTGCTGCTATAAATATTATATTTGGAGTTTGTGTATAAATTATAGCAATCTATAATGCATCATGTCACGAATAAGCTGAATGATTAATCAAATGTGTGAATCAAGCTCTCATGAATCAACACTGACAATTTTTCTGCATCACCTTTGAAAAATGATATCCATGCATGCATATATATGTATCCCTCCATCTTACGTTCACTCGGCTACAGTTTCTGACAGGTGACGGGTGTGCAGCGACGTCTTAATTCTGATTGGTAGTTGCTGAATCACATCACTGTTCTTCTGCGTAAAGTTAAACTTTTGTCAACTTCAATGTTTGTTGTCATGTGAAAAAATATTCTGACAATGGTCAATTCAGTGTCACTGAAATCAAAATCCTTATGTTCACATTGTCACTGCTAATCGTTGTCAAAGAATAAGCTTTTTAGGCCATGGATTTTCTTTGAATATTCCTCCCAACATAAAGTACTATTAATTTTTTGGTGTAATTCCTTGGTGCACCTTTACCTAAAAACATACACACAAAAATGCTGAATTTAGCATAAAGACATTAATATATATATATATATATATATATATATATATATATATATATATATATATACACACACACACACACACACACACAAACATACAAAATAATTCAAATATTATAAGTTTCGTTTATACAAATTTACTTTTTCCTTGTTCTATAGACAAATAACATTTATAGACAAATGTGTCAAAAAAAGCTGAAAAACAAAAACCTCAAAACAGGCACAAAAAAAAAAGCTGTTAGGAAAGGAAGCTGTTAGTCAGCCCTGTCATCATTTAACAACGGTAAACGAATAACACACAAAAGACTGCAATGATCAGCCACTGAGTCAGTTTTGGCATAAACATTTGCATCAACCAATTAAATGAATCCTGAACTCCATTCAAACACCGAACAAGTGCACTAGTCAAACCTAATGTGATATGCAGAGAACAAAGTCTTCTTTCTCCCTTAAACTCTGAAAAATCCTGTCATCCATAATTACCATAAGGTCCTACCTTCTCCAAAATATTCTCCATGAGATTCCTCAAAGAACCCGTTTAGGTCCACTTGAGTTCCAGAATCAAGTTGTTTTATATATGCCAATGATGTGTTTGAGCTGGTGTTAAATTGTGAGTTGTGAAATTGTGTGGTCCCTACCTAGGCCCAGTCTGTTGGGGCTGGTTTCCCTGCTGCACCCCTGGCTTCGTGGGACCCTAGAGTACTTTTCTGAGGGTGTTGTTGGGGCAGTGGCTCTAGGAATTCTGCCATATGCGAGTCCCAAGAGCTTCCCTGGAGAGCTGGATCGGCTGCCGGCTGCAAAGGGAAATGAGACCAGGACTTTTGTACGTAACATGGTGAATGATTATCAAACAAATGCCAATGGCTCCCGTCTGCTTAGCTTTGAATAAATAAATAGTAAATTATATGAAAAGTAAATTAAATAAAAGCACCTTTTTTCAGGGTTTGAGTAACTTTTTTGCTGTAGATAGTGGTTTTCCAAAGATACTAGCCACTTAGCATTTTCAGTGAACAATTTTGATATCAATACCATGGGGAAAAACTTTTATATAGATTTTTGTTATTTTTATATTACCTCATAATTTGGCAGCAGGTATATTAGGCTGCTGTCACTTTAAGACTGGACATACAGATCTATTATACCGTTACAAACGCGTTTTCTTTCTTTCACTTAAAACTTACTGTGTATTTGACTAAGTAAATAGCAAAAAAGAACTGAATTTAGTACTTAGAGGCAGCTTATTAGAGTACACGCACTTTGGGTGTGAACAACAAATCTGCAGGAATGAGTAAAATTATGCACAATACACAGTCCCACATAAAGAATTATGCCCTGTAACACCAACAATATTCATCTAAGTAAACGAAATGACTTAGTTTATAACTTCATAGGAGTTTTTAAAAGATTAAAGTTGAAAAATGCATATATTATAAAATTTAACACACCAAAGTGGCTAGTAGGAGTGACACTGTATTAATGTTTGAATTATATTTTTGACCAAATAAATACATTCTTGGTGAAAATAAACTTCTTTAAAAACATTTTTTTAAATCTTACCATCCCCAAACAAGCATTTCAAGATAAAAAATAAAATAATCCACCTGCTATTTCATCGGATTTACTGTTTAAATTCACACCTCAATGTTCTGTTGATTTTGATCATCAAAATTCAAGGCATTCATGATTAGATTAATTCCTCCAGAAGTTGTAAACTAACTAAATAATATTTAAAATAAAATGTATAGAAAGAGTACAAAAAAATTATGACAAAATAGCATTTGCCCAACAACGGTATGAAAATCAAACTAAGCTGCTTCTCTTTTTTTTATTTCTTTTTTTTATGGTGACTATAGCCTTCCTTTACTCACAATGCCCCTTTCACGAGCAAAAGCTTCGGTTTAGGTGAAGAAAAATCACCACAAAGAAAAATGGCATATGCAAATATATGAAGAGGAGAGCTCAACTGATGAAATACAGACAAACAGGATAATCTTGGACCCAAAGGATGATCTCCACAGGCATGGTGATGTGACATACTATGAACAGTAGACACCTTGCAAATACAGACAGACCTCTATTTGAAAAACAGTAAAAGTAAGATAAAGCTAAAGCAGGACATGCAACATGATGGTAGACGTGTGACTCATGCAGGGTTCATCTTGGGGGAATTACAGAGGCTTTATTCTAAGGAGGGGGGGGCTTACCACTAGTGGGGTTAGCTGACCTGGATCCTTGTGTATGGAGGCGAGGCAACGGACAGGTGAAAAGTAGCCAGTTACAATGATGCTTGATGTGACGCATGGTTACCCAGCATGCATCAGGCAAAATGTGGTTTATTCTTACTCTAGCAAATTAAACCTACACATTTAATGCCAAAGAATGGCTTCAACTATACTTGTGGAATAAACTCCATGTTCAACAGGATGCCAAACTGGGTAGTGAAAACATCGAAAACAGTCAAAGGAGACAAAAAGGAAGATGATAGTGGTGGCAGATCAATGGTTAAGTATCTGAGCTGCTCAATCTCTAATGAGCTTAGGAAGGTGAATATCATGAAATCATGAAAATATTATCAAGTGTTATGGATTTTTTCCATTTGACACAGTTGATTGTCATATGTGTTTATTTAAATTCTATGTTTAAATATATTAAAATAAATTGTATTTAATTTATATACACTTAAATGCATTTTTCATTACAATAATTTAAAAAACGAGGGTTGGGGGGGTGAGCACAATTATCACAATAAAAAAAAAATTGTATTGAAATTATTACATTACATGAAAAGAAAGACTGGAGTGATATGGTAAACATGAAACTAGCAAAGTTGTATTTAGCAAATTGGTCGTCTGGTCGTCTAATACACAGTTTAGCGGTCATTGTTAAAAGCAGAAGCAGCAGGCTGATTCTTGACAGCAGACTCAAGTATTTCAGCATATACACCATATAACAGAAAAGGTAAAACCAATCTTTTGGTGGGTGTAAAAAACAAAAGATGGGTTCAAGTCCCAATAGAGACACTTACGCTGGGACTGAGAAACCACTTTAGCTCTGCTTCGACCTCGGCTGTCTGTCACAGTGCTGCTGGTGTTGACTGCACTCCCTGAGCTCTGCCTTCTTGTCCGCACACGACCTGTAGGTAAAGAAATAGAAAAAAAAGATGCATGAGATGAAGCAATACAAAATGCTTGAAAGGAAGGGAGAGATTTGAAGAGAGACAGACTGAAACGTTTTAAAGACAACAATAAAAGGACAAGGATACTAAGAACAAACAAAGAGATTTCCCTGATGAAAATTTACTGACTCAAAGGCATTATGACATGCTTTACTGAGAAGACTGATGTGTAAATGCAACACATACTATTATTGGCTTTTGAGCAGACGGATCTATCACATCATTCACTATCTTTCAAAAGTTGGAGTTTAGATACATATAAGAAATTAATAGTTTTACTTTGATCAAAAGTGTCAAAGAGACTTAATGGGTTAAAACTTAAAACAAATAATAATTGTTTCAACAAAAACATTAAGCTTCACAACTGTTTTCAACATAGCTAATAATCAAATGTTTCTTGAGCACCAAATCAGAAAATTAAAATAATTTTTGGAGTAATAGATTCTAAAAATTCTGCTTTTCAAATCACAAGAATAAATCACATGTGAAAAGTTTTTATTTAAACTGCATTACCATTTCACACTATTACAGTAGCATACATATTGAGTTCAATTAAATAAAAAAATGGTTTGAGCTTTTGACACAAAGCTGTGAAATGTATCTGCATAGTTCTTACACTTTTTTCCAAGGCATATTAGCACAAATTACGCATTACAGATAATATGACGTATAAGTGACCATTTCATTTCAATGGACAAGTGTTATTTAATGTCAAGAGGAAGGAAGGGGATATCTCATGCAGACAGGTCATGCAGACCAGTAGAATAGTTAGATTGCCAGGTGTACAGTTGTTAATCATCAAAAGAACACTGCTAGAATCCCTTGGACAGCACAGAAGGTAGACATTCACACACGCACACACACATATACACATACATCTTACCATCTATTTTACCAGGTGCACCGTCTTTGGGGCAAAAACACAAAAACAAAAGCAGGGGAGTGCAGGGTGGAGGAGAGGAGAGGCATAAGAGGCAGAGATTAGAGTCAGTTAAGCCCATGGAAGCGTGGAAGACAGGGATCTGCTCAAAAACGGGCCTTGCATGGAAGCACACGGGAGCTACTGAGAGTGACTGTGGGTAAGGAAATAAAATCTCTTTGATCATTTATGAAGAATCGGTACAGAAAGAAAATTATTCAGACAAAAGAAACAGACAAGTTAGTGGGCAAACGTTAGGTGGCGAGGTCTGGTTGTTGAAAGTAATGGTGATGGTTTACTTTCTCTGGGACAAAGAGTTAACATTTCTCACGGGACCAATGCGTTACAAAACTCCAACATTCCCTTCTGTCTTCTGCTGAAAAACTAACACTGAGAACACCAAAATATAAGACTTTTGACAGTGATACACTATAGTTTAACTTGTGCGGCTTATTGTTTTAAGAAAATAGAGCAATATGATAAAAGAAAAAGTATTTCAAGAAATGAACAATAGTATTTATAAACTTAAATAAAAAGAGTTTTTATTTAAAAAACCTTTTTAAGTAAAATAAAAAAATTTACTTACATTTTTTAATTCATTAAAAAACATTTTTATTACTACCGTAAAAATAATACTGTTATTCCAGAACGTAATATCCAAGTAGCTTGAAACACATTGTCTTTGAAAGTAGCTAATCCAATCCAATCTAATTCAATGCATTTTATAAAATAATTGTTATTCTCCCTCCTAAAATCACTAAACATCCCAAAAAAATAAATAAAAACCAAACCCTTAAAGGATAATAAATGGCAGAATATCCGTGGCACACACCCGTCGTTTGTTCCTCATCACAGAGCAGCTTAATAGCATCTACGGTGCCCATCAGTTTTATTAATGGGCCGTTGCAGCCATAAAAGCCACTGATTTTTATTAAAATTCCTAATTAAGGATGAAAGAGGAGAAAAGATGGATAGAGTGTGATGAGGTCTCTCACCCAGGGAAGCGTAGGAGCCTGGAGGCAAGGCTGCAGCAGAGCTGAAGGGAGATGGAGAGGTTGCAGTAGACATGCGAGATTTGGCACTGGACGCAGCGTTCACGTCTACGTCGCTGCGGGAACGCTGGAGGGAACCAGGGGTTGAGGACACCCTAGAGCCGATCACTTTACCTAAGAAAGCATTACACAGACAAGAGTTAAAAACATGGCAACATGGTACGTTTGTAAAAGCGCTAAGCACCAGTTGCTTTACTTACTTCTCGTGGCAGGGCCTCCAATAACACTCTTCACTGACAGCGGTCGACTTCAGGAAGGTAGATAAAAAGATTTTTAGCAACAACAGCACCATTTGAAAGGAGTGAACAAAACAGTAATGAGATGAATGAGTTATTTTAAATAGATATTTTTCAGTTTTTAACATATTTCTCAATACTTTTGCCAAGGAGACTTACGGTAAACGTCTCGTAATACTTTTTTTTTTTTTTTACTAAACTGAACTACTTTATTTCAGTATTATTATTTACATTTAAGTTATAAAGTAGTTTTTTTAACAAAGACATGAAAAATGAACATTTCTGGGTGAACATCATAGTTCTGAATCAATTAATTGAAAAAGACAGTTTGAATTGCCACAACACTGTAAAAAAAATAGTTTTTAGAAGTAAATAAAACAAAGTATTGGACTGCATTTTTTACAAGAAAATATTATTTCAGTCTTACTTCAAAGTGTCACGTTTAAAAAGTGAACGAGTCACCATAATACTCACTGCTGTTATTGTTTCACTGCAATAATAAACAATATTTTAAAGTATTCTAAACGTGCAATAACAGAATTTTGAAAATGTACAAAATGTTTTTAGTGTAATCACTACTCTTTTCTTTTTTTTTGACATTTTTGTTTTTGTATAAGCTGCTGTAACAGAAAAATTTCCTCATTTTGGGGACGAATAAAGGTGCATCTTATCTTAATTTAATGTTACTTGCCGTTTCTTTCTAATTATTTGTAAAATTTACAAGCAATTTATGAGTGAAAATTGTTCCATGGTAAGCTCAGCCTAAATCTCAACATTTTAAAACTCACTAGTTGCAAGACAAAAAGAGAGACTGTGAAAACAGTGTAATGACACGCTTCAGGAAACTTCCTGACCAAATAAAAAGAGCATTAAACCAATACTCAGAATATGTGAATATTCAATATAATCATCCAACCCTACCTGTACACTTTTCACCATCTTCAAATCATAAATCACATTGAAATCACAATTTTAATTTGCTTGTGCAACATTCTTTTTGACAATTTTTGTGACCAATACAGAGCAGTGTTTCTGCTTTTGTGTGCAAAAACTGATAGCAGATTGAGACTATTAGAGCTGTCACTCATCACACTGGTGCTAATGCAAGATGATCTCAGAGACACAATGTAACAGATGCTGCAGTCTAATATTGAAGATGAGATCATTACTTCATATTAAGAAAAGAATCAACATAATAGGAAGCACAATCTGTGCGCCCGGCCCATCAAGCCAGCTGGCAAATATTACAGCAACTTCAACAAGGACAGTCTTAACTCACAGTTTTTGCAAACACCACAGAGACAATGTTATCGTGTACAATCACTGAACTGTATGGTTATTCACGACTGTTCAAAAGATTCTAGATGTAAATGTGAAAAGTGTGTATGACTCACTTGAGGCTTTCCTGTGAGCTTGAGGAGGAGCGGTCGGACTGTGGTAGAGACACTATACTGTCAGAACTCTTCAGATGGGACTGTAAGGCCTTCTGATAGGTCGACTCCAACGCCTGAAACAGGTGCTCTGCCTCCCGACTGTAATGGCCATGGAATCCCCAGTAACACCTATAGAACAAATGGGAAACCTCTTAAAACCATGGAAATGTCTAGTCTGACACAAATGTTGAAATGCGCCATCAAAGCACATAAATGAAGTTTAAAAGTACTGTTAATGCAACGTCTAACTAACGAATCCAAATGTACAAAAAAAA
Source organism: Rhodeus uyekii (assembly GCA_037043235.1). Classification (NCBI taxonomy): domain Eukaryota; kingdom Metazoa; phylum Chordata; class Actinopteri; order Cypriniformes; family Acheilognathidae; genus Rhodeus; species Rhodeus uyekii. The sequence goes on from JAWRVZ010000006.1 coordinate 2,646,853, forward strand.
GGCAAAGAGACTTACTTTCTGGCCACAGATCTGGCCTCAGAGTCAGCATCATGGATCCCCTTCTTGATGGTCTCAGTGAGAACGGCCACATGCCTGGGGTAGTAAGGAAACATAATGAATACAGTTTCTTAAAGCCTGCAGAAACAACAGTGAATTCACTCAGTCTCCTTTGAAACTTTGTGGACCAGACGGCAGATCTTTTTTCCCAGTTCTCTAAAGGCGGGACAGTGGGAAAGAGAGGATAAGGGGAGTCCAGACCTCCTTATAAAAGAGCTCTTGGCTATATTGCCATGGAAACAGCTGGGACGCATGGTTGCCACACATCTCTGGCTCATCAATTCAACCCGCTAAAAGAATCATCAGTTGCCCGTTCAGCCGAGCTTTGATAAGTAACACACGTTTTCACCAGTTAAATGTCACAAAAACAGGAAAGGGAGGGGTGACTGAATGGCAGAAGGAGGAATAAACAGAAATTCATGTAACAAGTTCTATGAGATGCATCCTGAGCAAAAGCACTTCACAAAAACTAACAACTTCTTTCTCAAAACTTCATATCCACTCACCTCTCTAGAGTGTGTGTCTGCCATTCTTGCAATAACAGATCTAGAAACTCGTAACACCGTCTGATGGGGAGAAAATAAACAAGTACTTCTATAAGACAACGTCTTTTCTAGTTTATGCACTGCAGCACAAAAATAAAAGAAATAAATATATAGTAAGCCGATCTCTCAAGGTGGTCTAGTTTACCTTCGAACAGCCACAGATTTAGAAGTGCAGTTGCTGGTGATGATCGGTATAAGGCGTGGGAAGTGTGTATGCTGAGAAAAAACAAAACAACTATAAATATTGGTGCTAGAATATTAAACAGAAATAAAATATTGAATAGAATAAATACACTACTATTAAAGTAAAGTCTCTTCTGCTCATCAAGATTGCATTTATTTAATCAAAAGTACGGTAGAAAACAATTGTAATATTGTAAAATATTACTATATTACAATAATATTTATAAATATGTATTATTATATACTATCATAGTTTATTAACGTATAAATATATAAAATTTGTAAATACAGTTATACCTTGATTTACGAGTGACTTTGTATACGAGCAAATCGGTGCACAAGCATTGTATAGGAGTGCGAGAACATTTTTCCCTTGCCCACACGCATTTTTTGTGTGGAAAAGTCCTAGCGCTCAGCATCTTTGCGCGCATTTTTACTGGAAATATCCTAAAAACAGCCTCTCACAAAGCCTATCATCCCTTCACTCGTTCATTCTCTCAGCGTTGCTAGGTTTGGTTGCATCATTCACCACAGTGATACTTTTATAAGTGATTTACAGCGGTTTTACCTCGCGTTGTTCACATTAATTGTGATCGATATTGTTCGCGTAGTGAAATACATACATACATTACAGCATATAGACAATGGCTCCCAAGATGAGTAAGAAAGGAGGTACGAAATTCTCCTTCTAAGCAGTAAAACCCTCCTCTCGTCTCCATCACACCAGCAGCGACGCTACTCAAAGGTAAAGTGCGCGTTACAGTAAATTGTCATGTATTTTTAGAGTTTAATTGTCAATTATTAATTAGTATTTATATGAGATCTTAATGGGTATAATTTTAGCTGTAATTAATAGGGTAAAACCAAAAAAATATTTAAAATGGGCATTTATGGTCATGTGGAACGAATCGAGTGATTTTTATTGCATTCTTATGGGGAAAATAGTTTTGGTGTACGAGAATTTTGAGTTAAGAGCTAGCTCTTGGAACGAATTAAACTCATAAACCGAGGTATTACTGCATACTGACTGCCACTTTTGTTCAAATTAATATGCATCCCAATTCAATTGAGGTTCTTATGAGGTTCAAAATGAGTTAGGATACAGCTTTAGAAGACAATGTGTATTTCATATTACAGCTAATGTATCAATGCATATGAAAAAGTAAATCATCATGTCTCACTCGCAAGATGATGCGGATGGCTGCCATTCCGGAGGTGGCCATAACTTTGGCGCTGTTGGGCACCAAGTTGAGCAGCGTAGGCATGATACTTTCAGCCCCATGATCAAATTTATTTCCCAACACTGAAGATAAATGCCTGTGAGACAGCAAAAGTCACCAATCAACAAGATACAAATATAAGGATACGTTAACTTCAGGTCTAGATGGAAATTAATCAAATTTGTGTGACATTAAGGCATAAAAGTTGTTTAGATATCCATCAAGTGGCTGCACTTTAGCAGAAGAGCTGTCTTGCATGCTCCAGTCAGCCCGGTTCCACTTCATTAGAAACACATTACGACCCAAAATAATTAAAGACTGGCATTGAGTCATGCTCAATCATACAGACCCGCACAACAGCTTCATTTAACCCTTTAAGCTGTATTTTTTAATGCTGTATCCCAATGATATTTGAGATAGAACATGTATCAGAGTACGACGAAGTGGCTTTAAGACTGGATTTGTGAAAAATTGCCCTGCTGCTGAAGTGTGTCTTTGATCAATGAACATCTAAAGGTGACTCTTAACAAGTTGACTTTGGTAGTGGATATCACACTTGAAAGCTATATATTAAATAAACATTTTTACAGAGACTGAAAGAGAAAATGATAGAGAAGTGTGGCTTCATACCCAAACGTGATACAGGCCTCTCGAACCACTTGAGACCGAAGATCTTTAGCCGACTGCTTAAAGGCACCTTCTAAAAGACGTAGGTGTTGAAGGAAACCCTCATGCTCAGTCGCACCAGCCAGAACCAGTGACCGCACTTTCTTCAGCTAAATACGTGGGATAAGAGTTCTTTCAGTGCCAAGCTGAAGAGAGGTTCTTCAAGCTGGAGTGCATGTATTGTGGACAAAAGAAGTGAAACTAATCAGTGACTTACAGCAGTGACGCGGTGCTCCCAGTCTTGCTTGTCATCTGACAAAATTTCACGGATCTTATTCAAGGAGTCCTCCAAATCCTTACTGGAATATATCTGAAAACAAACAACATATTTATGTCTTGCTTAGAACGTTTAAATTCATGGAATACAGGATAAATTGCATGACAATGGCGATTTAAGATCTGTTACCTGCACTGCAGGTACATCTTCAAAAGCCTTCATAAAATCCTCTTCATCCACAGCTCCTGCGCTGACACTGTCCTTCCCTGAGGGATCGCAATCACAAAATTATATTTAAAAAAAGATTTAGCATTCAATGCCAATAATGGAGAAATTTCACATCTAATCTACACTAACATTCTACTTCAATCAAATTAAAAATCACAGTAAAACTGCTAAATATTTTATTTAAAATAAATGAAAATAACTATTACAGTGCATTTTAAAATGTATTTTATTCCTGTGATGGCAAAGCTAAATTTTTCCAGTCTTCAGAGTCACATGATCCTATAAAATCATACTGGAAGCAGTGAAATATGTTCTATCATTATACGCATCACTTTTGATCAATTTAATATATGCTTTCTATTTTTATTTTTTTCTATTTAGAGTTTAATTCATCAAAGACTATTACATAACGTAGAAATCTGCAGTGTTGCCTCTTGGCCAGCCAACAGAGTGCTTATTTATCTCCAGTCATTTCTCAACATCTCCGCTCCTCTCACTCTGGTAAACTACAAGCTTTTCGAAAGATAATCTTTCTGAGAACAATTACATTTCTCCTTGTTCAACATACTCATGTGAAGCGATTATGGTTGACTGACTTCAGTTTCTCAGTTGTAACCTGAGCTGAGCTGTTGTAGTTGTGGTCTTACCTGCAGCCCTGGATCCAGACGCAGAACTGGGTCGTCTCATTGAGCCCATGGTGCCGCCTCTCCTGCTGCTGGAGAAGCCCTTAGAAGAAGAAGAGGAGGAGGACCTGCCCCCATCCACTGAGTCTTCGTCATCAAAGTTCTTATCTGTAGGGAACACAAGCAACACTGATCAATATTTAATCAAATATTTACTACTTTCTAAATCAAGAAAATTCTCATCAGTCTGCTCTGAAATTGCAGAAAACCAAGGACAAAAGTATGTTCTTGAAATCGACCCATTATGGGTTGTCTGAAAAACTAGTCAGACGTGTTTCTTAGGGTTCACACAAATGTATTAGATGGTAACACAAATGACAAGCTGATTAATCTCATCCGGAAGAGCACACAAGGAACACCACAGGAAACTCTCTCTTCCTGAGAACACAAGGGAAGGCTTACATTTACTCTTCTCTTCCTAAAATCTCCCTGGGTCACCATTTCATCACCAATCACCACTAATTTGTCACATTCATGATTATAACATCATGCCAACCTGCATCTTTTGATTATAATATTTCCCCATTTTCAGAGCAAATATGTGGAATAAAGACCAAGACTTTTCCTCAAACTGTAAGTCCAAGTAAATAACTTTTTTAGTGTTCAAACATCAACAATTCTGGAGTGATGTCTAAAGTGGTTTATAGTTCAGAACACATCTATGAGAAAAATATATAGGATTAATATACTGCAAAGAACTTTGGGCATAAGCGGACATTAACACATTCCAGCAGTCTGAGAGGAAGGGGTGGCACACCAATCTTTCTGAACAGGAAGGAGCTACAGGATGAATCTATTCGGCTGTCTGGTTCTTGCAGAGCAATAGTGCTGTCCTGCAATTTTGTTTAAATTTTGATTAAATGTCATACACATATATTGAATATATTGGTTCAGCTTATACACATGATCATGAAGTAAATTACTCACAATTAACTATAAACAACAATAAAATGCATTATATCTTCGAAGAACAAATATTGGATAATTAATGCACAGATCAGAATTTTAAAACAAAATTCAATTTATTATCCATTCATGATGTTGTTTGAACCCAGTTTACTTTAATACTAATATTCTACATAATATTGAACAAAAAACTTGATGATACAAATATATGATACATTCAATTTTGTTCAATATTATGTAGAAAATTAGTACATATATTATGCAACTTGATATATTTATGCTCCAATTTAGAAAAAGAAAATTTACATTTCACAGCATTTTTTGTATTCACATATTTGACTGGCTGTATGTGGTTGGGAGTCTGTACAAATAATCACGAAGGGGCAATTATACAATAATACTGACAACCCTGCATAGCACACTGCAAACTAGTCAAAACAAATCAAGAGAGAAGAAAAATCTCAATTGATATTTTTGTTCCAAACAGACTTGAATTACAAAGTCTCTTCATAGGGTTGCCCCTGTTTTTTAAGCTGAAGATGGCAGAGAGACTATTTTGTTTTAAGAATGTGATGCGTGTCAAACCAATGCACATGCATGCAAAAGGAAATAAGCAGGTTCAAGGCAGATTTTTCAGCATTTAGCTGAGAAATGTCATTTAGAGAGCCACAGTGGGCGGAGAAAGGCAGTAGCAGTATGCTCTAATTAAACCCATTGGAACGTCTACTGAGAGGTATGCTGAAAAACACATCCCAATATCACTGGTGGGTTGTAGGGACAATAGAAAATATGTATGTGCAAAAAACATCTGAAGACAGAGGCGATATGCCCACAAAAGACATCTTTCATAACACAGTATGTGGGTAGATAGCTATTGACAAAACTAAAAAAAGTGTCACAAAGGCATCATTCACTATCAACATATCACATTCACGATCACATTCATATCAACATATCACTATTAGCTAAATATGTCGTTCAAAGGAGCCAAGTTCTCTCATATCCTTGACAATCATGTTTGTTTCGAAAGCTATCGATACATTTTCATGAAAGAAAATATAATATATGAAATATATGAACCCTACATGTGCATAAACAACTTGTAAACATTGCTTTCAGTGCATTCGCCATCGCTGCACAGTTCACAATTAACATTAGCATTATTATCTAGCACATTAGGGCGTACTAGTCGATAACTATCTCTAGGGAGACGTCGATGGCTTCAACCAAGAAACAGCAGGTATAGACGCAACGACTCCCAGAACTCGCTGTAATACAGCTGGCTCGTCGTTTTGAGGTTTTACAGAGTGAATAAAGCACCATTTAATTCAGTCTTCGTTTAAAGTATTCCCACACTTTTGATGATCGTGATCTGGCTTTATGTGATAGATTCATGACCGGAAGCAGAAGCCGCGATTTTTCGAAATGAACATAAATAATGTGACGCGTCAATGCATTTCACGCATACCGACGTATTTTCGTAGTCAACATAATCGATGATATCAACACGCAGTTGCAGCACTAAAAACATACCACACATTAAACAGCACACATCTGTCAAAGCGTCTGACAGGGCAAGACACATTAAACATAACACTAATGCATTAGCTTGAAGCTTAGAATCAAAGAGCTCTCCTGTTTTGGGCAGCTTGGATCACATACTGTTCCCGCAACAGCTCAATCAGTTTCCTTCATTACTTTTAGATGCATTTTGTCCATAGAAACGCATTAATTATGTTGTAATCTGACTGGCGGAAGTTCTCTTTTTTCTCGTATTTAAGATGCGCCTATGGGAAGGGAATACCGGTACCTGACCTCTGCAGAAGCATACAATTGCACCAAGTCTGGCATGACAGCTAGAAGCGTATGCCAAATGCCAGGTAATGCATGCCCCTTACCAGAGCACATGCTATCTTTCTTGCACATGCTATCTTTCTTCAGATGAGTTTCACTTCCCACAACCTCTGGATTTGTCTTTAGGAGGACATAATTCTCAGAGCAGCCTGTGCCGGACATAGTCGATTTGCTCTCCATTACAGCCTAATTGTCGCCCATGCTGGACTTCACATTAGGTTCACAAAGCTGTTGCTTTCCCCCACGGCAACAAAAAGTCTGACGCATACTTGTCTGGCTGGGTGTAGCGCACTCATCACCGCCAGGGGGTGTCACACTTACTTTATGGTCTTCATGGGCCTCAAGCATGTGAAGGAAGCTCTGAAATTCCCCAAAAATTGCAGCCACTGTCTGGTGCTTCTCAAGAAGCTCCGGCGTCGTAGGCACATTCAGACTCTGACGAAGGATAGAGTGGAGATGTTGCACACCAGGGGACTCATGGGAAGAGCCAGATTTGAGTTGAGTTTACCAAGCCTAGTTTGCCTTCCTGAAGGACATCTTAACGGGTGAACCCTCATTTGGCAAATAAGCGAGGACGAACCCTCATAGGACAAAGAGGCTATCCAACCTTCCGTCGCTCCTCAGGCTCATGAGAGTTGTGAGAGAGTGGATGCTCGCCTCAAGACTGAATGGACAGCATTACAAAATGCCACGGACCATGAGAGGAACATTTACGATGGCAAGCTCCTGGGACTGCCTGGCAGCAAAAGAAAGAAGCTTCTTTCAGTCCTTCCAGTGTTTGGAAAGCACATGAAACACAGCTGGGGAGTTATTGTGAAAGAAACAACGGCCTTCGTCATGGGTTGATCCCCTGCCAGAGCCCTCCATCACCAGACACCTCTGCTTGTGTGTGGTCTGCTATTTTGTGACGTGTCATGCACCGTCTTTCTAGGTAACAGTCCTCTGGCTTTCAGGGCATCGCTGTGAGTGTATTGGGAAACAGAGCGGATAGATTCACCTTGCTTGGAATTGGATGCTTCTGCAGAGGTCCGGTACGGATGCTATTCCCACAGGTGAATCTCTCCACTGGATGTTTCAGGGAACCCGGGATTACAAACAGTGACCTGTTATTTTCTGTGCATAGTGGGCAGATGCGACTAATCAAAAATGACATTTGTTGTCGATTTTCATTATCGATTAGATGTTGCAGCCCTAGAAATAATAGGAAAGAGCTAGTCATACCTTAGCAGCATTGGTTCTAACAACACGACCCTAAAACACACACTTGCTAAAGTTTAAAATCAATAAATGGAAACTTACCATCCACTGTCTAAATGTAATTATTGATCTTATTGTGAACCATTCACACATGCAAGATTTTTTTGAGCTTACATTTAATCAAAATGTCATAACATCCTTTCAAGAGGACAGATCCCTCGAACAGGCCTTAAACGCCACAGTCTTGAGATTGAGAAATGTGTCATTTCAACTGGAAAAGGAAAGGAGGATATAATTTTTTCTGCATGACCTGCAGACTTTGAACAAAGAGCTTCCCTAACTCCTAAATCCATTTTTCACATGTACTGAAGACAAACTATGTTGTATTCCTGAAACATTGTCATTTGTTTACCATACAAACATGGGATTGCTTCTAGACCTGTGAAAACAGCTGTCAAAAATCTGTTGTTGTTCATGACCACTGTACCAAGTGACAACTTTCTTTACCTGCTGACAGGACAGAGACACAGCCTAATGTCAGAGTGACTTTGAGCATGTCAGCATAAAAAGCTCAGAACCCAAGCGACATGTTTACATAACAGTGCTGTAGAACATGAACTCACACACAAATGCCCTGATGTATTAATCTCACTCTCAAACTCTGCTGCTAGACCTAATATAAACTGCATAATGTATTTAAAAAAGATACACTGGTATACCCTTCACCTTACTTCCTGCACTGTGTCCTGGTATAAACGCATGCATGTGCAGCTCATAACCCTTTCTCACAGGTGCTAACAGCACTATGTTGACAGTATGTGCATATTGCGAAGGTGAAAACTTTGCTGAAGGTAAAAAAATTAAGAATTGTGTTTGAACAGAACACAAGTCCTCGATCTGTTGCATCACTATGTATGCAGAGGGGAAAGGAAACATGCTGTCAGATGGTATTAAAATAAGCCAAGGGAGTCTGATTGGTGGATTCTGCTTTAAAACAATCTGCTGATCACTTTATTTAATGTAAATGTGCATGAATCATACGCAAATGTTATTGCAAAGACAAGCATAAAAACATAACTAACTAACATAACTTCCTCTACATTGGCTTTATTTTTTTAGTTAGTATCACAAAAACAGGGAAAATTAATGTTAACCACAACCAAATAAATATTTGGGCATCATTTTAGGGTAATACTGTAGATAAAAATGCAATACTCATGCAATACTCATGCTCTGAGATAACTTATTATAGAGATGCACCATAGAAATTCATCTGATGCATAGACCAATATTGAAAAAGCAAAAATAAAATAGCACAAATTCACTAGTAAAACACTTGAGTAGTCAAAATGAGCAGATTCACAACTAATGCAGCTATATTTCATGAATGCAATGTAACAAAATCCAAAAAGACAAGTTGTAACAGACTGCAGAAAACAAACTACATTAAACCAATTTAGAAGCGTTTTGAGGGGGTGGGGGGAATCATACGTCTAATTTATCCATATCTGAATCCATGACAATCTGAGAGAGGAGAGGTTTCCAAAATGACAACATCTATCAATGGACACACTGCCTTTCCATTTCAAAAAATGCTTTGAAATGTAGCTAAAGAGACAGGCGAAGCAAAATAATATTCAGATCTCAGAAATATGAAAATCTCAAAAGCGTAATCATCTGTAAACACGAAAACCCAGATAAACATGTCATCCCCTAAGCAGAACAGCAACTGGAGATTTAAGGCTGCTAGTGCCCAGCACTTCTTTTATTCGTCCTTCACATTAATGCCGCTATTCCATTCCAATCCTTACCTTCTCCGGTTGTCATAGAGCAAGCGTCTCTTCAATTCACACAGACACTCCAAATACAACAAAGCTCGAGCTTTTCTTTTTTTACAGTCTCTCTCTGGTCTCCGCCTCTCCCTCCCTTCCCTTCCTGCTGCTGTGGTCTTATGACTTCACCAAAGACAAAAGCAACCCAGCATTTTAAATAAAGGACTTAGAAAACATTTCCCCTGTACTGAAGACTGAATGTAATATACATACTAAGGCTGTTTACTTGTCCTTTACGGCTCCCCAATCTTTGAGTTTATGTTCATTGGTCTTGAAACAGCTTCATTACACTAACTAAAACACATGAAAAGAAACTCTGGATTCTCTGGCCCTAACACAACAGATTTACTCAAAATATTAGTGCTGCAATAAGACATTTCCTATTACATAATGCTAGAAATAGTTGAGCAGAGACAGCACTTCTTCAATTTACTTTAAACACTTTAAAAAGTGTTAATGCCAGTGGCATTTAATAATTGTAATTGATTAGGTTATTTAGAGATTTACATTTTCAAATAATTATATAAATAATATTAATTAAAACAAATCTAAAGTAAATATCAATTCCCCAATGACTGTCTTTTTTTTATTGCTGGTGATTGAATTATTATAAAATCGCATAACGTATTAACTAACAAACTACAAATGAGAAATACATTAACGACAGTATTTATTAATCTTTGTTAACGTTAATTAATAAAAAAAGTCGTTCAGTGTTTGTTCATAGTGCATTAATCAATGCTAACAAATACAATTTTTGATTTTAATTATGTATTAGTAAATGTTGAAATTAACTAAGATTAATAAATGCTGTAGAAGCACTGTTCATTCTTAGTTTATGTTAACATACCTGCAATTTCATTTGCGTTAAAGAAGTTTAAATTACAGCTGCTGTTATAATCTCTAGATCAATGCTAAAGACAGAAGACTTTAGTAAACTTATTATAATAGTCATTAAAAAAACAATCAGTTTATGTGAAAAGCCCTATACATTTAAAAAATTCATACTGTATCACAACTCCAATGAGAGCTAGTAAATGTTAAGTTCAACCAAAATACCTCCATTAAAACAGAAACCAAAATTACACGTGATTAAGGCTTAACCTCACAGCGTATCTAGATCAGTGTCTACTAAAAGAACATGCATCACAAGTCATCATTCGCAAAACTCTCAGTTACAATACTGCAGCAAAAAAATGAAGTGACAAATTGCTTTATACAGAGAAATGTGAACCACGCATAACATCAAAGCTTTTCAATTTCAAAATCAGTATGACATTATTCTATTAAAATAAATTAGAATTTAGAAAGGGATGACAAAGCAAGTTCCTTTAAATCTGAAAAAGATCAACACAAAGTGATTTTCTCAAAGAAAACGCAGCAAGCATCAAGAAGAGTATGGCCCTTTACGTTTAATTATAAAGGTGAACCTTATCCCTAAAAATTATGATAGATTTGTGTTTTCTCTGAATACATTACCTTTACCTGATTTCACAAACAGTTTGATAAATTTACTAAGAATTGAAGAGACAATCCCCCAATAAACAGACGTTTAAATTTCAGTGAAATCCTTGCACTACAACTGCTTTCAACCACCCACTGAAATGCAAAACCAGTACAAATCCTGTAATATAACATGCAAAGGGCTGCAAGGGAGGAAAGAGGAGGAGGTGGAGGAAAGGGGGATTCGGTCTTTCAAATAAACATCCTTTAATAGCCTCTAATACTCATAGATATGCAACGGTTATGCCAAAACCTGCAGGATTCGTAAAGCTTGATCAAAAATACCTTTTGGTCTGTTATAGTGTACCTGATCAGGTCAATCAATTAGTCATTAAAGAGTACTTGCATTATTCCAATAAAGTAGTTTAATACATTTTATATAGCTTATGTGAAAATTAAACTTACAATATTGTGGTCGTTTTCTGTTGTGATGCTTCATAACAATATCAGGATTTTTCCTGAACTTAAACTTTGGTGGCCATTCTACAATATTGGTACTTGCGGACAGCCGGCTGATTTAAAGCTCTTTAAAACACTCCTGCGTGAATGCAATGATCAACTAGATTTAAGTTAGTCAGAATCAGATCAACACAGCTGAGATTTTGTTCAATAGTTTTAAGCACATTTGTTTTATAATCTCGACACTGTCCCGACAGTGACTATTTTTTATTTCACAAATAAACAGAATTGTTTCTTTGTATTTACTGTCATTACTGGGCTCACAGTTCACATGGGTAGGATACTTTGTACCGTGTGTGTGAGATGACCGCATTCATCCACCACGACTAGAACATTTGACTGAGAAAAACCCCTGAATATGCAAATATCATAAGACAGGGATTCTAGGGTTCGTGAGTTGATTTAAAGCTAATAATAATAATCATTCACAAAATATTTTTTTTATTTTTTATTATATGTCTCTCTAGTGTGATTTATTTGCGGACATCTGACCTTAAGGGAATGAACCGAAGAAATGAACTGAAGACCTATCTTTACCGGAAATTTTGCATGGTAAGCTGTTTTGAACTCCTGAAACGAACACAAAGCAAAACTTCATTTTTGTTCAGATTTTGTTTGAAATGACATCACACCATTTTGCTCTTCGATTTCCCTTCAACTGCACTTGGGCTTTTACAAATCAGTCACCTAAGAGGTTAAGCATCCCACTATGATATTTACATTTTACAATTATGCATTTGGCAGATGCTTTCATCCAAAGCGACTTACATTGCATTCAAGGAACACATTGAATCAGTTCTTGCATTCCTGGGATCGAACCCATGACCTTGGTGTTGTAAAGATCAATGCTCCAGCTACAGGAAAGCAATTTAAAAGCCATTTTGGACATTTGAATTCCTGGAATTTCCAAATATATTGCTCCTACCTGAACCTGAGGAGAGGATCATGTTCCCGGATCTTTGGACTTCATCAAATCTGCTGAAAATTACATTCAACCTGCAAAAAACAGAATAAATCCATTTAAGTTAAAGATTGCCCAGTTACAGAAAAACAATAACACTTCTAGAAATGCAAGTTTTCCACTATGACCCTCACTGTACACAACACAATTCTCAGAAACAGGTGTTGCAAATCTAACAAGAAACACTCCTATGAAATGGAAACACCTTTCATTCGGTCACTCCCTTTGTCCTAAAGTACTCCCTGACTACATTACACTACTACTTAAATGCTTAAACTATTAGCTATGGACATAATAACATGATGAAATATGGACACAACAGATGGTAAAATAGTTGCTTGTTTAACATGTCGGTCAGGCGGTCTAAACGGGTGATTTAAGGCCAGAACAAGTGACAAAGAGGACCAGACTTTTTGCCGTTAGCAGCAAGTCTGGCTGAGCGAGACTGGCTGTGATGTAACAGTTGATGTGACATTTCAGCAAGGATGATTTTGTGATCCTGTCAGTGTAATGCAGGCTTTACACCAACTATATTAGACCCAACAACAAACCTGCAAGTCCAGAAGTAAGTGTAATCCATGTGCGAAGAGGTTAGCCTATTATAATAGAGGTCAATTATACTTTTTAAGGATATAAATAAAGCAAATAAAATATCTTGTTGATGGTTGCATACAATGATACTATTAGGTGAAAGAAATATCTCTGGAAAAATAAAAATGATTTCAATTATGGTGTGATGTCTTTAATGAAGCAACAACGCATGTGAAACCGAACCATGTAGCGCTGCTCCCTAAAACTCCTCCCACTGCGTATTCACAGAGCTGAGGATGCTGTCTTCCTGTAACACCCTCGGAGAATCCTTTATCCTAAAAATTCCTCTCTGAAGACTATCTGTGCGAGTCAGAGGCAGATCCCCAGAGCATCAAAGCTTATTCATCCTCATGTTCTTTTGCCATGCTGAATCTGGACGGGCTGCCAAATCTCTGCATTACAATGTGGCAGAGAATCATTTGAGGTTAAAAATAGAGCCAAGCGATAAATTGAATATTCAAAATATCTATATGCAGTGATAAAAAAGCAACATTGTGAATATTGTAATGATGTCAATGTTCTCCAACTCCAACTTGCAAAGTCATTAAATTCTAACTAGGACAAGCAAGGAAAGCCTTGTAACATTAATATTTAAGGGGCTGTTGTTCCTAACGATCACGCTGTAAGGATTTAATTTAAAATGAAGGCATCCTTGCTGACAACGGCTGAAAAACGCAAACATTTAATCCTACAAGTCCAAGTCCGTTATTTCTGCTTTACCAAATCCCCCACAACAGAATTTTGAATTGCAAATGCGACGGGATGCCCTTTATGCAATTTGAGAGAAGTGAAAGTGTTGCTTGCTAAACCCTTCTTCACTTTAGTGTTCAAAAGAGATTTCTTCCTCTATTAACTGCATCCAAGAAAACTGACTGTGTGCCTCTAAATTAAGCTGAGAAGATTTGAATTTCACAAAGATGTTCACAGCAGTGCTGAAAAAACATCAGGCTGTCAGTGTGCTTAAGACTCAAAACGGATGCTTGATTTATGCTAAATGTGGGTTTTAGCGAGAAGGTTTGATTATTTCGTAGATCCCTCCAAGGGACGTTTTAATTGTGTGGTTATCATTTATAGTAACAGGATTTGGTCTATTCCCAAAGAATTCAGGCACAGATCCGCATGAAGCCAGCTGAGAGGGCAGCATGGAAATTATATTAATCTAATAAATCAAATCTAATGAGCACAGTTCTCAGAAATGTGATTTTAGTAAATTAGCTTAAAATATTTTAGCCTGACCCAAATGATTGTATTAAAGAGACCCGGTGAACTAACTCGAGTTGTAATACACTAAGTTCAGCCAGGATCCTCCCAAACTAGTTGCCAGTTTGACATTGTATCTAAAGTCACAGCAAACTTGCAAACTCCCCAGGCAAGTTCCAAATGAGTCTGCCTTCAAAGTCTTAAAACTATAACCACTGAGAAGATCACAGAAACAGATGCCTGCACGTTCCCTAGAGACATGTACAGATGTCAAGGGGGAGGGACACCTAACAGATGTTACAACCAAATTCAGACCACAAACAAATGCTGGCATGCCTTCCTCCTCTCTGTGCACTCAACTTCAGTCAGTTCTTGCTGTGGAATATTAAGGGTGGATGCTTTCACTTGCAGACTAAAACCTATAGAGCAAAACATCTGACGGTCACATTCTGAATGGCAGCTGTTCTGAACACTAGCTGAAAGGAAGTTTAAGCTGAATGTCATACTGTGCTATGTGCACATAATGTTGTTCGCTAAGAGCATATTACTAGTTAAGTTAGAGGGAAGGGTCTGATTCTGGGTCCGGAGGGAAATTAAGACCTAATGACCTGTATAAAGAGCCCTTAAGTGAATACAAATGATTACAGTACTATTAGAGACAATTTTAGAAACACTTACTAAAGGGGAAAAACATCAGACTAGATTAATCAATGCCTGATAGAAGTAATTGAACAGATACAGCATATATCTAAAAGGGGAAAACAGACAGACAGAAATGTCCATCTGAATTACAAAAGAGTGGGAGTGTACTAAATACTCCAATAATCCTGATCTATTGTCTTTGAATTAGTAGCTTACCTTGATTGCGGCAGTCCTTTTTTGCTAAGGTCAATCCTAACCTTCTCTCCGACATGTCTGTATATTTCCACAAGGCAGTTCATGGCCGCATCCCGAACCTGGGCAGATAATTTAACAACAACTTCAAACTTTCACTCGTTTTAAAACGAGTCTCTAAACTTTGAGGATACTTTTAACAATGGAAGCCTGTAAATGGAAATGAAAGCAAATTTTTGTAATATATTTCTAATTGCTTTGTGTGCCACAATGTAATGTCTTTGAAATTTCTTCATTTTGGGTGTATGTATGTGCGTGTTATGTTATCTACCTCATTTATGTTGTCCCTCTGAGGAATTGGTCTCCTCACTTACAGACTTACAGATTTATATCTGCACTGACTTAATCCGGAATTGCACTGTTACTATTGATTGCACTATTTGCCATCGCCACCTCCATAATTCACTTTACCCACCTATTTTATCTTTCTTCTGTTGTTGTTAATGTAAAACTTTTGTTGTTGTTACCTGTAGGCACCTAGAGTCTGAGAGTTATAGAATTTCAATTCTCTGTATGCATGTACTGTATATATATGGCAGAATTGACAATAAAGCTAACTTTGACTAAAGGAGGGGTTAAATTAAAAACGTTATTTCATGTTTATTCTGCTAATTTGAAGTGCTTTTCACTGTCAACATTCTAGTAAACTGTATCTATCATACTATATACATTTAATAAAAACAAAAGCACGTTATAATATACATTTCTTGTAACTCCGTATCATAAACCACCACCAGAGGGCACTAAAGCTTTGAGTAATGCTGATACCATCACCCATTCTGTAAAAAAACCATTTCATGCAGATCAAGGTCTAATCTTAAAAATGTATTTGACTGCTACAAATGTGCATACCTGACTAGTAGGGTCTCCGAGTAGATTACATATATGTGGTACAATTTTGCTCAGAGTCAAGCCTTGGGCACCGTATCTGAAAAACAGAAGCGATGGTGATAGGGAGGGCAGCATTAGTGCATCATGGGGGGGGATTGTGGTATCTTTGCCAAGTCCGGCTTTAATGGCTTATCCTTGAAGAATGTGCAACTACATTTTAATTTTAACAACTTAATCTCCATTCAGCAGGAGGGGGGAAAAAAACATCAACAAGTGCAAACTGTGAGTCGAGTTTAAAATGAATGAATGAAATCTACAATATCCAGATTGAGAGAACAAAGTAACTTACGTGTTCAGAGTTGAAATGAGACAGAGACAGACTCCCTCTCTGGTCCGGTTGTTTTTGTGTTTGAAACCCCCCAACATTCTGTCCCATAAGTACTGTAAAGACAATCCGAATGTAATACAATTAAATGGCGTCTAATCTTATTAAGAGACCTCCCATAAGCCTTTTCATGGAGCAAAGCATTCAATTCATTAACTAAATGACATTAAAACACCACAAAGGTATCTTGCAAGAGCACTGTTCAGATTTACATTACAAATATAGTTTGTCGTAATACCTTCACACAATATTGCAATGTCGGCTTAAGAATGACTAGAATGAACATCCTGGAATTAATACTTAGTCTAAATGAAGATAAATACCACCACAAAGTACCTGAGGTGTAGCTGATAGCTCCATGATCTTCAGCAGCAGGATTTGATCTTGGTCTCTGACTTGATCTTTGGCATCGCCCAACCGATCTATCAAGCTGGGTAAAACTGGAGATGGAGAGAATAAAGATTAAAGATATTAAGGAGGTGCAAATCTACTTTCATTATTGATTAATCAACAGGTACGTCTTAAGGAAGCTTCAAATAATTAGAGACTGGAGGAGATTCAGATTATGTAATAATGGGAAGTCTGACAGAGATTGTCTTGGTTTTCATTGATGAAGGCTGTGCATTTGTTACAAAAGCAGAATCTAATGACTGCAGCAGCGATGCTTTACAGCCGATGAATTTAAAGAAGCAACTTCTGAGACTGTTTCAGCACACTAAAATCTTCTGCAGGAGGCTCCATCTCTTCATTTGTTCCCTTTGAAGCATCACTGCTTAAAAAATAATTCTAAAAATAAATCTTAAAATTAATTCCTAATTCATTCTAAGAAAAGTGTTATACAATTACCCTTATTTCCTGTAGTAATCTGACAGAGAATTTTTATAGACATTAGCTTTAAGTAATCCTACCTGTTCCAACTTGGGGCCGAAATCGGTCCTGTAATCTTGTCACTAAGGCAGATAGTAGGTCCATTCCCAACAAAGCCAACTGAAGATGGAAAAAACATTACATCATACAGAGACAAACTCTTTTAAATGTGTATATTATTACATTACATAGAAATGAAACCATTAATTAATTGACCCCACCACCAAACAGTCTGAATGAGTAGAGCAAAGGATTATGGGTAATAAACTAGAGCAATGCAGCAAACTATGCATAATAGACAAAACATCCTAAATTTCTAATTAAGCCAAAATAACACAATACTTCAAGTACGGCTACAAGTATTAGAATTACTACACATTAACATATTACTCTAAAAGTTGTCTGAAAACATCAATCAAAAATATGCTAAATTCAGAAACATACTACTCTTACTAATTTTATAATATATTTCTAGAATATACTTTCTATTGCCAGAAGTAGTAAGAGTATAGTATGGGGTTCTCAATTCAGCAGTATCTGAATTAGTAATGCAAAGGATTATGGGTAATAGTCTAGAAATCCCAGTCTGAATGAGTAGTGCAAAGGATTACGGTTAAATCCCGAACATCTAATTCATTATTTTCTTTCTCAGCTTTTTTTTTGACAATAGAGTGTTCCTTTTTGGGTAAAGTTTTATTAAACTTTTCCTTGCAATGGTCAACAATTTGGTTTCATTTTATTCATAATTATATCCATCCAATTATATTCATAATTATCACAAAACAACTAGACTGCATATGTCCCACCCAAAAACGTAACTTTCCTTATCATGGGTTTTGGAACTATTCAATGAGTGTAGAGTGAGAGCAGGCCTGCTATCTATGGTCATATTATAATGCAATCCACAAGCAAGACAAATGTCAGTATAGATTAGGACTATTGGATTGTAGAACCTATTGAAAATAAGGGGAGTGTCTGGGAAAAACGGTTAGCAAACAGTCATTATTTCACTTTTAAAGTTTATATCTCCTTTAATTTGTTTAGTCCTGCCCTTTTAAATGCACTTGTATTTAAACAGCTGTGTTGATGCTTAGTTCTTACTTATTCAGAAAATGACTGCAATTATTCTGATGACACAGCATTGAAAGGACTGAGACACAGACAAATCAAATCAGCTGAGGAGAGTATAAAATGCCTCAGAGGAGGTGTTAAAAAGGCAAGTCGTATCATGAGACACTGGGTAGTAAACAGATGATTTCTTTGTTGTCCTTTTTGCATACGCATTCACACAGACGTATACAGATTTAGCCACTTTCAAGTGTGATAAACATTGTTCAAAATTTGGGGTCAGCAAGCCTCTTTTTCCCCCCTTTTTTTCAAGATTGATAAGAAATGGTTCAAAGCAGCAAATCTGCATATCACACTGATTTCACAATATTTTTAATATAGACTTATGAGCAGAAAAGCAGTCCATTTGATAATTATGCTCATTTGTTGGCCAGAGAAGAACTGGTCTCCGACTGAGCCTGGTTTCACCAAGTTTTTTTTTTTCTCTTCATTGGTCACCTCAAGGAGTTTGTGTTCGGATGGATGGATGGATGGATGGATGGATGGATGGATGGATGGATGGATGGATGGATGGATGGATGGATGGATGGATGGATGGATGGATGGATGGATGGATGGATGGATGGATGGATGGATGGATGGATGGATGGATGGATGGATGGATGGATGGATGGATGGATGGATGGATGGATGGATGGATGGATGGATGGATGGATGGATGGATGGATGGATGGATGGATGGATGGATGGATGGATGGATGGATGGATGGATGGATGGATGGATGGATGGATGGATGGATGGATGGATGGATGGATGGATGGATGGATGGATGGATGGATGGATGGATGAGAAACAGATGGATTATAAGCTCACATCCTCCAAATGTACAACATAAACCATCTCCTCACCAGCGACCTGCTTCAAAGCACCTTAGGCTGCCAAATTTAAACATATCCCTTCCCACTATTTATCTCTCCTTTCCACCAGAGTCAAAGAAAGGAGCCAAAGACTATTGTTCTCCTTGCTGAGCTTTTGTTTTATCTCTCTGTGTGTTATTTTGCTCCATTCCTTCCTCTGCTTCCTTCTTAACTGCAAATAGGAAATATACAGGAGCGTGATCGATCATTTCAGTTTCTGCTCCAGGCTCAAATCAATACCAAAATAAAGTATTTCATAAGTGTACGCAGGCTCCGTCACACCTGGTGAGACAAACGGAGGACAGCAGGAAAGAGGAGGCTACATCTGTCAGAACACACTAATGAGACAGATCGGTTTCACAGAGATGTGTTCATTCGCCTGGATTTCATTGTCTACAACAATTTGCATTGGCTGGCTAATCAGCCAAACACCACCTCTACATCCCTCACTGTGTCCGGGATCCTCAACCCTGTTTAGTGCACGACTCATTTCATGAGGAATTAGATTTTCCTTGATGGTTTGAAATTTTACAGGTCACTGCAATATATATATTATTTAAAATAACTCAGTGTCCCCAAAACTGCGCTTTTCAGTCAGTGGATCGTGTATTATTAAATAGGATTTCCTAAAATGTCCTCATTAAGTAATAATGTTCTACACTTTTTAGGGAAGATTTTAGGGACTTAACGGCGGGATAGTTAAAAACAATTATGTTAAAAAAATGCTCCTCACTAGATTTCATTTTTCTAGCTGGCCAACTTGTTTTGAATGACTTTTCTGAAGTAAATCTAACTCTAACAGTCCAGTTTAGAAGCTGTTTTTATTGAAGTCATTCAGGAGGTTAAAACACTGATTGAGCAATTTACGTGACAATAGACATTCTACAGTATCTTTCAACATACCTTCTGATGTTCTTTCATGTTTATTTCATGCTATAACTAACAGTAAAGCTTCACTTGAAACTCAGACAGCATAGACTGATAGATCAATTCTTGTTGTCTTTTTTCTTAGTCTTGATTTCTCACAACTTGTGCGATTTTTCTGGGTCAAAGTGAACTGCAGTGCTAACAGAGTCTCAGAAAAAAGGTGTAGCTATGCAAAAAGGTACAACGGCCAAGGTCAATACATTCAATTCCAGATTGTTTGTTACCAAATCTTATTGTATACACCGAGAACAATCACAATACATGACATGTAGCATCAGACAATTCTGTGATACTTTAAGCTTGATGCTAGTCAATATTCACTGATATTATATGGACGAGCGTGAGCAGGACTTATTTTTTTCAATTCTTCTTTTGTGGTCTGAAAAAGAAAGAAGGGCTTTCAGCACTGGAAAAACAGGTGAGTAAATGATGAATTAATTTTCCATTTAGGTTGAAGTAACCCTTTAACCCCTTTCTCAATATGAATGTGTTTTTAATAAATCCATAATGTTTTTATGACAGCCACAATTTAAATCTTTATATAAAAAAACAGTAGAAACATAACGTCATTTAAAATGAATTACTATACAATTATTTAAAAAATCTTCCTTATGTACAACTTAAATCCAAGTAGCCAACAAATCAGTTAATTACAACCAATTTTAATCTAATATTAGATTAATTAGTTAACAGCATTAGTTTAAGGGAAACAAAAAATTAATAGAGGAAATTTGCCATGTACTGTACATGATAGACCACAAATAATTAATATTGAATCAAAATCAAATCAAACTGTGAACTTCGTGCCAATGCCTAGCCTTAGTATTACTGAAAGAGTTAAATATTGCAATAAAAAAAATCGTTCTTCTATTTGAATATGCAATTAATTCCTGTTATGTGTTTGAAAAAGCTGATTTTTTTTTAACAGTCATTATATCAGTCTTCAGTGCCACATTGCTGACTTGTTACTCAGGAAACATTTCTTATTATAATCAATGTTAAAAACAGTGCTACTGATTAATATTCAGTCATTTTATTAAATTCAATGGATCCTTAAATAAGGTTTTAAAAATCCCTGTTTGTTACAGCTGGTAAAATAAGCTTGTAAAAGTTGAGCTCTTGTTAACGGTTTTTCATTGCCAACTACCATCCATCATTATGTCAGCTTGAATCAAGTGTCTAGATTCGCTTATATGCAGGATTTGTTCATTGGTGTTAGCTTTGTGTGCATTCTTTGTGGTTTTCCATGAGTCAGGGAGAACAGCTGGGATGGAGTCAACCAGCATTGGGTCATAAATTATTATCATCATCATCATACCTGCAACCACATTACCATCAAGACAAAGTAATGGCCGTGCACCAGGCAATAGCTTTGAATTTTAGAGGGATTGTGAGTTCAAAAGCTTTTTAATAAGCTGGTCTCAGGTCAGTGCTTGAGGGAAATTCAAAGCCATCTGTAATTTAAGACTAATGTTGCACAACAGCTGTTCTTCAAGCTGCAGAGTGGCTTCCTTAGTCACCAGCAAAAAAGGTCTGAGTGATTTCGGGAGCCGCTAAGAGGAGTCTGAAAAGAGAAGACACCTATGATAATGCAGGATAAATAGAAAGTCACAACATCGCAGCAGCACAGCAAAAGAAATGCTGATGCTTAAAAATTCTCGCATGACCAGACACTTTTCCCTCTTGAGAAACACCTGAATAGAGAAGCCTGACTCATCCTACGCAATATAAATCCATCCGCCCACTGCACTTTTGTTATTTCTCTTTCTCTGAGACGAGGGCATGTTTTGCTGCTCACAAATAGGTCCAAAAACCACAAAAGCAGTCCATGCAGCATGTGTGCAATATTTTGAAGCCATATTATATCTTTTTGTGAGGTAAAAAAATTAAAATCAAAGTTATTATTTACAACACGATCCCTGAAAACTAAAATTTGATCATTAGCTATATCAGAACAGAGTTTCCCAAATGGGGGGTTGAGGGGAAATGTAAGGGTTCTTCAGTTGATGAAAAGCAAATAATTAAACCATAAAAGTGCCAAATATACAGCACTGCACAATTAATTGACATAACACTCAAAGCCATATCACAATTTAAATTTTATCAAACCTCAAAAGGTTGTGATTTAGTCTGATGCGCTACATGTTACATACAGAGCGAAGTATGGTACTGTGTTCTTTTACACGCAAGCAGCTTATAATGTGATGTTTCCAGAGTCTTGGAGTGGCTCCGTTCACATTAATCCATTTGTGCATACTTGGATTCTATTTTGTACATTTAATGTTGCACATCCGAATTCGCGGACCGTTCCGTGAGCGGCTGTAAGCGTCTGTGGCGCTGTAGCTTTGGCGGTGAGGAGGTGTGTTTCCCGCGGCACAAAAAAGGTTGGGGACCACTGCTTTAAATCTTAATGGGTACTTAAAAAATTTTTTATTTAAAAAACAGTTTGGCAATCCCTGGGCTACACTAGCATCTCTAATAGACCGCAAGGTAAAATAGTCAAAATTTTCAGAATACAATAGCAGACTAAAAATACAGAGGAGCTGTTAAGATCTTCAGAGAGCTCATGGGACCAATTACTGCAGGCATGATCTCTATCAAAACAACATGCACAAGCCACGAGATAAACCTAAGATGGCCTACATCAAAACACAAATCCCTGCAAGGACCTGTTTACTGTTTGTCAAGGTATACAAGAAAGCCAACCAACAAGCTACTGAACAACAATAGCGTGAGTAAACGACTTAAAACATCAAATGCAAGGCATCATTCAACGCACCAAAAATTGCTGTTATTTCTGTGACCTGTGTGACCACTATTAAAAAGCCTCCATATTTAAACATGCATGAATTCGAGAGAGCTTATCACCGCTGCCCTGATCTCAACCCCATCACCTTTTATGTAAGAGAGAGAACATACAGCACTATCCAGACACAAACACACACACTATGTCCTCACAGAAATCACTGCGGTTCACTGGGATGCAGAACTCTCTATAGACCGTTTAAAACCTTCATCCAGACTGCTGGAGACAAAAGCACTCATATGCACAGCATTGAGCACACGTTCTTCTGGGGAATTAACGTTACATTTAAAATCTCATTACACGTAGTACCATAAACATTGCTGTGTTACTGTAAAGCTTTTCAAATTACCCAATACTGCAGAACATTAAACTGATTGTGCATGTTGGTAATGGTGTCAGTAAGAAAAAAAATTGTCCTCATAACCATTTTCGTAAAAAACAAAAACAACTCCTGCAAAAACACAATGAGAGAAAGAAGAAACTTTATTTTTTAAATATTAACCCATTACAAAGTACTAAAGGTACTACATATTCAAAGTATTACTTGCCCTGTCAAAATTGTTACTGGCTCCACCACAAAAAAAGTCATAAATAAAATAAAATAGGCACAGTTATTGTTTTTGCCGTTTTTGATCCATGTAAACTTAATAAATAAGGATATGACACCAAAAACTACTAGCCTAACTCGCTGATTACAAGCAATAAACATAAAAGAACAAACTCATATAAATTAAATAAACAGTTCTTTTCAGGTTTTTTCCATGTAGGTTTAAATCAGTGCTTCTCAATTATTTTCTGTCGCGCCCCCCCTAGGAAGAAGTAAACATTTCGCGCGCCCCCCCTCCCCCTATTTTGGAACTTTCGCTTTATTGTTTCCATGGCAACGCGTCATGCTTGTCACGTGACAGACCGCAGTCACAAAAAGCGCTGTTTGATAGATGTTTCACATTTATTTAGTTTTTTCTTTTTTATTCAAAATAGTCACCAACTTGTTGACTCTGTTATCAACTACCTGATATTCAGATTCTCAGATATGTGGAAGTGAAGAAAACCTTTATAATGATCAAGTTCTCTGAGCGCGTCTTTTTTGGATCAGTGCCAGAGATAGCGCGTGAAAACACGTGTGAATTTAGCGATTGATCACGTGACACATGAACATCAGTGTGATCGTACACATCAATGGGTGAAGGGTTTTGTTATCTGAACTTCGTATCTGCTGATCTTTGTTCAGTGCAAGAAAACCTACTCCCTGACAAAAAAAGCATGTTCCCCACGGTCACGCGCGCCCCCCCTGGCATCGCTCCGCGCCCCACTATTTGAGAACCACTGGTTTAAATGAAGATTTTCAGGTATAGAAAAAGTAATCAAATGTAATTATCACTGCATAGTCTTCACTGTATAAATATAGATGAATGCTTATTAAAGTTATTCAGTCAAGAGCAGTGATCTTTTGTTTGATTAGCATTTACATTTATGCATTTGGCAGATGCTTTAATCCAAGCGACTTACATTGTATTCAAGGCACCTGTTGACATTCTAATTAGTTCTTGCTATCTCTGGTAATCGAACCCATGACACACTGCTGTTTGAGATACAGGAAACAGACGCAGCAGGAATATTAGGCTGCTGTCACTTTAAGACAGTGGTTCTCAAATAGTGGGGCGCGCCCCCCTGGGGGGGCGCGGAGCGATGCCAGGGGGGGCGCGCGTGACCGTGGGGAACATGCTTTTTTTGTCAGGGAGTAGGTTTTCTTGCACTGAACAAGAGCAGCAGATATGAAGTTCAGATAACAAACCCTTCACCCGTTGATGTGTACGATCACACCGGTTTTCATGTGTCACGTGATCAATCGCTAAATTCACACGTGTTTTCACGCGCTATCTGGCACTGATCCAAAAAAGACGCGCTCAGAGAACTTGATCATTATAAAGGTTTTTAAGCGACAAACATTCACTTCCACATATCTGAGAATCTGAATATCAGGTAGTTGATAACAGAGCCAACAAGTTGGTGACTATTTTGAATAAAAAAGAAAAAACTAAATAAATGTGAAACATCTATCACACAGCGCTCTTTGTGACTGGTCTGTCACGTGACAAGCATGACGCGTTGCCATGGAAACAATAAAGCGAAAGTTTTAAAATAGGGGGAGGGGGGGCGCGTGAAATGTTTACTTCTTCCTAGGGGGGGCGCGACAGAAAATAATTGAGAAGCACTGCTTTAAGAGCTGCATGGATCCAATATACTGTTACACATGCATTTTATTTCCCACACAAGTTTACATTCGCTTAAGACATACTGACTATGTTTACGATGATCCTCGAAAAAGACAGGAAACCTGACAATTTTTTGTGAATATGTCCATGCAAGCTCAGGAAGACGTGAAAGAGTTTTGTGCGCTGTGACACACATGCCAAATTGAGAGATGCGGGTTTACGCGTCTACGAGCATTTGAATATTTAAATTTGCAAGGCTTAAAAATGCTAAAATTATCAACTTCCGTGAAGATGCAGCACTGTCCCAATCTGTAAATGACAGTTCTGTCAACTGCCCGCAGTGTCTTTCACGTTGGTCCCCGGCCATAGGGCAATCCTTATTGTCAATCCCTGTACTATGGTGTTACCATGGGACAGTGACCGTTTTAGATGGTACACTGATTACATGGTACTCAATATTTACACAGCACTCCAAAGTATTTAAAAATAAGACAATGGCACTACCCTTTTACTTTTTTTGTTCATTTGTGAACAGAAACTCATAATTTCCCTTATGCCGTAGTGAACACAGAAAATGTAATTGATTCAAGATTTCATATTTATCAACATTAATAATATCAATGTTAAATAGGCATCTTAGGCATCACAACAAAATGTATTTTGGGATTTGCTAACGTCTGCTTTAGTAGTATTTAAAATGATTAATTTTCTTATGTATTTAGACAAAATAGTGTAGTATTTTATTATCAGCCATAACATGCAAATAGATCAACTTATCAGTATCAGAAATGTAATATCAATACAGCCCTATAAATCAGTCAATGTTGCTGTGCAATCAGACAGACAAAAGCCAAACAGCATCAACTAGGTCTATGACAACCCTAGCATTTCCTTTTTCCTCACAATAACATGCCACACAAGCCTACACTTAGTGGCCAGAGAAAACTTTCCAACTACTTAGAATATCCACTCAAGAATGTCCTTGGGGCGAAGTGGGGGCCGTCCTGACACAGCGAGAGAGGAATGTGGACAACCCTTGCCAACAAAACGGAAACCTGACGGAGGCAGAACAACTACAGCTGATATCTAGCAAAGAGCATTTCCGCTTATCAAACATACACATGCAGCTTTCATGACAGCAGGTGCTGACCAGTGCAGGAAATCTGAAGCCGGCTGAGTGTGCATGAGTGTACCGTGTGTCAAAGGAAACTTTCTCTAATCCATCAAGTTGCTGGGGTGTTCAAAGCCAGTGTGAGGTCGGTTACAGTACTGGTAAAAAGGCAAGAAATGTAAGCAAGTGTGATTCCATTTTTAGATTTAATCGCTAAATAACACATTTTAAGACTCTAGCAGTGAGAGCGAGGGGGCGGATCAGTGAAAGACAGTGGAAACAAGCAACATATGTAAATGTCAATTAGATATGCTATTAAAACGTCTGTCTGCTTGACTCTCTCACACTTGCAAGTCATGAGGCAAGGAGAGTGAAACCAAACTAGAGTGCAACAAAAAGCGATATTGTGAAAACTGTATATATTTATAACACAGTGCAGTGTGTTCTGAATTAAGCATGCCTTTTAAATTGCTTAGAGACAGGATGTAGAATAGTGAGATTAGAGTTAAAGGTAGTGCAATGAACAAACATAAATATATTTTTTTAAATAAACTTTGTATTTAATCTTATTTATATATAAAATATCACATTTATAACTGTATACATACACACAATATATAAAACTGAGATATATTCATCGCTGAGCGGCACTGGAAGTGTTTTGGTGATTTGTGCTGTTGAAAGGCAGCGGATTTAACAGCTCTTGACACTCCGTCCCCTCAAGTCCACATCAGCACCTCTGCCTTCCTCACCATCTCGCTACTGAAGTAAGACTGACAGGGAGATGTCTGCATGAACAACAAAGACGTGCGTTATCCTCAGCGATCAGATAAGCTGTATGGAGGGGTGAGCTCTTTATATGGGCGTGAAGTTCAGCTCTAGTTCCTTCATAAGCCTGGATGAGCTGATATGGCTTGCTCTCTTGTAATGTGGGCTGTTTGCGACATACCACACCATGATCATCTAGTACTGAGAAAGTGCTGCGTCACAACAATTTAATAAAGCAACTGAAGCAGCAAACGGTAAACAATTTTAACTTTTACACACATTCTTCAATGTTTGCTCGAACTCTTCAGAAGGCAAAATTCAACAACCTAGTTTTGAAGTGTCTACACCACTGAACTTCACACTGATTTCTCACATACCGTTCCCAGAGCAGAATTCACAACAACCACCAAGAACGCTTAAGACAACTTTCTGTCTTTCAATACAAACAGCCTATTGTTTTCAGCAATGCATAACACTGAAAAATGTTCAGAGTTTGACAGACAAGTGTTCTTGGCATAGACTATAAAAATGCGCAAAAAAGATTCTCTGATGTGCTGGAGCACAAGTCAATTAAATGACTAACTTTAGCATTAATGAATGCTTGAGGGCGGATCTGAACCGTGCCAGAGCACGTTTGACCCTCGGTTCAGTCCAGTCCAGTTTGTTTGACAACTGTGATTGCTCCGTATCTTGCCCGGGCACGGATTGATTGAACGTGGGTGCGGTACGTATGTAATATGATGCCAGAGAACGGAACAGCTACTACTTGTATGTGCGCTACTGTCATCATTATTTACTACTTGAATAATAAATGTTTCAATCCATTCGAGTATATTTAGGTTTACAAATGGGTCTGGTTCTCACTTTATAATTGAACAGGAATTCTAACTTGCGAGTGAAGCTTTAAATTCCTCCCTCCGTAATAATCTTTTGATGCGCGCAGCATGAGCATGATTAAGAGAGGAGAAAAAAAAATAAAAAATACATCGCTGCACAACATAAGTGAATGGCTAAATCCATTATGCAGTCTATTAGCAAGAGTGCGTTTCTTTCGGTTTCTTTCGACGCAAAATGTGGCCATTCAGCACCAACAGACTTCATTAGACATCATAAAGGGAAGCATTGATAGAGCACAATGGCAGAAAGGAGACAGAGACACACAGAGTAGAGAGAGAGAAACAAAGGCAAAAATTATATAATTATTATAGATCCAGTTTAAACAAGCTGGTAGAATTTCAAAGGGTCAAACAATCTTTATCAACATTGAATTTGGTGAAACAGAATATAGAAAGGCACAAAATGGTATCTTCTAATTCTGCACAGAGCTTTCTGTGTGGGTCAGCCAATAGTATATTTGTTATTGACACGTGAATCTCTGGCACAGACAGGAGAATTATTAACTATGGGATGACACTTGATACAACTCTACCATCCAATAAACACTAAATGCAAAATAAAAACCAGTATCTATCCTTGAGATCCTTTTAGTCCTAGTTCTACAGTGAAATGCATGGACATATAAAGAATCAAACATAAAAATGCTTCCCTCTTTTGCGTACTTCTCGAGTCAAAATCTGCTATGGGGCAATTAAAGGCAAATAATTTAAAATATATAATCTATTATTGGAAAAATTTGATCGAACTTTGATAATTGCCTTAATTTTTTAAACAACTGAGAAGATGGTGATAATGTCAAGTTTTTATTTACACAAGTCACCAGCATATGAGAGTCCAATTGCACAGGGACTCATCTCAAAAATCACTCATTTAACAGTTGATCTAGTGCCGAGATTATCAACAACACTATGCATTTTTAGATGTTCAGGTAAAATGTGATTTTAAAAGGTAATACCATTGTGATGTCAAAATACCATTAAAAGACATCGTCACTGAGCAAATACTGTTTGCGTGAGAAGAAATAACATCAACCCAAAATTTGTGCTTGCATAACCATCATGAAAAACTGGACAATTATGCATAAGGAACTCAAAATAACACCAAGTGTCTATACAGCAAAATTATTTTGAACAATGATGAACTTAACATGATCTGCAGTTCACAACTATGTGCTTTCTAATTTTCCAACATAAAAACAAACAATGGCACATGATTATTATCTGATAAAAGCAAATAGGCCTATTCAGAGGACAAAAACCACTCATAAAACTGACAAAAGCACAAGGCCGAAGAGATGGGTTACATACAGAAAAGCTCAATTTCCCCCCACAATTTAGTTAGGCAGTACATCCGTACACAAAACCGCAGGCTGTTTTATGCATGCTCAAGCAGTGGATCTAAGGCAGTGGCATTGAAAAGAATAAAGCACAGGAAAAATTGCACCTTTGTGGGACGTTGTTCATTTGTTCATGTCACGAATGCATTAAAAAGCAGAATAAAATGGATAAAAATAACATACACACTGATTCAATACTAGAACAAACAGAAAAAAATCTTGCACATCAATACAACTTGCAAATCTTTATTCAGTGACCCTGTTTAAAACAACACATTAATGTCTGAAGAATCACTTTGACTGAAATGTTTAAGAAAACAAATACAAAATACATAGATGCTAAGAAATATTTGTGGACGCAGATAATCCGTACCCTCATATAGGCTGAGGTATTTTTTTTGGGAAAAAATGTTGGTATAACCCGCACCCATAGATTGATGAAAGTAGATTAGATTGATTTGTTTAAGTTCACGGTTAGAATTTCGAATGTTGCTCGCATGACCTCAATTATCCATAACTGTTCAGGCTCGGCATACAGTGCTTATGCGCGAAATTCAAACAATAAGAAAACAAACAATTCAGAATCAGAACAAAAAGTGTGTTCTGTGCAGGAGCACATCCCTTAAGAAGCGTATTCTACAGGTGTTGATCATCGGATGAGATGAGAAGAGCCCGCCCTCATGGCAGCACAGCCAATCACGTCTTCTTGCATGATTGACAGGTCAGACAGCCAATCAGCGCCAGTTGCCAGAGTGACAGTACAAAGCACCAGAGACAACAACCCTCGCAAGAAAGAAAAATACCACAAAAAACCCTTACGTCCTTAGGGACGTAACAAATATATTGAAATATTATTATGTACAAATAAAATGCGATTTAATGCAAAGAAAATATTTGTGATATAGCCCGCACCCCCCCCCCCCCCCTCTCCCCCTCCGCAGGGTTTGTAAAATCTGGTATAACCCACGGGCTATATGCGGGAAAATACGGTAAATGTAGCCAAATCTTATGGATTACATTTGATCCATTATGACAAAATTATAAACGTTTATTTAGACCTTAGGTCTAAAGATAAAAGGATGTACTAAACTCTGATTTGATGATTTTAGCAATAAATATCTGAGAGGTTAAAAGCAGCAGGAGTCTAAGGAGAGAGGAGAAGAGAGGGCAACAGATGGGCAGAGAGACCGAGGTGGAACGATGCCAACCAAATCAGAATCTCGTCTTCCGGAAGCTTTAGTAGCTTAAGAGGAGACGGGCTACAGCAGCCGCTCGCAGCATGCATTCATTCCCCCACTGTACTCCGGTATCCCATGACCCCCTGCGTCAACACCATCATGGCGCTCTCCTGCCGCCAGCCTGGCTGAGTGCACATCACACACAGTTCAGCTGCAGGCAAGCCATCGCTGCAGTAAGGGAGGGGGCTCACGCAACACGCTCTGGCAGTGCTGGGGTGTTCAAAAAGAGGATGGAGTGGTGGGGTAAGGTGAGGAGACAGAGAGGCAGAGGCTATGGGAGCTTGAATAATGCATACTGACAGAACAGAAAAAGCATGAAAAAATGAGACGGAAAAATCCATGAGAACAGGAGAAAGAGATGATCAGCTGAAGAATGCACTGCAATTCAATTAAACTGAAATGTAGCTGAAAAGTATTGATGATCTTCACTCGTAACCATCTACTGAAAAAGTAGCATTCTGCTTGTATTATGTTTAGCGTTGAAGAAATATGGGATTTTAATGATGAATATAAGGTAGGTTTAATAACATTTAAAAGGGATAGTTCATCCATAAATTACATGAGGGTGAGTAAATGACAAAATTATCCCTTTATTGACAGCAAATGGGATGAACACAAAATTAAGATTCTTTAATGTTTTTGAAAAAAGTCTTTTTTGCTCAAAAAGGATGTAAAAAATGATATATTGTGAAATCAAGAAAAGGTTATAATCAATGTTCAATGCCGTTTAATATTTTTGCAAAAACCTTTTGTCAGGATTGTCATATTATGGGCCTTGTCTCAAGCAAAAACATGCAAAAGATGATTTTTTTTTTTATAAATCATTGGTGTTATTCACATTTTTCCTGAATTCGTTCTTGCACACACCGAAAGCATGATGACAATGCCCCACCTACGAAATATAGGAAGACTTCACTAATAAACACATTATAAGAGGTTATCCGGCATACTAAACTTTGAGCCTTGCTCAAATATCAACAGCAACATTGTCCACTACGGCACTTCAAAACAAGTCAGGACGCTGATAAATGTTTAACTAACATCAACATATTGTGGACAAATGCCATAACTATTCAAGTGGTTTTCTGAGAGTTTAATAAATTTAATCCAAAATTAAAATAAATTAATATGACTCTTTTATTCGTGTTTAAAGACAAAGACTCTATAAAATAAGCCACTGGCAGGAAGAAAAGCTTAAACACTGTGATTATTTCAAAACCATTAGATTTGTGGTTTCGTTTGGTGTGGCTGGAGGAACAAAAGTTACTTAAAACCAATTTTATTTCCATAACGTGGCATTTCAGAATAAAAAGGGATATTGAATGAGAAAGAATATAGGGTGGAACTTGATATTATCTGTCGGGAATTGATTAGATAAGGAAAAGTATTCCAAAGGAAAAACACAATAGAAAACAATGTATATTGTTTACAATAATGCCAGGGCTGTATTTCCCAAAAGCATCATAATCCCAAGTCTCTCATAGAAGCTATTTACACCTTCAATCTGTTTGATCAACTCCTGGGAAACACAGGCATGTGTATAAAGTAAATGTTGTCAATTTCCAAGGGATTAGTACAGTCGTGGCCAAAGGTTTTGAGAATGGCACAAATATTAATTTTCCCAAAGTCTGCTGCCTCAGTTATTATGACGGCAATTTGCATATACTCATGAATGTTATGAAGGGTGATCAGATGAAGTCTCTCCTTGCCATGGAAATTAAATTAATCCCAAAATACTATTTCCACTGCATTTCAGCCATGCCCCAAAAGCACAGCTGATCATGTCAGTGACATTTAAAATATATAAAACAAACCATTTGAAAATTAATTAGCAAATAAGCCAGCAACAGCCTGTGCCAAAGTGGCACGTGAATTTAGAGAACAGTTAAAGAGACAAGCAAAGGATAACACTTAACAATGGTTGAAGGGAGGTGCCGTACACAACAGTTGCTTTCTATGAAAGGAACATCTACGCCCCACTATTATGAAGTCAAGGGTGCGGGCTTACAGCAACAACATGACAAAAAATGACAGTCTATTGCCCTCCAGCTTCCTCTCTCTTCCCAGACAGCCACATGTCCTTTGTAAGCTGCTTAAAGACAATATTCGGCTGTTCTTCAGCAACTTGAGTGGTTTCCTGCAGACAAATTTTACATTCATTTACAGGACATGATGACGCATACCAGCTCTGATTGTGTGAAACCATAGATGAGAGCCATTCAATTTAACGGAGAACGACTGAATTTGAATAGATGTAGCATATAACTGTAGATATGCAATTCAAATTTAAGTAGATTAAAATGAAAGGAAATTCAAGTAAATACTATTCAAGTAAATTTAAATTTAAATACTATTCAAGTAAATTTAAATCAGAAATTACATTTTTAGTATGATTTACTCAAACATATCATACATTCATTTTTGTTTACTTTCCTAAAGGGTGCCCATAATTTCTAAACTACCTATGACTGAATTAAATATCACTAACCTGTACAGAATTTTTTTGTTTTGTTTTTTCAAATATGTACTATTAGTAACTTAGATATAGCTCAATATATCATAATCAACATTCAAATATGAATTAATCTGAAACTTTTCTGTGTGTAATCTGTTGTTATAACTGCATTTAAAATATATTCCACATATTCCTTAGAAGCATAACTAGTCAACATTAATGTTTAAACATGTTCTGGACTTTTTATCTCTCTCTTTTAGTTGCAATAGGATTAATCCTTTTCCTGTCAATTCTAATTATCTTGGGTGTGTCAATACAAATTCGTCACGAACTGAAAGTGAATTAATAAATGCGCAATTTTGTACAGCCCAGGTCCCCTGGTTCAGAATGGCTTTCATTAAAGTAAATAATTGACTGACCAATTAAACCTGGCCAGAGAAAGAAAAGACAATGAATAGACAATGAATGGCTGATTTATAGGCAACATCTAGAGGCGTAGTGCTACAAGTGCTTGCCAAAACAAATTCAACTAGATCCTGCATGGTAAGAAAGTGTTCACGTAGTTTCGTCCTTCACTGGCTAAACAGGTCCTTTGGATTGAAAGTCTAGACTGCATTCACAATCAAACAAACAGCATTGTGGTGCAAACATGTCAGCACATGATCTCCTCTTTGATAAAGCACCAAAGGCTTCATTAATTAGGTTTAAGCTGTACAAACACACCATTAGACTAGAGATAGCAACAAAAGCTTTCAATTCTGGTTAACCCATCACATACAGGGGTTATCAGAAATGTGAAGTAATGACCACATCCTACAGGACGAAACCTTTACAGTGTTTCCCACAGACTTACACTCTATTTTTGGTGTTACTTCCCCCCCCAAGGGAGGGGTACTAATACTAGAATACAAAACAACACATACACGCATGTACCGTATTTTCCTGCATATATCCCGCGGGTTATACCAGATTTTACAAACCCCACGGGGGGGGGGGGTTGCGGGTTATACCGTATTTTCCTGCATATAACCCGCACCCGGATATAACCCGGATTTTTTACGCGGGTTTTGCGTAAAAAATCATTGGCATAATCCGCACCTATAGATATTATTTTTTTTTAATGCAAGTTCACATTTTTAATTTCGAATGTTGCTCACATGACGTCAATTATCCATAACTGTTCAGGCTCAGCATACAGTGCTTGTGTGTGAAATTTAAACAATAAGAAAACTGTGCAGCACGTCCCTTAATAAGCGTATTCTACAGGTATTGATCAGAGATGAGAAGAGCACGCCCTCATGGCAACACAGCCAATCACGTCTTCTTGCATGACAGTCAGACAGCCTATCAGCGAGTGATAGTACAAGCACCAGAGCAACAACCCTCGCAAGAAAGAAAAACAGAAAGAAAATACCCCCAAAAAAACCCTTACGTCCTTGAGGACGTAACAAATATATTTAAATATTATTACGTGTAAAAAATGTGTTATATAGCCCGCACGTAATAATAATTTCAATACAAGAATACAAGATTATTTAGAAATGTCCACGTTTACCGGTATGTAGTCTATAGTTGAGGCACAGCTCCTAGAGACGGCCTACGCGCACAAGCACTGTGTCCCGAGCCTGAACAGTTCATTGACGTCATGCGTCATTCGGCCTCAGGACTCACACCACTGCCTATCCGGCTCAAAAGTACCTGGTTTTAAAATTCAAATCTGCATATAGTGGAGGCAGAGTGACTAACTTGAACTGATGCAGAGGGATGAATATGGACCGGGCCGACTGACTTGATAGCGTAAATACAAATTTGCATGTTAGGTGGGTGAGTGAAAATGTAGTAGTTGTAGTATCGTTCGTCATCCACGTGTGAGCATTGATGAATTTGGTCCTTCTAAAAATAGTAATGGTAGACAAGGTGAACTTACACAAAAAAGTTAATCAATCTATGGGTGCGGGTTATATAAAGGTGCGGGTTATGCCAACGATTTGTACCCAAAGCCCGCGGGCTATATAAGGGTGCGGATTATCTGTGTCTGCAGGATATATGCGGGAAAATACGATATACATGCACACACACATATACATACATATACACATACATGCTCCAATGCAAATACTTTATTTACATAATTAAACATCATAAAACAACATAAAAACAACAGCAACAGCTCTATTATTCATGGCACATGTTTGCAGCCTTTCTGGAAAAAATATTCTAATAACCCTTTCATAAGAGAATCTCTCTCTTCCTGACCCTCTTTATCCGTCTCAGCTGCCAGAAATATTCAAATTAAATTAACTGGATAGCTAATCATACAGGTCAGATAGTTTCTAACTCTACTTTGCTGATACATCCGTTTGTGCCTCTTTAAGATTCGTGAAAAATATTCATCTGAATTGAAGGAGAAAACATTCAGCATCAGAGTTAAAATTACAGCACGTATGTATATCGCGCAACCCTTGACAGCCCAACTGTATTCTAATGTTAGTTTAGCTGTCCTAAGTCGCTAGGCCTCTTATGTGCTTGCAAATAACTTATTTGAAGAGCTAGGTCTCTTAGATTGACAGTAGCCGACTTTCCAAACAAAAGTGAAGCAAATCTTTTCAAAGTTTGCAAAAAAGACAAATGCTATTATGAGCATTTCCATCAGGTTATTCGAGCGGACGAAAGTGGTATTGATTACCTAGTAACCAACAGTAAATAAAACAAGGCAAGCATTGAAAATGGAGACTACAATTAGTTACGATTGGGCAAGTTATAAATGTACTTGCAGTGCAGCTTGCAATCGGCAGATTGAATACTAAGGACAAAAGAAGAAAGGCAGAATTTAATGAAGCCACTATCAGCAAGGTACAGTCCCATTTCTATGGGAAAGACGATGTCAGCAAGATTTTTGAGTGGTCACAGTGACCAGGCATTGTACTCGCAACCTTTGGCTACGACATTTCAGAATGTCAGAGGCCTTATTTGAAATGTTACGCAATATTACTGACACAAATTTGTGCAGGAGATATACATTTTACCTAACAAAATGAATAAGCAATGGATGGATTAGGCAGATTTAGCATCAGGCAAAATTTACAGGTTATCGGTCCGAATTAGCATTGGGTTTAAATCCAAAATATTGCCAAATTTGTCTTTGAAGCAAATCTTCTGCCATCGTCTTGTTAGTCAGCTCGCCTCATTCTCTTCACGTGATAAATTAAATCTGACACCTTTCTGATCTGACCTGCGACTCGTTTAAACAGACACGTTTAGTTTTTAATTGTAGCGTCTGTTCCCTAACTGATCTAAATGATTTTTATTACTATAAAAAAAAACAACGATGGGGGGCAGCGTTGTAATCGGTGTGAGGCTGAACACCATGTAACACCGACTATCACAGCAAGCCTAAAACTAATCATTTGTAAAGTCCTGGTAAACTTGGTCAGCCATCTTCTCAGTCAATAACATCTGTGACCGATGATGTTTCCATGGGAGCGCAAGTACACAGAAGACCACATAATGAGAAACACCCCCATGTTTTAATTTGCTCGCTTTCATGTGAAAGAGATGCTCAGCCAGTCACCTCACTGAGCTCAGGTCTACACAGAAATAGTAAAATTTACTTCACTTTTTTTTTTAAGGAAAATCTATTTTTGATGGACAGCCACAAATAAATCAATGCATGGAAAACACTGCTTTTCTATTAGATGGTACAAACCACAAAGTCATTAACTAAAGAAAGTTTAAAACTCAACTTTTGGATGAGTCGGGAAATCAATTCTGTTTTACTTCAACCTGCTGAAGCCAAAGTTGTCAAGCACTGTAAAGTTTAAAAAGTAAAAGCGTCAGCATAACTTCAAAGACCAAACTGTCTTCTGATACAGACATATCTCACATGAAGGGCCAACCTCACCCAAACCCTGCCCGAATACTTTCCACATTACTCCCAACATAAATTGCCGTCTCCGTCAAGGCTGGTGCTTGGGAGTAAAATGCAACGCGAGTGAAATCATTCATTCTCAGTCAGTTGCAAATGACTGGTTAGATCCCGCAATTAGGGCTGGGTGAGAAATAGATCAACCTGTCACAATGATTCTGCTGACCATATCAAATTGAGAAAAATTTTGGATTATTGCAATGATTTTAACACACTTTTTATTTGGCCATTATGTTACATTATGTCTCATGACTTCAAATAATAAGACTTCAAATAATAATAATATTTATATAGCATCCCTGATTTAAATCTAACTTGTAAATTGGAGTTTGATACGCTTAATTCATTGCTAATCAATTTAAACAGCTTCAGAAGAATCGATTCAAAAGAAACAAATATTGAATTACGCCAAAAGGCTGATAAACTATCCTTTTAACCATCATCAGTCCTAATGGCTGTTATGAAATATTATCCATTCATGGTCTCACACAGCAACTGGCTGAAACAGAAGTTCAAGAAGAACAGAGTTCAAATGAGGTTGTTTGTATCCCTCAATCAAATTACTCAAATTATGTGACAAAACACTGAGCCTTAGAATTCACACAACATGCATGATATCACAGCAATGAAATGAATATAAAAAGTAGCTTCATGACGCGAACTGCTTGACATAATTGCTACTCTGTACACAAACTGCTCAAGGAAGTGACATAAACGGATAAACATGCTCTGAATGCCGTCAAAATACTGTCACAGTCAACAAAACCTACGGCAAACAGAGAACAGACGGGCAGTGCTGAGTCAATGCTATGAGGTCAAGGTGAAAGATTCGAAATACAAATCTCACGTAGTTGCTTCTTAATAGGATTTTTGGCATGATTCCCAACCATGAAACTCTTTATCTCCTTTTATTGCCGGTGTTAGTTAAACCAGTAACTGAATAAAAGCAATCACATTTCACCCTACAGTCTTAACAAATGTCTACTATAGACAGCATTCAATTTAAGATACCGTATGCATAAATAAGTATAAAAATAACAACAACATTAAGGTCAACTTGAATTCTCGTAACAAAAAAAGACCATTATAAAAAGGACCGTGAAAACTTTGCCTTTATAGGGCTAGTTTACCCAAAAATGAAATTTCCAACACCATTTACTCACCATCATTTACTCAACCAAAAGGACTTTATTGTTTCCACGAAGAACCCTTTATTTTCCATTAGCTATAGCTTTATGGAAAACATTTCAACAAACTTATTCTGTGTTCAACAAAAGAAAGTTATACAGGTTTGGAACAACATGAGGGTGAGCAAATCATGGACTGAACTTTCATTTCTGAGCGAACAAATGGTTAATCATCATGCAAGGACGTGGACACAAAGTGAAGTCTCTCATTGTGTCTGATCTTGGAATGTCAACATGAAGGCCTGTAAATGTTCCAGTGACCTCAAAAGCCTGCTCTGTTTGCCTCAAGGGATCGATTCAAACCCTCAATTCAATGCCAGACAACAGCCTGAAGGAGAAAGCCCTTGCTTTATAACCCATAATACCCAACTGAAACACCACCCTGCACCATTTAGTCTCAAAACGTCCATCAAACCTGCAGAACACTACATTTAAGAATCTAAATGGTCTAAACGGTCTCTTACCTTAAAGTTGCTGGAGTTAACCCAAGACGTGGCAATACCGTCCACCATTTTATCCAGCGCAGTCTGGTCACTCTCCAGGTCGTGACACTTGTCTGAATCTGTGATGTAGTCGATGAGCTCTGGACCCATCTGCAACCTGCGGGCCACATCCTTCTGTAGCACCTGGGTCAGACAGTACTCCATATTGGGTTCCATTGCCTACGACGTCCTGCCACCACCCGTGTGGCAGTGGAGAGGAAAGAAACTTTTACAAAAATGGCCTTTAGCGTGTGCAATCCAGGCAAAACAAGAGCACCCGCTTATTAATATCCTGTGTTGATGAATCCTACGAGTGCCACAGACCGGCAAGAAGCTGAGCGGTAGGGATATCGACTCGGGAATGCAAACAATGCACCATATGCGAGTAGACAACAGCTGATGAGGACTGCGAATTCTCCTTTTTGTCCCTTTAGGAGGCGGCCAGGCCACTAGCAGCGGCAGAAGCGCTCTCGGTTGCGGTGGCAGCAGCAGGGGTTGTGGTAACTAGAGGGTCCAGCGGAGCATCGCTTCATAATTCAGAGGTCCTCCCTGCTCTGGATGAGAAAGAGAGCTGTTAGTCGAGTGCCACCTCTGGATATCAAATTCCGGTGCGGCAAAACCTGTATTTTAGTCGGCTCAGATCAGCAGCCACTTATGAGAAAAGCAGAAAAGCCCTTTGATGGTGGTGGTGACATAACTCAAAGTCCGGATTGCATTCTCTTAACTATTTATTTGCTGACCAAGCATCAGCTGCATAGCTTTGTGGGATAAAGCTACAGAGGAATTCCCCCTTGCGTTAATGGGATAGTCTGCCCCAAAATTAAAATTAATTTATGCCATTTCAAACCCGTTCATTTAAGCACCACAACAGTAATTTATACAACGGGACTACTATATTTAAAGCAATAAAATAATTTATGCGAGTAAAGATGCAGATGTATTAGCAAAAATTTTGGCAATTTTTTGTGGGCAAAAATGGTCTACTGTCAATAGCATAGAAATCTATAAAGCACAGCTCATCGCAAAGTCACTTTGTAGTCGAGCACCTTTTTGTTGGTTAGCTTGAACATGAGTGAAATTTGCATAGGGAACTTTTTCGCCCTCACACAAAACTCCCAATTGTGCAGATTCCTATTGAAACGACTGGATTATGGCTGCAAAATTTCACAGAGCAATGGTAAATGTGACACCTTAATAGACTGAAATTCTAAAAGAGCTTCATTAAGGTTCTTCAAATGTTCTCCTTTTGTTTTGTACAGACAAAAATAGCAGTTTGAGTGAAATAATGACTATTGAAAACATTCATGAGTTTAATAATTCAGTTAAAGCATAATCATTTAAAGATTTGTAAATATTCTGTGACATTATGCAGAAATTATACTACACTGAGCAAACTACTAGGTAATGTAAAGCTTTGCGTTACACACCACAACAAGAGCAGTAATGCAATCAATAGGATACTGCACTGAGACAAAAATCTCCAAAGGCATCATGGGAATAATCTGGATGAAATCACAGTTGGGCACCGCAAAGTGTATTACTCTGTTAAGTAGATTACCTAATGCTTGCAGGACTCCAATTTAAATGAAAGACTTCATGAAATGAGCAAAATAAAAAGTGTACTGTTCATTGATCAGGGCAGAACACTAAATCTTATGAATGCACTGGTCAGTGAGGGAATTGGATCAGTGTGCGAGTATAATGAAGTCTGAAACAAAATTCTGAGACTTAAATGTCCAGTTTCCGGATTCCAAATAATGTTAACAATAATAATAATAAAGGTAGAGAGAAAACTACAAGATTTGCATAAAATCCTGCAGCTCATCAAAACAAATATAAACTGATAAAAATTTTCAATTCAACTTTTTACTATCCAGGATAAAAAGAGAAAAATACAAAACATATGACTTTGTATGTTGATTTTAGCAACAATTACTCATTTGTGCTCTTAGATATTCGGTCTTCACTCCACGTGTGGGTTTTCCATTGTCTCCAGCGTATTTGTTTATGCTTAATTTACATTACCAGTCCGTTCCTGTTTTTCATGTTTCTAAGCCACACAATTGTGGTCGGAGACCTTGCTACGTTTCTCCTAATTCTCCATAGATCAAAATCAGCACACAGGAATTAATCTAGGAGTGATCAGTGATGTCACCTTAATGTAAAACACACACTACATAATAATTCAATAAGATCAAGCATGATTTACCCTTACCTCCATTTGATTACAGCTTAATTCATTTATTTAGTGTTACAGTATCATGCCTGTCTGTTTTAAAACTGGATGCCTAATAAATGAACCAACCCTGTTGGATTAAAGATACATTTATTATGTAATTACATCGATACTCACTAGTATTTGGTGAAAATGTGATTTTAATTGAGATCAAAAATCACCTACAACTAATATACTATTCAAAGTAAGTAGTGAATGACAGATCATAAATGAGCATCATGTAGTATCTGTCATTCACCCTAAATGAGATGCTTTACTCCCAAGTCAAGGCTTTAAAAGGTCTTATTCTCTTTTATATACGTTAACAATTCAAATATCAACAGCCTTTTAACGAATCAGAATCAGTATTTAATTATCAAATGTTTTTAGATCGTATATGAATGATTTTGTTTCTTTTTCATTGATCATCTAGCCGGTTATGCTAGCTCTCACTAGCCGACCAAATAAACTGTCAAAACTCCGGCGATTTACACCAAAGCGGTACATGTAAACGACAAGCTTAGTTGAAATAGTAGGTTATATACTCACTCTGCCAAATCTAGCACCGATTTCTGTATGAAATAACACGGGTTAGTTCACTAAAGGTAAACGAGGTTTGTCTCTCTGGTGCTGCTCCTGTAGACACAATGATGGAGCCGCAATGCGCATGC
Source organism: Rhodeus uyekii (assembly GCA_037043235.1). NCBI lineage: Eukaryota > Metazoa > Chordata > Actinopteri > Cypriniformes > Acheilognathidae > Rhodeus > Rhodeus uyekii. The sequence goes on from JAWRVZ010000006.1 coordinate 2,688,352, forward strand.
GCAACACACCTCTGCTCTATTACCGATTTAATGTACAATCCGTTTACAGCTTTGATACAAACGTTGTACCATGATAAACATGTTTCTTCATATGCCATTATGATTTGTAGCAATTGTTTAAAAATGTGTGCTGTACCTCTTTATTATGCATGCATACAGTATGGGAGTCGTTTCTCTATAAGCACCTTTACTTCCGTAATAATTAGCGGTTTTTGCTCTTATTTTTTAGTGTTTATCTACACCGTGACCAACAGATGTTTTGTGTACATCTGAATATTGGAAATCCTTTGGTTTCCTTTTGTCTCGCAGCCACATGGTCATTTTTCCTTGTGGAGCTGAAACAATGAACCTTTATGGCAGGCCAATTTAACATTGTTTAACTATGGCATGTATTTGTTACTGGTACTTTGAATTTTTTAATTGCTAATAAGCATTCTAATAGTGACCTTTGCTTTTTTTTTAATAACTTGCAAATATATAAAAGTTATTAGAAAAAAAGTTTTGTTTTTTTCATTTCAAATTTTTCAAATATATTTACATTATACAGTATGTATTTTCCAGACCTAGAACAGGGCATCAGTGATCTTCTGGACAGTCTGTGGTGCTACTTGGAGGCTTGGATGCTCAGATACATAATGTCCCAGAGGTTCTCAATTGGATCTTGGTCTGAGGATTGTGAAGCTGTTGACAGACGATGACAGACTTGCCAATTCTGATGTTCTCTGGCAAATGCCAGTCGAGTGGCATGGTGCTGATCTGTAAGCACAGGTCCCACTAGAGGACATCAGGCCCTCATGGCATCCTCATGAAGTCTGTTTCTGACAGCTTGGTCAGAAACATGCACACCAGCAGCCTGTTGCAGGTTATTCTGTAGGGCTCTAGTCACTTTCATTTGCACCAAAGCTGGAGAAACTAATTCACAAACACTTGTGCTTCCTAAATGTACAAATTGATGTCCTGGAAAATTTAATTGCACCCCAGTTTACCTACTTATGCTATACCCTTAGAGTATGCACTCTTTTTGTGAAGAAAAACTACATATTTTTGAGTGTGGTGGATTTTTGAGTTTCCAAAGCTTGTCTACAAAACAGTAGACAAGCTTTGGAAGATACGATCACATCATATAATTGCATCTAGGAGGTTGATCTGCAGTCGCAGGTCTTTCATGCACAAAACTTTCCTCGTATTAATATGTAAGGGAGCATTTAAAAGTTAATGGCCAAACAGTCCACATTATTACAGATGAAATTACATGCATAAAGTTTAATATATATATATATATATATATATATATATACTAGGGATGCACCGGATAGCAATTTTTATTATCCGGCCGGAACCGGATAGTTGTTTGGTTTTTCTGTCGATTAAATTGTATTAATATTGTTTTATTGTAATTTCACGTGTCCCAGTCGAGTGATTTTAGACCAAACTATACTTTATACAGGTTTTCTAGGATTTATTAAAAGTAAATGCACAGGCACGACCTTCTGAAAAGAAGTTGTAGATCGCTTCATATATAAACCTTAGATTGCGGCTCCAGACATATTTTAAAAAAATTTTGGTTGTTAAATATGGCTCTTTCAACATTGAAGGTTGCCGACCCCTGGTTTAGACTATAGTGTAAATAAAAATGTGTTATGCCCTGTATTTGTTGTTGTTTTTGACACACTACATAGCCCGACAGCTAGCAGAGGTAATAAATACTTGGTGTACATGACAAAGTAGTTCTTAGTCTTAGTTGACTTTGTTGGGTTTTTCTTTAATAATGAATATAAAAAAAATAAATACAAATTCAGCTCCCAAAAAAATAATTATACAAGATATTTTTTTTGGGTTTCCCCAAATTCCGGTCCTTACTTACGATTTAATCAGTTTAGCATTGATCGATGTTCAGTAATGATCCCTCTAGCTGAAAATAATCCCAAACGACGCTAAATTTACGCGACGACATTGTTTTTGTTTGTATCCAACATTTAAAATGGCGGCGGAACTAAATTAAACTAATATCCGGTGCAATATCCGGTACCTGGTACCATTTCGGCCAGAACCGGATAGAAAAAAAAACGCCGGATATCCGGCTAACCGGAACCGAATATCCGGTACATCCCTAATATATACACACATTTTCAGCGGGTTAAACTGATCATTAGCCACTCAAACCTTTATCTGATCCTCTCACAGCTATCTGACATGTTTTGTAGCTATTCAAATAAATTTTACTCATGTTTGTAGTTCTGAACTGAATCCTCCTCCAAAGTGCATTGGGTTGTGTGCAATTTTAGCCTTTATAGTGTGCACGGATCCTCTCAAATCCATTGGAAATACAGTACCGTGCTTTGGGAAAAGTATTTCAAACTTGCATACCATTTATGATGAATAGAACAGAGTGATAGTTTTGTACTGTGACTAAGTGTTGTCTTAATGTTTTGAAGCAGTGTGTAGAAAGTTAACTGGATTGGGGGGGGGGTTAAATACACTTAAAGTATTTAATGAACAGTTCTTCGTCTTGAAATAGATTAATAAATTAGTAACCATGTGAGTTAGACACAAACAAATGTTAATACAGCCTGCCATAACATTAAACCTGAAACAACAACGGAAAGAACCCCTGGCTCCATCTAGTGGTTCCTCAGAGAAAGGCATTTTTATTTGATCTTATCACAACACCTCAACTTGCACGAAAATATTAATTGACAATTTACACAAAGCATTGTCAAAATCGCTTTGAAAATCATTAGAGAAACATTTGACTCACCTTCAATGATTTAACCACATTAATAAATGTTGCAAAGCTACATGTCTAAAGACAGTACTGGACAGAATACATCATACCAAAACGTGTCAGAAATGGAAAAATATCCATGCTGCAACTTAATTTTCAAAGTAACACTACACATCAACTTTGTGTTTTGTTCAATCAATCTGATTTTAGACACCTCTGGAAGACCCCATAAAGGTCAAAGACACAACATCTGCATAAAACAGTTCAAATTAGATCGTTGATGACCAGAATGTACGATTCATCCTCTTCTCCAGCCGTAGGGGAGGACGGAGAACTAATTGAATACAAACGGCTCTTAACGAGAGTCCACTGTCCCTTCTAAAAACAGGGATTGAAGTCTTTTTATTAAGCTGTTTGCTCTTCACTTTCATCCTCTTCATCAGACTCCTCTTCACTATGTTCCACATCCTCACTGTCGTCTGGGACTGTTTTGATTTTGATGATTATTTCATCATCATTATCCTCCTCCTCAACGCGGATAGACTTCCTCCTCTCCAAAACTGATGGGGTGCACACTGGAGTGACATCCTAAATGCAAATAAATAGTCTTTAAACCACTAGTCTAAGACAGATATTTTAGTCATTTTCGACAGGAACTGTTGGCACATGGGTTTCATTGTGAGTCAAACTGACTGACAATAAGCTTAAAATGTACCATTTTCTGTTGGCACAGATATCTTACTCCAGTCAATGGTTACAACTGAGGTAATTTTCAGTCCGTGCCAAGACTATACATATAAAATCAGTGCAGAACACATAAAAAAAAAAATACTTGAGCTTACCTCACTGCATACTGAAACATCTGCGTCTGCTTGAGCCTTCTTTGCCGTAATCTGTGCTGCCTAAATAAGGAGGGGGGAAAAACAGCATGTCACACTAAAACAACTGAATAAAGAATCTAAAAAGTTGAGATTAAAAACAGCAACATAGTACTTACAAATCCTGGGAAATCGTAGTCAATGCCTTTGGCTGCAAGTCTCTTGCGTAGCTTTGACTCTTTGCTTAAAAGATTTGCACCAAGTTGATTCAGATCTTTTCCCGTGTGTCTGTTGTACCGGGACACTGCCGGATTGCTTGGTTTCTTAAAGACAGTCATGGAGCCAACAAAGAGCTTTTCATTGATCTTCTCAGGTGGCATCATATGACCTGAACGAGACAAATCATAAATGTTTAAACAACATACCATATTCATACAAAATCTTTCAAATCACTCTCAACTCACACTTTATGAGCCGCTCTCCCATAAGGTAGTTGTTCATGGTCTCAGCCACAATCTTAGCCACTTCATCACACTCAAACTCCACAAATGCATAGCCTTTGCTCCCTCCGGTCTAGGAAAGGCAGTTTAATAATTCTCATGTTAAAAACTTGAAAGCAGAGCATTACTAGCTAGTACAATTACTTTGTGTTTATAGTGTTGGCACATGGGTTTCATTGCACAACACTGAGTTGGCAATAAGCTAAAATGTACCAGATTACTATCGGCACAATTATCTTACCCAATGCAACAAATGACATAGGTAATTTTCAGATTGTGCCATTACTTAGATTTATTAAACGGATTAAATAAATCAAACAGGACTTTATTCAATTAACTTGTCCAAGAGGATCTTATGGTGTCTTTATAGGATTCATTTGTTTCAAATTATTATAGAAATTCCATTAGAACTTGTGTTCAGCCATTTCATTAATGTTCACCTATTTATAAATATAATGCTCTAAACATATAGATAGTAAAATACGTCCCAATTAAAAGCACGTCATACCTTTTTACTCCTGGAAACTCTTAATCGTGTGACTTTCCCAAACTGCTCAAAGTAAGGTTTCAACTGAGGCTCAAACAATCCTTTAGGAAGATGACCAACATAGATCACTCCTGGAGTAAGTGACTGACCCTGAGAGTAGGAACGTGCTTATTATTTATCACATTTATTGCAACATATTGCAACAGGCAAGTCAATTAAACAATTCAAACAAAAGTGTGTTTTAACAAAGTAAAGTCTTTAGTAAATTCGTGTCGATGGCTAATAAAGATGACTGATTAGATGATAAATTCAGCTTTAAACAATGTTAAAGAATGAAGTTAAAGGGTTGTCAGGCTGCGCTCGTGCCACATGGTCACGCATCTTACCGCTCGAGGACGTTTCTTCGCTTCCTGGACCTTCTGTCGAAACTCTGCGTCGTCCTTTGGATTCAGAGCCAGCAGGCTTTTCTCCGGCTTCTCTAAGGATTTGCCTTCTGTCATGTTAAAACAAAAGATTGGTGTAATAAATACGTTTCAGACCTAAAGTCATGCGACCTCTCCTAAACCACGCTGCGATACTTTCCGGAATCTGCTTCGTACAGGAAACGTCACAATAAAAGTAATCAAATCACAAAATAAAAGTTCACCACATCCACAAATGTTTTTGTTTTTTTATTTATTCGTTACTTTTCTCCCATTGTTCGCATGGTATAGATTGATTACATATTTGGCTATTTTATAGCTAATGTGCTTTAATAAAAATTATCACATATACTTTAAAGTAATACTAAAACTAATTTACATTGTTTACTTTTCTCCCAACAGCTCTTAAAATATTAAAGCTATTAAAGAGATTTTAACTGGCCATCTGAACACACAATACATAAACAGCTGCAAAATAACAACAACAACAATAATAATAATAATAATAATAATGATATTATAGCACGTTATTTAAATCCTCATAATTTAAGATATTAAAGTATTAAAGCTATTAAAGATATTTTCACTAGCCATCTGAACACACAATACATAAACAGCTACACAATAATAATAATAATAATAATCACAATCATAATAATAATAATAATAATGATGATGATATTATAGCACGTTATTTAAATCCTCATAATTTAAGATATTAAAGTATTAAATCTATTAAAGAGATTTTAACTAGCCATCTGAAATTCAACTGCAAAATTATAATAAAAAATAAATAACATAAAATCATAATAATAATAAAATAGTACATTATTTAAATCCTCATCATTTTCAGACATTTCTAAGATTTATGTAATTGCAAATATATGATGATTTTTTTTTAAATAAAGTCGTTCTGGTATAAAAGAATAGCTTTCAGTACAGACAGAGCAGGGCTGAGGATGATGGGGTTGGACCCCATAGAGATGTTGTAGAAGGAGGCGGGATCTTGAATAGATCACTGATGTAACAGTGTACACATATCGTTCTGCAAAGGTGAGAGTGCAGCAGAGTATCACCTGACATGGAAACTAAAATCATTTATTTTACTGTCAATGGAAGACCAGAACAAGCTGAGTTTCCCACTGACTGTCCTGCTCAAGATGTCAAAGGTAAGGATTGTCTCAAATTATCTATTTCTTTTACTCTGACTTTAATTGTATACTTATTTAACAATAAAATGTCACGTTTTTGGCGTGATGTATTTCACAGCACGCAGTGAAATATATTGTATATGCTATGTGTATATTATATATAAGTATATTGTAGTGTACTATATTGAAATGAGATGAATGTGTAATTGCATAACCAATAACAATAGAATTACATTTAAAATTAAATTAATGCACTTTATTTAATATATAATTAAATGATTAGGTAATGCATTATTTCATTATATTGATGATCAGGTTTAAAAAAAGACATCAAATAAGCTTTCTTATATGAAAATAAGTTTTGGCTACAACCAAACTGGCTCTCTGCCCATCATTAGCCTTTATCCTGCTGCAAACAACCTTGAGGACTGTTCTCAATCTCATTCTGAAGGGCACTCACAACAGCCAGGCTTTAATCAGGTCCACTCAACTACAGCGAGCCTCTATGAAGAGCTATTCCGTTGACCTGGATAGCTAATATGGAACAACATAAGAGATGCTCAGAGGATCTTATTGTTTAATCTATCCTTTATATAAGAACCCAGGCCTCTAGAGACCAGAGCTTTAATTAACTTTGTATATATCTTCCAACTCGGTATGCATGGGTGCATTTGAAGTCACAGATTTTGACTCATAAACAAATAAACCATCACACTTCAGTCAGACCGCTTGAGACACAGGTGGTGCTGACAGTCTGTCAGTCTTCAAGTGCCAAACAGTGCCCTAAAGGAAACACATTGAATTTTCACTATGATGTCACTGATATTCAAGTGCATTAATTACATGACTTGAGGAAATTGACACAATACATTCATGAAGATGAAAAATATCATGATGAATTACATCTGCTAAATGCTTGTGTGTCATCACAGATCTTTTCCGAGCTGCAGCTGAAGCTGGACCTCATGACATCTTAAAACTCTATAATACTAAAGGCAATATCATTAATATTTCCCCTCAGTTGGCCCCCAACAGTCCTCACTCCTGCTATAAGCTGGAAGTGGTTGCTGCAGACTGCAACAGTGAGCTGATAGGTATTCCCCACCTTAACACTACAGAGTTAGAGTTATTGTACTGTAAAAACCTCTGAATAAGCATAATCTTCTAGTAAATGCATGATAGATGTCACATATAACCACTATATTAGGATCATGTTGAACATGTCTTTTAGGTTCAGAGCTGGCTGTTGCTCTGGGATTTGATCTCTCTTCAATGGAGAAAAGGTAAGGCTGGGACTAAAATGCAAAAGAGTCAGTGGTCTGTGCCTTAGCCAATCAGAAGTGTCGTCAATCATTTTACATGTTGGTATTACTGATATCAGGTTGACTGAGATGTCTTTAGAGGCAGGGTTTTGGAAGTCAGCAAACACATATTAAACGTGTGCTTAATATCTACATTATTTAGCTTATTTTACTCCAAAATACAATATATTTACAGCAAAAATTCTAGGAGAAAATTATTAACTCACAGCATTTACTTTTAAACAGGTTACAGAGTCTGGAGAAAAGAATTCTAGCTGAAGCAGCAGAGACTCCTGCCATTGTGTATGAGATGAAGAGACAGGTGGAGTCATTCAGAGAGAAACTGGAGGTATCTATCTATCTATCTATCTATCTATCTATCTATCTATCTATCTATCTATCTATCTATCTATCTATCTATCTATCTATCTATCTATCTATCTATCTATCTATCTATCTATCTATCTATCTATCTATCTATCCATCCATCCATCCATCCATCCATCCATCCATCCATCCATCCATCCATCCATCCATCCATCCATCCATCCATCCATCCATCTATCTATCTATCCATCTATCTATCTATCTATCTATCTATCTATCTATCTATCTATCTATCTATCTATCTATCTATCTATCTATCTATCTATCTATCTGTCTGTTTCAAGTTTGAAATAAAGTTTTTCTCTGTAGAGTGTTGAGCACCTGAGCTGGCTGGGATTGTTTAAGGACATGTCGGAAGGGACCCACAAGCCCTCCCCTTTCTACCTTAAAAGAACACTTCGCAAGACCCGTGAGGAGTGTGAGCATGTCAGGGAAAAGTTCCTCCAAATGAGGTGACATTCCTGCCACTTAAAAGGGTGTAATACGCAATGACATTAAAATAAATAAAGAAAGAAAGAAAGAAAGAAAATAAATAAAATATTTACTTTTTTTTAGTTCCTTGGAGGTTTCTGAAGGGGTGAGACAGTTTCTTAAAACACCAACCTTTGATAACTGGTAAGTGTTTCCTAAATAGTGAAGTGTGCTTTCCTTCTTATGTTCACTACACTTAATAATTAAGACAATGTTGGGAAGGGGAAAACATGGAGCTTCCACAGTCGCTGTAGCCACATCAAAGTTCTACACCTGTCATGAATGAATAGGAAATTGGTAATGAAGCAAAGCTCAGCACTTCTAAAATAAGCATAAAGAATATGGCAGAGGTCAGGCCTTTCATCTGCCCGAAGTGCCTCATATCAATATCAATGGTCCTATTTGTGGTTTACAAATCATAAGCACTTCTTGTGAGCAAAGGGCTGAAGCTCCGTGTTCATTAATGCAAGCGTCTTCTTTCATCTTATTAAAACAGCCGTTAGCTTCAGATTAACACAACAAGATTGCTTCTAAGGGGTTAACAAAAGTAACCTGTACTGTATTTTAAATTAGCCTCAAATAAAGATTGTGTGCTATTGCAGGCAATGGGAGGATGCTGAGATTATGGTGCTGCTCCAGGTGATGTACACAGATCTGGACTTCATCTCCACCTTCAACATTGAGCTGGACGTGCTGCAGCAGTTTCTGTATGAAGTGTACCGACGCTACAATAACATCCCCTTCCACAACTTCAAGCACTGCTTCTGTGTCACTCAGATGGTAAGAGTGGGTGCAATCAGCTCCAGCCGCAGGATTTCTTCCAATCATTCCAATTATTCACTTCTCCATCTGTTTGATTAAGAAATGTCATGCCCCACTGCGATCATCATTCACACAGCCATCATTTCACTCATACCTCTGCTGCCAAAAACGTTAATAGTAATTTTACTAGAATCGGTCTATCCAGTGGGTTATTGTTGTTTTTCAAAGCCATAAAAAGAGAAAATTATTGTGTATGTGCTGCAATTCATACATGTTTTTGAAGGTCAGGGAAGTTTGTAGGTTGCTTAGTTATCCATCCATCCTTGTGGGCCATAAATATTAATTTATATACAAATTACTTTATTGAATATCAGTTATATATGAATAATTCTTTATACAGTATATGTTATTTATAAATACACTTTTAGTGAAGTTTAGTTTGCAGTTTCATCAGCAGAAGCCAGCTTCAGGTCTCACAAGGAGTTCGTAGGCCACCCCACTTACAATAACATTGTTACAGCAATTATACTCTAACAGAGGGTGCTAACTACGTCAATGATGACGTTTAAAGGATTCTGATTGGCTAAGAAAGAAAGAAAGAAAGAAAGATAAACAAAACTAGTAATTTTCCACACAAGAGCAGACAGTCTGAAGCTTATCTTCGTTGATCACATGGTTGATGGGTTAGTGACCTTCCACGTGACAGAAATGCGACAGAAATGCGTTTCTTGGCGTCAGATTGTCCACAACAACAAGTCATTCCGTCTCCTTATGATGCCAGTTAATCACCTCACCAATACAGACCATATTAACACACGCACAGATACACAGCTTCTCCAAGGCTGAACTCGGCTCAGGCTTCAACTGTCAACAGAAAGAACCCAAAACATTCTGATAACATGTTCTATCTGGTGAGACGTGCAGACAATATTCATCACTATTCTATGGAAAACTACAGAAAAGAAAAGAAAGGCTTTCAAATAAGAAAAAGGTTTGTTTATTCATTTATATATGAATAAACAAGAAAAAGAAAAGAATATATACACAAGCGGCAATGGATTTCCAAATCGTCCCTACAGATGTATGGGCTGATATGGCTAACAGACCTCAGAAGCAAGATTGATAGTATTGACCTCCTCATCATGCTGACCTCGGCCGTCTGTCACGATCTAGATCACACCGGCTACAACAATGCCTACCAGGTGAGATGGACGTTGTCACAGGTTCTGGTGCTGTTCAATAATGAAGTAAACTGACGGAGCCATGTCTTGTTTCAGATTAATGCCCGCACTGAGCTTGCCTTGAGATACAATGACATCTCCCCACTGGAAAATCACCACTGCGCTGTAGCTTTTGAAATCCTGGAAAAGGTACGCTTTTGTTCAAGATGTGACTCACAATCAGTTTTAAAATAAATATTTTGAATAAATGTACCTTTAAACTGAGATTAGTTTTTTGACTTGCACTAAAATGAATGCTTAGAATTCATTTTACATTAATTTTCTATTTATTTAAACATTTATAGCCCTGCTAAATGCTAATTCTGTAGTATGCAGTATGTGTGCACAGCAATGTGCAAGCAATACCAATATGATCTCTTTTACAGACACAAAGCAACATTTTCCGAAACTTGTCGACAGAGCACTACAAAAGAATAAGAGAGGGCATTATTAAGTATATTGTTTATTCATCTTTATTCTGAACAACCCTATCCATATTAAGCCAAACACAAGGTGGAAACTGAGCTACTTATCATCACTGCAGATGTATTCTTGCAACTGATATGACCAGACATACAGAGATCCTCAACAAGTTCAAAGCCATTCTCCCTGTGTTCGACTTCAGCAACAAGGATCACAGAGACTTGGTAAGGACAACCCAGAATACCGTAGCAACCACATAGCAACACCCTGACAACAACCTATTTCACCCTGGCATCATGGTGGCGAGTGTTACACAGGAAAACAATTGACATTATGTTCAGAAAATGAAAAATCTAGCTTGTTTTGCTAGCTTGCTAGCTTGTTTAAATCGAGTTCAGCTGCAATAAGCAATTTAGTGTTCAGAACTGTTGTTGATGATGATCTGCTTCCTGTCTGGCTGCTTCTTTTCGCAGTTAATGATGATCTTGATTAAAGTAAGTGACATCTCCAATGAAGCGAGACCCATGGATGTGGCAGAACCGTGGCTGGACTGTCTGCTGCAGGAGTTCTTTAACCAGGTAATGCTAAAATCTGTTTTTTACGCATTTTGTATAATCTCACCCAGTGTTATGTTGGAAGCGTTTAATTTTAAACAATAATACTTTGTGTAATGCTTTTATTTGATCTAATGTGAATCAAGAGTTCTGAAATCTTTGTCCAGAGTGACATGGAGAAGTTGGAAGGTCTTCCTGTCACCCCCTTCATGGATCGAGACAAAGTGACCAAACCTTCTTCTCAGACTGGATTCATACGCTTCGTTCTCTTTCCACTCTTCATTGAACTGGCTAATCTGTTCCCCTGTCTGGAGGTGAGGAAGTTCCCAAAGGGAAATGTTTGTGACCACGTCAAGAGAATGATAATGTAATAATGGTCAATTTTGAGATGTTGGACTATTTTGCCTCTTTTATGTCTTCTTTCAAACTGGTGGAACAAAAACATCCAAAATACCTAATTAAGCCTTTATTTTATTACACCATATCTATTTGTTATGGAAGTCCATATCCGCCACATAAGAAAAAAAAATTGCGCATGAAAACAAAAAATTATGAGATACTTAAGTCGAAAGTATGACATACTTAAGTCGAACTTATGACATACTTAAGTCGAAATTATGACATACTTAAATCGAATTTATGACATACTTAAGTCAAAATTATGACTTACTATGTCCTAATTATGATTTAAATTGAAAATATGAAATTATGACATGTCATAATTTCAACGTTTTATCTCATAATTTCGACTTAGTTATAATTTTTACTTAAGTAAGTCATAATTATGACTTAGTATGTCATAATTTTGACATTTTATCTCATAATTTCGACTTAGTCATAATTTCGACTTAAGTAGGTCATAATTTAGGGTTTTCATGCACGATTTGTTTTCTTACGTGGCGGAATTGGGCTTCCATAATTTGTAGATTTCAATTATAATAAATATCTTTAAAAGCTGTTTTCTCAAAAACATTTTTTCTCATGCACTGAGCAAGAAATTTACTTGACATACCCTTTTATTTATGACATGCCTAGTAGAAACAATTGAGATAATATATTAATAATAATGACAATATAATATATTTTTATGGGGTAAAGCATTTCTTTCTCAGTGTCTGCTGTTACTAATTTCCGATGCAATGTTGTCTAATGTCACTTTATTTAATTGTGAATATTCCTTCATGCAGTTTTTTGGGTGATTGACTAGGTATTACTAACTCTTACTTCTAACAGCAACACATCATTGACCCAGTGCGGAAAGCCCTGGATTATTACACAGAGATGGAGAAAGCTCTGGAAAGGGAGAAACAGAACCGGTCACAGAGTGAGAAGGTGGTCAAGCCCAGCACCCCAAAAGAGTCAGAAGCTCATTCTGAACCTGGTGGGACGACAAAACCAGTCAACCTGTAATCTAACCCTCTGACTTTTCAAATCTTTAATCTATGATGTAATTTGTGCTTTAAGGCTTAAAATAAATGTATTCATGCTACTTTTACCAGTAAAACATACTGAATATATTAAAGAGTTGAATGTTTTCATTAAGTGTGCACACTCACCTAAAAAGGATTATTAGGAACACCTGTTCAATTTCTCATTAATGCAATTATCTAATCAACCAATCACATTGCAGTTGCTTCAATGCATTTAGGGGTTGGTCCTGGTCAAGACAATCTCCTGAACTCCAAACTGAATGTCAGAATGGGAAAGAAAGGTGATTTAAGCAATTTTGAGCGTGCCGGTCTGAGTATTTCACAATCTGCTCAGTTACTGGGATTTTCACGCATTTCTAGGGTTTACAAAGAATGGTGTGAAAAGGGAAAACCATACAGTATGTGGCAGTCCTGTGGGCGAAAATGCCTTGTTGATGCTAGAGGTCAGAGGAGAATGGGCCGACTGATTCAAGCTGATAGAAGAGCAACTTTGACTGAAATAACCACTCGTTACAACTGAGGTATGCAGCAAAGCATTTGTGAAGCCAAAACACGCACAGCCTTGAGGCGGATGGGCTACAAAAGCAGAAGACCCCACCGGGTACCACTCATCTTGACAAATAGGAAATAGTAAATATAAATCTTCCTACAAATAGGAAAAAAAGGCTACAATTTGTACGACCTCACCAAAAAAATTTGACAGTTGAAGACTGGAAAAATGTTGCCTGGTCTGATGAGTCTCGATTTCTGTTGAGATATTCAGATGGTAGTCAGAATTTGGCATAAACAGAATGAGAACATAGATTCATCATGCCTTGTTACCACTGTGCAGGCTGGCGGTAGTTGTGTAATGGTGTGGGGCATGTTTTCTTGGCACACTGTAGGCCCCTTAGTGCCAATTGGGCATCGTTGCCACAGCCTACCTGAGCATTGTTTCTGACCATGTCCATCCCTTTATGACCACTATGTACTCATCCTCTGATGCCTACTTTCAGCATCATGTCACAAAGCTTGAATTATTTCAAATTGGTTTATTGAACGTGACAATGAGTTCACTGTACTAAAATGGCCCCACAGTCACCAGATCTCAAACCAATAGATCATCTTTGGGATGTGGTGGAACGGGAGCTTCGTACCCTGTATGTGCATCCCACAAATCTCCATCAACTGCAAGATGATATCCAATCAATATGGGTCAGCATTTCTAAAGAATGCTTTCAGCACCTTGTTGAATCAATGCCATGTAGAATTTAAGGCAGTTCTGAAGGTGAAAGGGGGTCAAATAGTATTAGTATGGTGTTCCTAATAATCCTTTAGGTGAGTGTGTAGTGGAGGACACTAATATACTATTTTTCCATTTTAACTTTATATTACAAATTATATTAAGCTCTACATGAGTGAAAAGTTATTTGAAAAAAATTCAATGAATTAGAATCTCTTTTGCTTTAATGACAGGATTTTGGATAAAAATGCTTAACAAAATTCTAAAATCACAATGTCTGCTGAGAACTATTTTTTTGTGTGTGTAAATTAATATGGTGTACATGCACAGTCAAGCACAGAAAATGGCGCTACTAGAAGTTATCATTTCTTAGCCAAAAGAAAGAAACCAGAAAATGAAACTTTACCATTTAATTATTAAAAAGATAAGAGCAAAAAGTCACTGCTAATTACATTCTATAAATTGTTATAAATATTGACTTAAGTAGGTCTGAGAGATCACAAGTTTACCACCAGTGATTTTTCAAGAGTTGAGGGTCAAAAACAAAAATCAAAACATCACAAGACTTTTACATTCAAATTTATTTTACAAAAGAAAACTTGCTTCTCTTTACACATCTATTTCCCAAAAAACATATAGTGTTTCTTTAATCTGATGATGCAAATGCAATATTATGCATGCAGTTTTGTATTACTCTCAAATACCATCCTGCACAAGTAATACCCATAATTCCATTTGAAGCCATTAAGTTGCAGGTAAAGCATTAGCATGCAGCACTGTGAACATTTGCATAGTAAATGGCTGCCATTTATTTTGGATTAATTTCTCATAGTCCTTTACAAACATGCCATTGCATGAAACAGAATCTTTACTAATTAAAAAAAAACTATTCTCAGGATGGAAGGATCAGTGAAACTCATTCACCAAGGTTTTACAGGGGTAGTGGTGCAGTTATAGGAACTAGACTGTTTGATTTTACAAAATGAATCAAGCCTGATCAGTTGTTGAACAATTTAACCACATACAGAACGACATGTGAAACTAAATATATGACAAATATGCTTAACGCACATTTAAATAAATCCAAAGAGCTCTCAAAAAGTTGCAGAAAGAAACATTCCGGTTGCAAAAGTTGGGAAAAAAAGCATACCTTATTAAAAAGTTAAGGCATAAATTTACTAACAGGGAACGTCTTGACTGAAATTGAATATAAATAGCAATGGTGGTCCTGAGTGTTGGCTAAAATACTGAAAACCAAAAATTATTTACAATCCAGACCAAAGGACCTTGAGATGCAATTATGGAACATAAACCAAAAAAAAAACTCCCAAGTATTATGTACATATGGAAAAAAAACTATATATATATATTACCGTAACTTAATTTGACAATGTCCTCAAATAGAAAGAGGTTTCATAAAGAGACTAAACAATGTCTAGATTGTTACTTTAAGCATATGATTCAATAGTCAATAGTAATTAAAAATAATTTCATAACAATAATGTTAGTAAATTGGTTCCCAGTATCCTAATAAGGTCCCAATTAAACCCATTTAAAATATGAATACTCACATTCTAAATGGCTCAGAGAGTTGAACTGAACCTGCTTTAAACAGGACGAATGAATGGTGTGCTATTTCTATTTTAGTTTATGAAATATTGCACATGGGAAATGGGGGTGGCAGTGATCAGAGAATAAGGACACTTTACCCAAACTACATCGATTTCTACTGGCCCCTTAACTCCAGTAAGAAACGTTTGAAAAACGTTCACTGAATGTTTTCTAATGCTACGCACTGTACATCCTGAAAATAGCCTACGAACAGACAGAATTTCTTTCTTACTGGTTCTGCACACAGCAAATCCCGTATTTTATTACTATCAAAGCTACCTCTTCATATAACTGCTCTCGTGTAGAACTTAAAGCAGAATGGAAACTGGATATATCCAGTCATTTCAAGACCAGTCACATGTAAAACATATAGTATTACCACTCAGATTTGATTAAACCAACTATATGAAGCCACTGAAGGATAAGGATTAAATGCTTTTTGTAACACAGTAACTATAATATTGAATCAACACTGCTTTTGTTCTCTCTCGGTGCATTACAAGCACAACACAACACAATTAAGGTAATCAAGTCAGATTGCAGAACTGTTGTGGTTTGTAATTTCAAGAAACGAGTCGAGAAAAATATAAATTGTCAAATCCAGACGACATTTAAATAACTGTGCTAACATCAAAAAGAAGCACTATTTGGAGCCGTTTATCACAACGACACATCATTTAGTGTTTCTCATCTAATAAAAAAATGACAAAGAACAATGAGATGGAGAAATAGAATAGGGAATTTTTTTGAAAAAAATCCTAATCACATAAACCATAGGCACAACCAAATACTTTTGGACATGCAAAGGCAGAATGCCTGATTTGTTCATCTGAGCACTTCACTTTAAAATGTAGAAATATAGTGTGTGAACAGTTTTACAAAAAGGCCTGATGAGAATAATGAAAGAAAAACATGTTCTACAGATAAAGCTTTTACTCAAAATGTGGGGGGGGGGGGGTTATGTTTGTATGTTTGTCAATACAAACATATCAGGTGTATGTTCCATGTTAGGGACTCTTATTTTGAAATTCCGGTTCATTTCCTTTAGTTCCTGTTTCTCTGCACTGTTTAGTTTCCTTTTTCTCATTTGTTTCCTTATCACAATTATTATTACCTACGTATCATTGTTTTCAATGTGTATTTACACTCGTTTCAGTTCAGTAATTTGTAGGTTTTTGTTAATTGGCTTTCCTGTAGCTCAAACAGTAGAGCATGGTGCTTGCAACACCAAGGTCATGGGTTCGATTTCCAGTGAAAGCAAGAACTGATTAGAAAGTCAATGTGTATCTTGAATGTAATGTAAATCGCTTTGGATAAAAGCGTCTGCCAAATGCATAAATGTAAATGTTGATTTGCTAATTCTCCTATGTTTCTCCTGCGATCAGTGTTACTTATTCTAAATAATGACTTAGTTTTGCTACTCATACGTATCGTTGTGCGTGCAACAAGCCAACCTGTGACAAAACAACGCATTTTCTTTTACAGCTTGTACATTGTATCTTAGTTTGTCTAAAGTTTTAATTCTAATACTCAGTACCACCTACAGCAACCAGAAACTATATTACTGGTCAGGCACACACTAAATAGTTCAAGATTAGTAGTCGTCACAATGGTCAATGACTGTTTCATAAAGTTTAATAGGACTGGGGAAGTTCATCGTGACTCAATGACAGAATGGATCTCCACTCAGCTGCCACATATTTAGATTTTGTTTTATGCTATTTCAGTCAGAAAATAGAATGTAATATGCTGCTCAAACCAAACTCCTGAGAATCTCATAGATCATGCTCACATTTCACAAAAGTTATAATTATATAGTATAAAGAAAATTATGAATTCCTCAAATTTGGGGGTGAAATATGATCTGGAAATTTCATGAGATCCATTCATTTACTATTATTACCAAGTAATTGAGTAATTTAAAGTGATAAATCCACCTGATATGACTATTCTGGCCTAATTTCTTTGCAATAGCGGCTGTGTCCGAAAACTTGCCTTGCTGCCTTATCAGGCAATGACTTTGTAGGCAGCATTTGCACATGAAGGCACCTCTCGAAACTGATTTCAGACAGATTTCTGAGGCAGCGTAACAGCTTAATGATCTACAGCAAAATGGAGCAAGCTTTGGTGATAACTAAGCAAATGTTTTGCTAGAAATGACACCAGAAGTGGAAAAATGTTGGTCAGAAACATAAATTTTGATAGAGACGATTCGGAAATCTATTGACGCTTGTATATATATATATATATATATGTATATATATTCTTTTCTTTTTCTTATTTGAATGGATTGATTTATAATCAAGTTAGGGATTTTTATTAGTTAAAGCCTTTCTTTACTTTTCTGTATTTTTCCATAGAGTAAGGATGAATATTGTCTGTACTTCTCACCAGATAGAACATGTTATCAGAATGTATTGAGAAGTCTTTCTGTTGACAGTTGGAGCCTGAGTCGAGTTCAGCCTTTTAAGAAGCTGTGTATCTGTGTGTGCGTTAATATGGTCTGTATTGGTGAGGTGATTAACTGGCATCATAAGGAGACAGAATGACTTGTTGTTCTCGACAAGCCACGTCGAATGTCACTAACCCGTCAACCATGTGATCAACGAAGATATGCTTCAGACTGTCTGCTCTTGTGTGGAAAATTACTAGTTTTGTTTATCTTTCTTTCTTTCTTTCTTAGCCAATCAGAATCATTTAACCGTCATTGTTGACATAGTTAGTAGCCTTTGTTAGAGTATAATCGCTGTAACAATGTTATTGTAAGTGGGGCGGCCTACGAACTCCTTGTGAGACTTGAAGCTGGCTTCTGCTGATGAAACTGCAAACTAAACTTCACTAAAATTTCTTCTATTGACTGCACTTCTGACTCCTGGTCTTCATCCAACATATCTGGTCCTCGGGTCTTAACTGTACTTCCCCTACAATTTACATCCAAACTGGCCGCTAACTCCAACTTTCGGATGCAATCTTGATTTTTTATCTCATCTGTCACAGAATGGAAAACACGGTACTTTGGGATATCAAAAGTAGTGAAGGATATATCCGTGCTTCCTTCAGAAATAGATCAGATGAAGGGATCTAATATTGGATTCGGACGTGCCTTGATGTCTCCCTGTCTTGGAACGCACCCTGTGAAGGCAGCATTTTTAAGCTTTCGGACACAGCCAGCATCTCACATGTTGGCCTGGGGAAAGCGCTGAGCGAACTATAGGCATTATGGTGTGCATAAAAACGAACAAATTGTTGCAATATTTTGCATTCTGCTTGAAAAGTGTCTGCTGACAATGTCTGTGGATCATTATGAAAATAGAGCACGGGAAAAAGAAACCTCTTGGATTTTGGCACCTATGAATCTTTCTGGTCTGTACCTGAGGCTGTCTGGGCCATCAAAAATATACTAAGAGAAGAAGAGACAGACCAGTGAATGCAACACTTCCATTGGCTACTGAAATCGTGCAAAAAGGCTCTGTGCTGATTGGCTGTTGGCACTGCTGAGATTTTCTACATGCTGGCACAAGTTCAGGGTGAAAATGAACATGCCACCACAAAAAGTCCTGCGAATATTGACAGTGCGGGGCTTTGGTTAGCAATTAAATGAAGAGTTTAGACCTCAACTAGGAGAAATTCTGATGGACCAATTCTCACTCCTCCAAAAGAGCATCTTATCTTAGCCATATCAGATAAAATCAGCACCCCTTACTGCCTGACAATAGATGCTCATGGGCTACAAACAACTAACTTACATGGACCAGGTGCTCAGATTTTGGCTTTAGTTAGTTTTGGCTCACAGATGGGAATCTGTGCCAAAGTGAACACAATGCACTGTATATTCAGATAGAGCTTACACAATTACATGAGAGATATCTCATAGCTCTGGTTGTAGTGGTTTGGATGTTCAGAGTCTATGCCGCGAGTCGTTACTGTAGCCCCCGGGGGAGCCCCGGTTGCGGTGAGGTTTATACGCGTCTTGATAGGGATCATGGTAGTCCTCCTCAACAAGAGGGTAGTGGTCTCGACTTTGCTGGGAGCTGGAGGACAGGCGGTTATGAGTCTTCTTTTGCCGCTCGTTGTTGTGGTAGTTCTCATCGGAAGTCATCAAGCTGCGTCGCTCCATTGGAGAGTTGTCGCTGATGTGATTGCTGTTTTTATTTCTTTGGCTCTGTTGAAAGTTCACCGAAATCAGCCGTTTCTACATGTTCTACTTAGCATATATTTAAACATTCTAAACTAATTTTCTAGCTAAATCTGAAGCGTTCACTCACCTGTAGTCCAGAGATGGCTGTGGGATATGGTGACAGCACAGTGGAGCCCAGGTTGCGGCCAATTAGAGGGTTTAGAGGAGTGCTGAGGGAAGTGTGAGTTGCACGCCAGTAGGCCTCCAGAAATTCAGCTAGATGTTCACATGCATCCTCAAGCTGGTTCTCATCCAAAATGACATCAAACATTTCCTGGAATGGAGCAGAAACGGCATCATAGTCACTGTTTTATGATGTGTCACCCTTCATTTTCACTTAACCTCCACTCCCCCCTACTTAAAGTCCTCTGTGGCCAGTGGGGCGTGGTTTAAAGGCTGATGCAGGCGGAGGAGGAGTTTGGGGGAGTTAATGGTTAAAGGAAACGTCTCTTGTTAATGAAATCTAACAGGTGTTTTCACTTTGCAGTGAGTCGAGAGACAGGTTAATAGCCGGGCCTGGGAGAGAGAGAAGCCGGCCTTGGGAGTAGCTGGAACACAGCCAGCTGGTATCGTGGAAGGCTGAGGCTGCAACTGAAAAGTTGCCGTTTATGTTTATTACAAGCCTTAGCTGACTTTTAGTTTGTTTTTATTTATAATAAAAATACTCTGTTTCTGCTGATCCCGGACTCCTCCCTTCCTCATTTTAAAACCAGACAGTTGAAAAACTGTCACATCCTCTTTTCACATCCAAATCAAATCCCTATTAAAGAAAAATAAATCACATTTTTGTTTAAATCAGAAAAACACATTCAATGGTTTGTGGTCAGAAAGATTTAAAGGATGCATTAAATGGATCAAATGTGACAGCAAAAGATCTTTGTTTCAAATAAAATCTGTTATTTTTAACTTTCTATTAACAAAAGAATTCTGATTCTGATTCTGAAATGTTTTTGAGCACCAAATGATTTCTGAAGGATCATGTGGCTCTGAAGACTGGAGTAATGATGCTGAAAATTCAGCTTTGCATTTCAAGAATACATTATATACATATTATAAAATATGTCAAAATATATTTACAATGTCTTTAAATAGCAATGACATTTAAAAAATATTACTATTTTGCCATATTTTTAGTCAAATAAAAATAAGATACCTCTTTCAAAAACATTAAGAAATCTTACTGAACTCAAAATTTTGAGCATTAGTGCATGTCAGATTATGAAAGTAAAATGGGTTATCAACATTGTCTATAAAAGAAGAACCGAACTTTGTTATGATACTCACTGGAGGACACTGAGCTAGTTTGTCTGCCGCCACCAGTTGTACATTTAAATGCTTGCTCTGAGACTTCCCACGTGATTTGATCAGTCGTTGCAATACCTGTAAGCACAAACACAATATTATTTTTGAAGACAGAGATAATAACATTATTCAACTAATAGATTCTGTTAATAGTTCTTTAAAGTCTTTGTTAAAGGAAATCAAAAGGTGGTGGTAAAAACAATTATTTTATTAATGACTGTTACCTTGGGAGAAGATACTTTGACATGGACAATAATGGGAGCTAAAGAAGTCTTGATGAGCTGGGCTGGATGGTTGATTGTGTCAGCATCCAGCACAACCAGCTGAAGAGATCGGGCCAATTCAAAGATTCGCTCAATCTCACTCTGAACCTCCGCTGTCAGAAAGAGGAAACATCCAAAAGTGTCAGCAGGACATCAACCCAGCTAACAGGGAACAACCTATTAGTCACTTAAAGATTTAAAAAAATGTTTTTTAGAATGTTAAAAAGACTCAAAAGTAATTTTCCCATTATATATAGTGGAGTTATATATATGTATATCTCGAGTCACGGTTCACTTGCCAATCCAATTATGTCGACGTTTTTGAAGTGGAACCGCCAAACTCCCTATTTGTCTTAGTATTTTTGATTCTTTAATGTCGATTCGTTAATGTTTCCGAAATCTAATATCTCGAGCACAAAAGAGGGACAAAATCGCCACTTCACATGGTTATTTCGTGACTAATTTGCATACCTAGTTCACTGCATCCATTCATGCCGATCGCTTCATCAAACAAATCGCGGCAACACTGTTGTGTAAAAAGACATCAAAAACTCGAGAATGTACATTCTCATTTAATAACTCACATCATGTACATCAATAAATTTTTATTTTCTTTCTTGCGAGGGTTGTTGTCTTTGGTACTCTGACAGCTGACAGCTGGCTACGCTTCCACTATCACTCTGACAGCTGGCACTGATAGGCTGTCTGACCTGTCAATCATGCAAGAAGACGTGATTGGCTCTGCTGCCATGAGGGCGGGCTCTTCTCATCTCATCCAATGATCAACACAGCACGTTTCTTAAAGGGAAGTGCTGTTAAACAGCGCAGAGGGAGAGACTGCTTTTTTCTTTTTCTTCAGATTCTGACTTGTGTTTGTTTTTTTATTGTGTTAATTTCGCACACAAGCACTGTGTACCGAGCCTGAACAGTTATGGATAATTGAAGTCATGGAAGCAACATTTGAAATTCGAAATGTGATCTTACACAAAAAAGTTAACATATATTTGTTAGCTGGGAACATTTAAAAAGATTTAACATCAAAGGGAAACTCCACCCAGACATTCAAATTCAGTCATCATATACTCACCCTCATGCCATTCCAAACCCAACTTTCTTTCTTCTCCAGAACACACAAAAAAGATATTTTGAAGAATGAACACTTTTGGCTCCTATTGACTTCCAATGTAATTTCTGTCCATTCAATGGAAATCAATGGGAACCAAAACTGTTTGGTAACCAACAAACTACAAAAAAATTTTTTTCTGTATGTTCCGCAGAAGAGAAAACATTTGAAACAACTTTTGAATTTTGGTGGACTATAAATTTAATCTATCTTTCAGTTAGAAATGCTCATTAGCAATTAATAAGAAAGCTGACATACCCAGGTTGGATCTGGTGTTGGATCTCTCAATGATGGCTCTCTTACTTGGGTTATTCAGCACTGATCGCTTGGCTAAAGAGATATCTGCAGTTACTCTTGTGATTGATATCCTGAAATTAGGGAATAAATATGGTGAAATCTATCAAATTGACAAAAAAGTCAATGTGATAATCCACAAAAATCTACAACACATTAAAAGTCATCCCTCACCTGCCTTCAAACCTGTGTTTCAGGAAATCAAAGAGTGCTTTTTGCATCATATCGGTCACCTGTGTTTAAACCATGAAGAAAAGAGAGTAATCACATGAACAAAAAGGAGATTTTAATTTGAAAGATTCTTTAAGAAACAATTGGAAATATCTACTGTATTTCAACAACGTCTAGCCAGGAAACAACAAAATTGTACAGTCTGTCTTAAGTTTGAAAAGGAGCAGATGACATATATGCTTGAATAGAGAAATTAAATGAGCAAACAGCCGTTTAGATCAATCATGAAATACGCTTCAAGCCTTGCATGCCTTCAGATCTAGTCTCTAATATTCAGATGGTGCATGCGAACACACTTGTCACACTGATTTCTGGGATGGTGGTTGTTTTTTCTGTTTCTAATTTCAAACCATGCTCCATTTTTGAGACTGGCATGTTGTACCCAGAAGGTTGTTGCCTTGGCAACTCTGCTTGGAGATGATGACTGCGATTCAGTGACAAACCGACATCCCCTCTTACTTGCTGCTTAAGAAGTGATGCCCTGGTTACCATGTCTAAATATACATACGCTCACACCATAGGGATTGGGGGAGACCTACCTCATATCCCTTAAGTGAAGGGCCGACTAAGACCACCGGCCTCATGGAAGGGACCACATCATATGGAGGAATGTGCTCAGCCTGCAATATAACAGAGATTTAGATGTGAAAGAATATTCTGTTTATTTGCACTACAATAACCCCATACTGATTACTGCATGAACACAGCAATGGCTTGAAACAGCATTCTGTTACAATAACAGTGGCATTTTACAGAATTTAAAGAATTGACAAATGAAATTCTGTTAACTCACCACTTTCTGTTTCTGTTTACCTGGGATGGTGGGAAAGAGGAATAAAAAAGATTTTAAAATGAGCCACAAAAACAAATACTGTACATCAAAATCAGATGTATCTTTCTTCTATTTAAATTCAACACATTTCAATGCCTGTATGGTTATTAATATTACACTCTATGTTCCCTATTCACTGCTATTGGAAAATATCCATTAATTCCCTAATTTCTCTGGAAATTTCTATAAAATCAGCCTATAAATGTGAAGTGGTCTGGAACCCTTCAGTAAGGGTGTAGAATGAAGCTGACCTGCAGAAGCAGGGTTGGGCTTGAAGGTGCCTGACACCATTTCACCCAGACTGGAGGAGGAGTTCCCACTGGACTTCCTATGGGGGCGGAGTGAAGAAAAGAGCATGGTGTTATGGTCTACGTTCAGAATGGAATACTAAAATACATTATGTGATGGTGAGACCTTGAAATTGTCTTATGCATTTTATAATATTAGTAGGGTTTATATTTTCTGTTTTAGCTGAGTGGGAGAAGCCTTAAAGAAAGCACAAACTGGTAGGGGAGCGAATTTAGCTAATTTAAGGAAATGTTTGTGCAAATGTGTTTTGGCTTCATCAATCCTTTTTTTATTGTATTTACTGAGGCTAGTTTTAACTCTTGTTCTTAATCGTCTTATGCATGTATTAATCATATGGTAAGAGAAGGGTTAACTTTAAAACATGGTGTGTTCCAATTTGTAAGAGTGGGAAAGATGTGTATTTAAGATGGCTGTGACTACCAGCAAGGGACTAGTGGATAGACTGTGGATTTAGAGTAAATTTGAACAAGGTTATTGTAGCTCTGTTGAGTGCAGTGAAATACCAGCCTCAATTGCTGAAGAGGGGAGTTGGGACTGTTTTTGTACCTTGCAATTCTGTTTTTTAGATTGTTTTATTTAATCTTAGTTCCCTTTTGAAAGGGAAAGGGAAATTTTATAATGCTTCAGACACCGGTCAGGCTGGAGGCATCCCTCAAAGTACTTGTTGTGTCTTGTTACCCTTCTCAGAGAACCATGGTTACATGCATAAACTGAGACGTTTTATTTACTTTCTTAACCATATTTATTTATACATTTTGCACATCCGCTTTAATTAACATATTTTTGAACACCAACATTGCTCCTGTGTTTACATCTTGGCATGATTCTCCTTGTGAACGCTCAGGTTCCTTTCACACATTATGATATACAGCAATTATATATTGTAATTACTATTTTCTTTTCTTTTTTCAAAACAAAAATGTGAGCTCATCATATTGCATGTCAAATTGTTGTACATTTATCTCAGAAATGAAGAGTAATTTTGTGTTTTTAATTTCATTTTGAGTGAAATTGTGGCAATACAATTAAATTAAAGTTTTGGATTTTTAATCTTAATTTGGGTAA
Source organism: Rhodeus uyekii (assembly GCA_037043235.1). Lineage (NCBI taxonomy): Eukaryota > Metazoa > Chordata > Actinopteri > Cypriniformes > Acheilognathidae > Rhodeus > Rhodeus uyekii. The sequence goes on from JAWRVZ010000006.1 coordinate 2,713,432, forward strand.
ATCTTTGGCAGTCTGTGTCAAGAATAACTGTATGTTTTAATATAAACATTTCATCTGTAGTACTTAATGAAAGTAAATGTATTATTTTATCACTATTAGAGACACCATGTTTTTCCTTTGTTAAGAAAAAAAACAGCAATGATGTATAAATGCCTTTGTCCTTTAAACACTATCTGAGAGGTATGACTCAGCACTGCTGATCAATGTAGTTGAAAGAGAATACAGCATCTCATTCAAAGGATTTATGAGTCACTTTTTCAATAAACACCTACAACTATGAGTACGGTATATAGAAGGACATTGCACCAATTCCAAAATTAGCTGTCCCATAAATAAATACCCATCTTGTGTTTGGCATTTGTAATCATCTTTAAATTTGGCTTTTGGAATTAAACCAACAGTGGAAATTCACTGCATTGTGAGTGATTTTTAATTTGAAATAGTGCCCACTAATAATTAAATTATTCACCACCAATTGTCTGTCAGTGATATAAGGGAAAGGCAGATTTTCATCTCATTTTTCAATATCATAATTATAAAGACATAATTGTCAGTGTTCTGTTACTTTGGTCAGTTGCAGTTTCATCTGTCTGTGTGAGTTGTTTTGTGTGCACCGAAGTGTTCGGAACCCGGCACTTCTGTTTAGTTTAGTTTTGGTTTGGTATCAGGGTTCAGATATTCATACCCCAGGGAGCTAATATATAAAACTTTCCAGAGATTTCAACCTAAAAGCATATGCACAAAAGCCAGATTTTGCATACATGCAAAAGTTATCAAATGTATAAAACCATTTATACACCAGAACCTGTGTAAAATTCCCTTTATAAAACCCAGTCAGGGAAAGATTGTGCGTAAAGATTGTGTGTGTATCTCCACGTCGTCTCCTCCCCAAAATAACCATTTGTGGAGCTTACAATGCCTACTTTTAATATGCATAACGTCATTTATCATTTCCATGTATATTCCTATCCGTGTGATACCATATTTAATGGTACAAGACATTAGGAAAATATGAGACATAGAATATGTGCAGTCACATTACATTGCAAAAAATCATTCAGTCCCTTCTTTGTGTTAAAATAAATAAATCAAAATTGTATAAACATATTTCTGAGAAAATTTTCAGAGAATAGTTTTTCTCAATCTTTTCCTCTGGCTAAATAGTATTTTTAATTGCTTTAAGCAAATCAAATTCAGACTAATGTATCCACAACATCAGAAATGTCATAAACATACACTCTGGATAACTTGTATACTCCTGTTTTCATCTCATGAGCTCCCTCTTTTGAAATCTGAAAGGATAATAGTATTGTGAGATGGTAGAGATTGGTCATAATTTAGTGGGAAGTTAATAGAAATGCTCAGAAATGTGATGTGAACATGATATTTTATCAATATTTTTCTAATGTGTAAGCCTTTGGACTTAAAAGCCTCAGTAGAGCTGTTTTGTTGATGTGAACCCTTGACACAAATTAATAAATTGTTGTCACTGTATTTTTTTTTATTGTGAAACATTGGTCAAATATCGATGCTGGAATCTGTGGCGGACTTCCTACCCCACCCACATCCAAGCGTAAGATCAGAAGCCATGCCCGTGCCCAATACGTCACCTTGTGACTCTTCATCCCAGCCCCGGAAACCTGATTGTTGTAGTTTCCAATTGAAAAGGTTTTTAGGCATAAGGTTTTTAGTGGGTTTCAGGTGTAAGGGTAGGGTTTAGGTGGGTGTCAGGGTTAAGGGAAGGTTTTAAGTTGGTATTAGTATAGAGGTTCCAAATTAAAATGATTTTTTAGGTATAACTGTAGGTTTTGAGTGGTCTGTTTCAGCTAAGTCAGTCATAAAAATAGAAATATAAGAAGTAAATGGAAAAATAATTAGGTGCGATTGTTAAGTATCCTCAATGCTTTTTCCTCTTTCCCTCTTTCAAATGTAATGAGGAAGCGCAATACCATGGGCCGGGTTGGATGCCCACCGCAGGCTGCAGCGAGAGGCTTCTCGGGCTACTGGCTCGACAGTGGAAACACAACTCCATTTTGGCCTCTGTGCTTGAGGTTCAAAGTTATTGACCCCACACAGCACGTTGTGGTCCTGGCCCAGCAGTTTGCTCATATCTGTCAATCTCTTTCTAGCTCAAACTAAAAGTGTAAGTTTGGGGCATGGCTACTATAGCAAGTGTGGGAATATGGCTGACGCATTACATGGGAAAAGACATTCAGCTTCGGTTACAGGAGTGCAAGCCAAATACTCGGTGCATTTAGAAAAACTAAACAGGTCATGAACACATAGAAAACAGGGCATTGAGATGCTATGGGCTACAATGGACATTTCAATACCATACAGCATCATAATGCACCCTTTCAGAATGCCAAATGTACCAGTTTATAATATTTATTTTGATGTGTCATTTGTAATGCGGCCATTGCAGATAAGTTGGATGGGTTTATTATAAGCAAGATGCTGGATTCGCTCTAGACACTGTTAGTCTACTCAATTGCTTACTCATGACACATAGCAACACAGCTAAAAGTATTCCTAATATGTACTTTTATTGAATGTAGCCTATTTGTACCTGCTGTTTGTGATGTTTGAGTTGGGTAAGGCTTTATGTCAGGTGCCAATATTGTTGCAGAAATTACATTTTTCTCCTTTAATGCTTGGAGTAACAATTCATCACTCCTATATTCTCCAGTCTTACCCGTGGAAACGGCCCCTTTTTTGCTCCTGCTGTAAGCGAATGTTCTCCAGTTTTAAGGGACTAGGGATGAAACCGATATCACAACCCTCCTTCACCAGTCGCCCAATCCACCAGTCGTTGTTAAACTTCTGTGGAAATACAGAGAAGACAAAGGAACATGTTTAAAGTGAATTTATAAATATTCTACAATATGTAGAGATAGCTAGACAGGCTCTTTTTAAATAAATGACTTCTTCACCTCCTTGATGTGAAGGAAGTCTTTTGCATCAAAGGAAATAGCAGTGCCAGCGACAGGGACATCCTCATCTAGGGCACCACAGTAGCTGACGTTTGTCCTCACAGCGAAGGCCACTGCTTTGGCCTGAGAAGGATATAAAGCGCATTGTTTTAGTTACTACAAATTTGGCTTTCCAGCAACCAGATACTAATTGCATCACAAAACGCTTTAAAGGGGACCTTTTATGCCCTTTTTCAACGTTTTGAGACTACTAGAATAGGTGTTCATTCTTGAATGTAAAAAACAAAACAAAACAAAACTACTTTATTTTTATTTTACATTGTTGCAGTACCTATCTTCCCAGTCTGTCACTAATGCTCTGTTCCTGTTTCTACAAAGTCCCTCTTTTTGAAAAGTGTGATGTGCTCCGATTGGTCGGTTGGACCAGTGTGTTGTGATTAGTCATCCACTTTGGGCATGTTTCGTAAATGTCATGTCATGAGTTTCAACTGTCGCTACTCAACGAGGCCTCGCTCCTATTTTGGGTGGGAATTAATGAGGGATATAGTAATGGGAATGTTCCTGGAAGAATACTTAAGACGACAATTAAGGCGTCTTAGGTAGATCAGAAACAGTGCTTACTGACATACAGAATAACTACATTTGCAGTTGACTTTGTAACTTTGCAGACCTTTAACACACTCAAAAAGCAACATTACACACTAAAGAAAGTTGTAAAAAAGCATAATAGCACCCCTTTAAGAATTTGGTATGTCGAAAAAAGAAAAAGGTATAAATTCATGTATAGCTCTGTATAAGACAGTCTGACCTTTGCCCTCTCCAGCTGAACGGCGGCCTGCTGTTCTTTCTCCTGCCTTCCGCCCTGCTCCTCGTCCAAAGAGACATCTGAGTCAGACGGTCTGCTAGTGTAGGAATCGGCGGAACCCTGCACACAAATATGAATGCCTATCAATTTATTGTCATTCCCACTAATCCACCCTTTAAAAAGACCTATGTAAACCAATGCCAAAAATCATAAAGCATGTCAAGATGGTTTACAGTGGATGTGTGCTACACCAAACAAGGAAGTGTGGGAGTTTACTTTGATCTTGCTTGTCAATACCTAGACACATTTGTATTATGCACACAGTATTTATCTTTATATAAATATAAATATGTCATATCTTTATATCCTATAATTTTACCTATATCTATCTTATTTTATCTATAGGTTTAGATATTATCACACTTTTGTTTTAAATAACTCTTCATTGCAGTGCATCAAACAGAAGCTGATAGTTTTACTAATCTCTTGAGATTAATGGTGGGAAAAAAGGTTATGTAAACCCTAACATCATTGATAGCCTTTAAAGCAGAAGCAGCAGTAATAGTGAAATGGCACATTGTCAAAGAGAATGTGCTAAGGATGAATGTATTTATGGGACAGGGAAGGAGTTTAAATGATGTGTAAGGTAAATGAGTACTTAGTTGTGCATCACTGCTATATTTCTTCCACCATAGAATACAAAATACAGTACTGCAATTGGCATACACTAATGTTCAAATGTTTTGGGATAAGTGAGATTCCTTTTTTTTAAAGAAATCAATCATTTTAACAAAACTAATTGCAGGAAACACAGTCTATTTCAAAAAGATTTATATTTCAAATTTCTTTCTATTCATCAAATAATAATGTGCATTTTCCACAAAATATTAACTGTTTTCAATAATAAGAAATTATTCGTGAACACCAAATCAGCATATTACAATGATTAAGCTATTTTACATTTTAATGATATTTCCCAATATCACTGTTTTTGTTGTATTTTTGATCAAATAAATGCAGCCTTGGTGAGCATAAGAAAACATCAATAAATCTTACCAACTGAAATCATGAATAACATGTTAAATTAATTGTTGGCGCTTCATACATTATCACAAACAGGTGACATGCGACACTTATGAAACCAAGTCCTGTAAGAGTGCAGTAAACGTCTGATGCAGACTTCACTTTGAACATGTGCAGGTGTTGATGCACAGACTGATGGAAGCATTGAAGGAAAATATCAAGCTCAGAGTCACAACTATGATGTCTTGGTCAAGTGATTATACTGTAATCTATGATTTGGAATGAAAAAAGGGAGAATGCATCAATTATCCCACCAAAAAACAGAAATGAGATTATATGAGAGCAAATTTGCTTCACAGAACTGTCCTCAGATTTACAAAAACATCAATCAACCTCAGGGATTTAAACATGAAGTCAAACATTTCTCATCAAATTCTTTTAAGAACAAATCTTCTTCCAAATCAATTTATAGTATTTACTAATTGTCTTTATTTCTCCTAGAGAACTGTTGCATCAAAGCTAGACTTACACAACATAAATAGTGTTTTATTTTCTTTGAACAGCAGGAAACGACTGACAAACCAATATAAGAATAGCTGGACCTTCAGAAGGAATATTTTAGATATAAACCCCAAGTGAAGTGAGATGAGGTACGGTGTGGAGTCTGTCAAAAACAGAATGCCACTTTACTGAGATGCACTGAATGAAAGAGCAACATGTGCTTTGATCTCCTAATCAAAAGATTGTGCTCAAAGCCAACAGATGCCTTGAAGTTTCATTAACCATATAGTTGTGTCCAGTAAGAACATGTCCACTAATCCTATAATCCACTAGAATTCTTTTTATTACTGCAATTCATTAAAAATCCCATGACACTTCTCATAAAGAGTAGGGGTGGAACCAAGGTGTCCCGGCCAAATTCCCTTCACTGGCCCTTATCAATCACGGCCTCCTAATAATAATCCCTATGCTTTCAATTGGCTCTATCATTCTCTTTCCTCTTCACCTATAGTTGGTATGTGGTGAGCGCAATGGCGCCATTGTACTGTGGCTGCCGTCACATCATCCAAGTGGATGCTGCACACTGGTGGGGGTTGAGGAGATATGATTGTAAAGCGCTTTGGGTGTACAGTAGTACATAGTAAAGCACTATATAAATGGCTCATTCATTCATTCTTTCACTCCAACAGGAATTAGTGTATATGTAATTAAAGGAATGTAATAATCTATCTAGAGAATCTGTGACATGTGGGTTGATTACTTATTGAGGTATGGACAAAATCTAAGTTCCTGAGGCTCGCCTAAATTATATTCTGACCCCCTAAAAATAAGCGATTAACTCTGTCACCACCATTAAAATCTGTCTGTGATCAGGCTTCATGCTTGTTGAAAACAGAAATCTGGGAAATATATCTGATTTTACTCTGAATCCCTTTACAAGTTGTTGAAAATCATTTAAATTTCCTTTTTTATTATTGTTGCATCCATTGTATTTTAAGCTCCAGTCAATAATAATGAAGGTGGTATTACTTAATGTGCCATATTATCTTTTACGTTTTACGTAAACTGTCTTAGAGCTGTCAGGATAAGTAACATCAGTGTGTATGTATCCCCTGATGCAGTCATGAAAGATGATGCCCGTGTCTATCGTTTGTGTGTTAGTGTGGGTTGCCGATTCATCCTCTTGGGTGAAGTAGTCTGATATTGTTACCATCACTTTACCTTGTTTATAGTAACAAACATCATCCTGCCGAGAGATTGTACTGCATCAAACCTAATCAAAACCATGTGAAACTGTCAACAAGGCTCAATAGAAGTGGACAAATTATGGACTTGGTCTCTTTGAGGTATTGTTTGAGGCAGGTATTGTCACATTAAATGATCTTTGGTGGGACATGTTCAAAGTCACTTAAATCACCTTTCTTCCTCAATTTGAACTTCAGCAAATCATCTTGATGATTGCAATCAGCTCGGCCAGTCAGTCGTGTTCACCTGTTTGTCCTATCTCTACTTCTTGCTTCCTTTTTCTCTTTTGCTATTGGTACTGGAGCCTGGACTTTTCTGTATTGTCTGTCTTTCTGAACTGTATGGCCATTTTATGTCTGGATTTTTCTGTTGGATTTGTCTGTCCCTCATCTGATTTTTCGGCTTATTTGATCTTGCTGGCTGTCTTGCAAGTTGGATTTGGTTGTCTGTGGACTGGTCTGACCTCATCTTTGCCAGCTGCCCTGAGTTGCTGTGGAGTCGTGCTGTAATCATCTTTGTTAAATTTAAATCCAGCATCCTTCTGCATTTGGGTCCTTTATTAAAATATAAATATTTAAAATGCATTAAGGATAAGTGTTAAAGATGCTTGATGGAGCTTAAAAATAAAGACAATTAATCTGTTATGTTGGCAAAAAACCTTAAACAAGTGACGCAAACAAAGATAAAGAGCTGAAGGTAGAAGAAACACAAGAGATATGGGAAACCGGTGAAGCCCAGATGCCAACACACAAGCACGCATGTTCCAGCAGAGAGAAACTGATTCTATTCATGGTACTCCCTCATTTGTAGATGGAGACATCCACTGAATGTAACTAAGATCTTATTTCTGCAGGTTCATGGTTACTCACTTTTGTGCAATAACAGATGTCTCTACCTCTGCGGGGGATGAAGGCCACAGTCGATAAGTGCAAAAGATGTCACTCTTTTGTTTTAAGTATCTTAGCAACTAAGAAAGCAACTGTATGGTGGCTGGCAACCCCGCTGAAAAGATCAACTTAGACAAAATCAGAATTGGTTCTGGTTTAGCTGGACCACAAGCATATCCATCAGGTCATTTGATTACTATACATCACTGGCACTCAAATTTTGAAGTTCACAACCCTGGCCTTCACATTGCCCTCACTATTGGCCATCACACTAGATCACGGACCTCCATGGCCAGAAAAGTCATGTGACCAGTGTTACATAAGGCGATGTGCACTGAGGCGAGTCAAATGACAGTCTCTGCATCTGCTCTTGATGACAAAGACCCTGTGATTCATCCTCACTCCACCTCGTTCCATCCTCTCATTCTCTAGTATGCATTAGGACCACTGGACCATCAAACTATTCAGTTTAATGCTGCAACACAAACAGTCTGAATCTTTGATACTGCCCAATGACTTTTAAAAACGTGTATTTTTTGTGTCCATCATTTCTGTTTCATCTAGTTCAGTGGATTTTGGAACTGGTGGGTAACAAGGTCTGATCTGATGGTGTCAGGAAAAAAAGTGAGTGTGTTTACATGCAAGTTCTTAAACCGATTATACTTAATAAGCCAACAATGTGTGAGGTCATATAAACGTGTCCTTTTGTGGCGTAAGGTCATAAACGGTTTAAGAATAAACCCATCGACAGAGCTAGAGTTTTGCACATTATCACGATTTCGCTCTACGAACTTGCATGCTGTTGGCTTATTGAGGTGCAAATATGTTGACAGTTTTGCAAAACATGATTTACTTGCATTGCCAGGTTATTGATTTGCATGTAAACCAGTAAATTGGGTTATTTCAATAAACTGACTTTTGGTAGTTATCAGTGTATTTGTGTGCATGTAAATATGTTCAGTGATAAATGCGAATAATAGAATGCATCTATTCATATAAACATGCAGTTAAAATAGCCAAAAGTATAGCAGATGAAGATCAAGCCAAACCAATATGCATTCAATTACAGAATCACTTCACTTTGGAACACATTACACCCTGTGGCCAGCTGGTTTGCTTCCTCTATGCTGCCGACACAGCGATACTGATGGTTGGATGGAGACAGAGGGTGAGGGACGTAAACATTTCCCCAGCAGATGATAGCACAGGCTGCCAGCAACAGACTTAAATATTTCCAAAATCTTCAAGCAATGAAAAGTTATACCCTATACATTTCTTTTATTATAATTATCAGTTTAAGTATTTCAATTTTTCTGATTTTTTAAAGTATTGAAAAATATATACAGCCTGCCTCCTCTTCCTTAAACTGTCTGTGATCTGGTCTTAAGACTGCAATAAGACTGCAATTCCATTTTGTACTAGCACAGAAATGGCACACTTAAAGGTAGACAATGTTTTTCATAAACACTTTTTGTGTTTTTAGTCTGATTAAAACGATATCCGTCTGATTTTGGGAAGTCAGACAGAAGTTCTTCTTTACTGAGCATTTGTCTACAATACAATAATCAGACTGCAGCTTGCCTTGGTATTGCAAACTTGCTCCAAAAGACATACAGCCGAAAGCTTAAAAAAGCATCAAGCAAAAGCATGTCCAAATACAATGTTTTTGACCAATGCTTTCCACTTCTAATGTAATTTCTAGTGAGAAATTACTATTTTAATTATTAAACATTCACTTAGTTTGCTTGCGAGTCATTGCCTGATAAGGTAGCGAGGCGAAATTCAGCTGTCTAATTTTTCAGATGTAGCTGAAGACTTAAGTTCATGGGTCCCCAACCTGTTCCTCGAGACCTACCTGAAGAGTTCAGATCCAACCCTGATGCAATACACCTGTCTGTAATTATCAAGAGCTCCTGAAGATCTTAATTAGCTGGTTCAGTTGTGTTTGATCAAGGTTGGAGCTGGACTTTGCAGGAAGGTAGTTCTCCAGGAAGAGTATTAGACACTCCTGTTGTAGCTCAATCTCTTTTGCAGTTAGCCTCAGACAAGGAAAAATAGATGTCAAAATATAAATTGTACAATTATACATGCCATAACAATACATTTACGCAAATTCTGCCGGAAATGTACACTGATCTCCAACTTGGTCCATCATAAGGAAACTCATCAGTCTGAGGCTATTTTTAATACACATGCTTGAGGGACAGATGAAAACACCTTCATATGAGAATGTCCAGAAACACATTAGAATTCAAGCACTCAGTTTGGCATGAATGACCACGGAAATTATTTCTGTGCCTCGGCTATCAAAACCTACTTAGCATCAAGACAGTTTTATAAATGATCCATCTGGTATTTATTTATTACCACATAGTGAATCTATTAACCTGTGCTTTCAACAGCTGAAGGAGCCATGAATGGTCCGCAAGTAAAAAGAAAACTGTGGCAAGCAGGGCGAGGCCGAGGGCTGCGAGTGATAATGAGCGTATCTCATTATGACTCGGTTCCCGTCTCCTTCTTTCCCGAGATTTATGCTGTGTTACAAAAAAATATTCTAAAATACTGCATGAAATAAATACAAATATTAATATTTCCCCAGTTTCAAAACATTTTGCCCCTAAGGAAATATTTTCCCGCCACCATTTTTTGAGTTCTGCAGGGTAACGTTTACTATTATTTCAAAATTATACTATTATTATAACAAAACATCAAAGAAAATTCTTCATGACCCCTTTAAATATAACAACATTTTTCTTTATATATATGAAATATATATATATTTCTTTCTGTGTATCTTCCCATGCCCTTCCTGCACCTGTCGTGTCAATCACTCCTCTCGTTAGTCTCGCCAGGTGTTCCCCATCTCCTCATGTTTAAAAACCCTCCTGTGTTCTCATGTCTTTGTCGGCCATTGAGAATGTTATGTTGTCAGTTCCTAAGTGTGTGAATGTCTCATTGTTCTCCGAAAGTTTATGCACTATGAGTGCCGTTTTGTTTCAAGTTAAAGTGGTTTTGTTTTCGTTTGAAATAAAGTGAGTTTCAGCATTCAACCTGTTTCAGAGTCTCCGCATCGCACACAATCCTAGTATGACATATATATATATATATATATATATATATATATATATATATATATATATATATATATATATATATATATATATATATAAATAACCACAATTTGTTTTTAAATGTTGTGTATATATTTATAAATTAGAATTAGTATATACTTACATAATGTAATTTATATTTACTGTCTTTAAGAATCCTTTTCAAGGATTTACTTAATTTGTTTGTAGCTAACATCTGGGGAATTTTATTCCCTCGAACCACAGTATAGATAAGCAAACCCACACACACAAACAATGGCTGATCCACATGCAGTATTCATGTACTCTGTCTCAGTACGTACACCATTATCTAACCACGTGAAGTGTGTGGGCTTGGGTTTGTCAAGCCACACGTTCTGCTTATCTTCAGAGATTGCACGTCGCAAACATTTTTCTGTGATGCCAGTGGGTCTGAGAGCATTTTGGGCCCTCAAAGCCCACTAGGATGTTAGATTCTTGCCCTGCATTTCTTTAAAAACAAAAGCAGATTAATTGGTCAGTAAAAAAAGTATCCTCCAGTGAACAGATATGAAGATGAATCATGAGGGCCGAGGACCAATGCAGGCAAGCGTAGTGGGTAATTACAGATAAATCTCTCCACAACACAGCATGAGATCACTACCATTTAGGGCCACATCTGATGAAAGCAAATACTTAACCATAAAAAGAGATGAAAGCTTTGCATCACATAGTAAACCAGGAAAGGTACTTCTCATATCTGACTAAACGGATCTTTAAATCAGTCGCTCTCAATTGGTGGGTTGGAACCCAAAAGTATTCGTTCACTGTACAGTGAACTCAATGAACGCACTGAACTTTGATTTGGAACTGGCTGTGAACACTTACAGAATCAGACATTATAGTTCTAGAAACAATTTCCGTCTCATTTTGAGACTGGTTCACTGACTGAGTGAGTTATTAAAGGGAAAGTTCACTGAAAAATTAAAACTCATTCATCATTTAAGCATGTCAAAGCAGTCATGAAACACAAAGTATGATGTTTTTTTTTAAATACATACAATGAAAGTAATAATTTGGGGTTACAATTTATTTTAAGGTGTCTGTGTTACAGTTTAATTTTACATTTAAGTACTGCGTAAAATAATTAACTACATGTAATTACTATGTGGTAAGGGTTAGGTTTAGGTTAGTTGCATGCATTTAATCACAATTTATAGTTATTACTGTAGTAACTACATTGTAAAATAAAGCGTTAACTAATTTTGTTCTGCAGAACAAAAGAAAAGTCATACAGGTTTGCATTTACATGATTTTTGGTTGAACTAGATCTTTAACCGGGTAAATTCAAAACACAAAATGCCAATTCACTCCAATTGGGTTAATAATACATTGAAAATAATTGGTTCAAAAGGAACAATCACTAGCATCCATTCTTCTCAAAAACATTTACCTTAAAACTATATTGAAAAACAATCACTCACACACTTTAAATGCAGTATGAGATCATAACTTGATCCAGATTGAAATGTATGCAGTTGATTTTATTAGAAGCCAACTCCAAATATAATAGTGCAGATCTAGTTAGGCTAATCATAGTGGAACACCATCACTGTCATAAATATAAAAAACAGTATACATGGAAAAAATTACACACAATGAATAGTACCCGCTTGAACCCTCCATTACCTTTAATATTCATAAGCTGTAAGGGAAGAGCAGAAAAGAGAAGCAGACACAATTAGACCACAAGGCTATATTAAGATCATCAGAGGCCAACAGATCTGAGCTACATTGTCATTATTTCATTCTAATTACATAATTTCCTTGATATTTCTGCACCATATAATTCCAGAGAAAATACTTGCTGCAGGCTTTTAAATGGTCCTCCTCACAAATCAAACAGCCTCTCAGTATTTAAAAATAGAGAACAGATATTGTATGTTGTAAAGATGAACTTGGAAACAGATGGATAGAAGGACGAATGGATAGCCTTTTAACGCTGTATGAGTATTTTTGACTTTTAAATATTTTCTCACTTATGGAAAGGAGACAAACTTCATTGGAACCTCTGGATTGGATCCTTACTGGCATATGGTGTGAACACCTGCTGCCTAATAAACAGTGCTTATAGGGTAATTCATAGCTGACAAGACGGGTTTTTAGTAAAATGAATGTGCAAACTTGTCTTATAACAATGTTAGAGTGCTTTATTAGTCAGGTGAGTGGAGGTCAATAGTCACAGAATAACGAATGCATTTTCATTAAAAGGAATGTTATAACACATACAACACTGTGTTCAAGTGTCCAATTCAATTTTTTTCTGAATTATTATGAGGCTGATAGACAGTCAGACACTGGTTTAAATAGGTGAAACATCTAAATGGCCCCAGAAATGTAAATGCACAACATAATTTGTTTTTATCATAATTTATTGGTAGTTTTTTTTAAAGGGATAGTTCACCCAAAAAATTAAATTCTGTCATTATTTATTAACCATCAAGTTGTTCCAAACCTGTTAGCCTATGATTTTCTTTCTTCTGCTGAACACAAAAGAAAATTTGATTTAAGAGGAAGATATTTAGAAAAATGTTGGCGGGCCCCATTTACTGTTATAGATATACTATATATATATATATATATATATATATATATATAAATATATATATATATATATATATATATATATATATATATATATATTTGCCATAATATGGAAGTTTGGTTACCCACATTCTTTAAAATATTGACTTTTGTTCATCAGATAAAAGATATTCAAACAGGTTTTGAACTTGAGAGTGCGTAAAAGACAGAATACAATTTTTTAACTCTCCTTTAAATTGTCATTGTAATATGAGAAATAAATGTATATTTTTTAAATACATTTATACAGCCTATTATTAAAAGTGAAAAGTGGGAGGTAAAAAAACAAAAATGGGATAGTTCGCCCAAAATATTGTCATCACTTATGAACCTTCATGTTCTTCCAATACTCTGTTCTTCTGTGAAACATAAAATATTAATATTTTGAGAATTGTCTCAATGGATATCAATGGCTTCCAATGCTGTTTGGTTCCCAACGTTCTTCAAAATATCTTGTATTCCCCACAGAAGAAAACAAGTCATATTGGTTTCGACAAACATGAGGATGAGTAAATCACAAAAAGAACTTTGTCAACTATTCTTTCAAGGATAGATGTTTTAACATTTAAGCAAATTAAATACATCAATGCATCAAAATTCCTACACTATATCGTAAAACCCTATTCAGCCTAAAAATGCATAATATCATTGATTTATTTTTGCCTACGTTAACACTCAGTGGAATGGGAATAATTTGTGACATACAGTATGTTAATAAATAAAAGAAAAGAGCACCAAGAGCATCTCTTGTAAAGTGTTGAAACTTGTGACCAGTTGATTAAGGAGATTTGCCTTCACATGGCTGTAACCAGCACAGACATCAATGCTGAATATTATTGTTACATCCATGGGACTTGATGTCTAATCTAATAACAGTGATTAAATATGCCCTGCAATACAAGAAGAAACAAAGTGGCACTTTAAGCAAGCGTTTTATTTGAGAGAAGCTTGGCCACATTAAACGTCCGACAAAAACAACAATGCAAGCTACGAGGAACTAAACCAGTTAATAGTGTGGAATTATTAGCGACAGCTCAACAATATGGAATAACAGGCTAACACCACAGCTGACTGATGCTCTCCACTGACACAGACTCCACCGATGCATCCGAGCGAGGTTTGGAGAAGAGTGGAGCTGATACTGAAACAAAACCCATACACACACAGATCCCCTCCCCCAAAACCCACACTGGGACCAGTAGCACCATCTACGAGCTGAATTTCTCCAGCCTCCCCAGAGCGTTTGTGTGAGCATGCATTCATTGACAAGACCACAAAGATGCACAAATAGACCCTTACTCACCGCCTCTGAGTCTTCGAATCCATGAAGGTACAAATTGTCATACATGGAGGTGTGATATTCCCAAGGGATCACCTTAATGATCAAATGGAACGAGGGTATGTCTAACAGGGCTCTCTTACAATCCCCTTCCCCACAGAAAGACCACCGAAAGAGGAACGTCAAGGAAACAGCAGTTGCCTTCTTGCTCCTGAAGCCAGCGTATTGTATTAATGAGGATGAAGCGTGATCGATCACATAATAGAGAACTGGGGCTCACCCCAGAGGCTGCAGAGACCTGGCATTTTATCAAGCTTCCACAAACAGAGCAAGCAAACAGAGCCTTCCTCAATCAGAGGCTGATGACAAAGCAGCAAAACCGCCTTCTGATTGGCTAAGAGGAGCTCGAGTAAGAAAAGACAAGTGCTCTCTTCTGTTGACTGTTAGAGGAGGAGAAGGGGTCTGCAGGGTGCTGACAGCCTTCCACTCCTAGACCACAGGGTTTCCTGCAATTGTTCCTTGCCGTTTCTATTTTTGTCCATCATGGAACTGCATCTCACCTCTTTCTCTTTTTATCTCCTTCTTTCACCCATGAATAGACATCAGAAATATTTGCAAACAATATTGCAAAATTAAATCAAGGCAACAGTTAATTCAATTATAAACTAATTAGAATCTTATTGTAAATACTTCCCTTTATCTATACATACAGCAAAATACAGTGGAGTTCGGTTATGTCAATGGCCTTGGGGGTTGCAAAAAAGCATCGAGATAACCGAGGATTGAGATAACCAACAGCCAATATGGCGATTTATTTGATGAAGTGATCGGCATGCTATAAAAATGTACAAACACTGTATATATTTTCTAACAACAAAAGGCATATGTGCACCAACTAACAGCAGAGATTTACCAGTATACAATAAAAAACACCTTCGATTCTTCATACAAACCTTTAACTATATTCTCCAACATTGCAAACACAATTTCGCTCACAGCGTATACAGTCACAACATATTCGTGAGGTCATCACGCTGTACTAGATTGCATACTTTCTTGCGTTCTGCCTGCTTAATGTGCTTTCTCAACAGAGAGTCTCCAAAAGTCTCCAATAACTCCAGATAAAATCGTTAGATATGTCGCTAGTCGCTTTTTTGAAAATGTGGCTAGAGTGGTCTGAAAACTCGCTAAATATAGCGACAAAGGCGCTAAGTTGGAAACACTTTGCAAGTTCTTCTGCGCGGCACTGTGAGTGAAGCGTCACTGACAGAGCGACCATATGGACCGCGATTCACGTGCAACACAAACTCAGCGCATGCATGAGCAGTGAATTAGGTACGATCATTAGTCACAAGATAACCATGTGAAGTGGCGAATTTGTCCCTCTTTTGTGCTTGAGATATTAGGGTTTGGCGACGTAAAAGAATCAACATAACCGGTGAGAAAATGCTAAGACAAATAGGGAGTTTGGCGGTTCCACTCCAAAAACGTCGACATAATAGGGTTGGCGAGTTAACCGAGGTTGAGATAAGTGAACTCCACTGTATTGTTTATTATTATTATAACTAATTATTATGTGTTTCATCTAAGAGAAAGAGCTTACCACATTTGGGATAAAAACATTCATAAAATACCTGGTATAATATTCTTTGTACAAATACATTAGGGTAGATAAGGGTAAACATCAAATAACTGACCATTTTAAGTAGAAAAATAAATGCATTCTGACATCACATCACAACACAATACTAAATATGACCCCAAAATCAAAGTCAGATGGTCAAATAATTGCAATAATTGCAACTATTAATTATTCATGTTCCAGTGCATGCGGACAGCAAATCCCTACAAAAGTCCCTGGTCCCAAAATCTCTCTAACCACCAGTTTATGGCAAATATAAAATGAGAGCTTGACATGATGGTATTGAGCCAGACCTTTCTTTATCAGGAGTATCAATACCTCTGCTTTGTGCAATTACAACTGTGGAGAAGCTATAAAACACCAACTGCATCTTGAGGTCGCTGGGACCCTGGGCACTAGAAACTTGTCAAATTTCACATAATATCACCCCAGCTCCAGAAATAATAAGAAAACCAAGAACAATCAGGTCTTTTACAAGTAATTACATGAAAATGAACTGATGGTGTTGCTGTTAATTAAACCGGCTCTCTCTTGAGTATAAAACTCTGGCACACATCGCCCCCTGTAGTTCAGATTGCTCATCTACAACATGCCTGCTTATCTGCTCACTGAAACACATATTACTCGGATCGAAAAGAAAAAAAAATCTGAAAAAATACATTCACCTCTTTAATCTACTCTTACAACTTTAATTAAATGAACCCATAGCATCCATCTCAACATTATCAATTATTAAATGTGTAAATTTAAAATGTAAAATGTGCATGCATACTCTAACATGTTATACATGTAACATGAAGTACTCCTTAAGATCAGATTTATATTTTCAGATTTAATGAAAATGTGTGGATCAGCTATAAGCTGATCAGCTAAAATTGTATATGTCAACATTGGATCATCAAATCAACAGTCATGCTACTGCTTGAGCTTTTTGGGGGGCCTATGGTCAATAAACACAGCAGGAAAGCAAAGAAATAAATGAATTACTAAAGAGTTTAGCCATGTGACCTTTACCAGACATCAATAATTTACACAAGCTCACAACGATCAGGAATTTTAAATGTGTTATTACAGATAACAATAAAAAACAATTCCAATGCTTTGGGTTAACAAATAATTTTTAAGTCTCTCTGCATCAGAGTTAGATTTATTTTAGTCATATTTAAGGCTAGATCAAGTAATGTTTTATATGTATACATAACTATTACCTGCAGTCTTGTCTTTAACCTTGATCTCAGCAGGTTTGAATCCAACCTGGATATTCACGGCACATATGAGCAAGATATTTCCTCTCAGAAACACTCTAAATCTTTTATATACATCTGGAGATATATATTTTTAATTGCCAATACATTGAAGCATGCTAACAGTCTACCTTCTAAATCTAAGGTTATCATAGATTAATTTTATTATAAGAATATGACCTAAACCAAACTGTACTTATGATCACATTGAATATATATACAGAGTTTGCATATGTATAATATATTCAAACTTTGTAAAGTAGGTTGTCCTTGGTGAAGGGTCTTGGCTGTGAAACCACGTTGTGTGAAACCAGAAATAGAATGTCCTGGAAGTCAGTCAAAATGCAGAATTCCCAAGGTTCTTTGGGGACCTAGATTCTAGAATCATTTTGAGATACACTGCAGCATATGGGCTGTGTATATAAGGTGACCAGTCTTATCAGAGTTAAAGCTGTTTCAAATCTCTTTATATCACCAATAAAATTGCAACCAACATACTGCTCATTACAACAACAACAAAAAAATCACAAGAAATGACAGAGATGATAAAAGAACTATGGCAACCTTGATGTCCTGAACAGAAAAATTGTGAACAATTACCTTACAATATACAGAAACAATTATGTTTTAAAAGACATGTAAAATGTAATATATATATATATATATATTATATTGTAAGGTAATTGTATATAATATATTATATAGTTTATATTATATACATATACATACATTATATATATATAAGGTAATAAGGTAATAATAAATTATTTAGGTAATAATAAAATACCTAAAATATAAAATAATACATTATTTTATATATACATATATATATATATAAATTATCATAAAACATGAACAAATATATATGTATTATGAATTACTTTATAATTCATGAACACAATATATGTTTAACAAACCAATACATATATTTTTATGGTACTATTATCATAATTAACCTGTAGTTAAAATTATTCACGTTATTGTCCTCCTTGAACTGTTTGCGTCTGGTCGGAGCTACAGAAAACTAAACACCAGAAATAAGCAATCCATCTCATTAACAGTTAATGCCCCCACTTGGCAATAAACGTGCAATACACAACACTATTTATACAGTTAATTAACACACCATACTTCTTATTTACCTTCCCTTGCATTTGTACATACATACTGCATATACATATATTCTCTATTGTCTTTTTTTGTATTTCATTCTTTTTATTATCTGTGTCCTGTCACTGTCATTCTGTTTGTCCTGTGGAAGCTTCTGTCACCAAAACAAATGCCTTATATGTGCAAACATACCTGGCAATAAAGCTTTTTCTGATTCTGATACTGGAACGAGGCGTTCCCTGTACAAATCTTTGTATTTGTTTTGATTTTATTTCAAAACAAATGTATGTTTCTTCATATTAATATAACAATAATATAAAACACCAAAATACTATACCATAGTGTTTATGACATCAATGTTTTCACAGTCAAGTTCTGGAAAACCACAGTTTGTTACAGTAAATTTAACAAAAACAACTAGAGTAAATGCTGTTTGGTTACTGTATAGGAATGAAAGTTGAATCCTATCTACATTACTATTATATATACAAAGGTAAAGCTATTTGCTTTAGAGCAGCACAAAAACTCTGCAGGGAATATTGTACAGTCCTCAAATACAAGCAAGGGTAGACGGCGACAGCTAGAAATGCCACATTGCAGGCATCAAGGTCATTGGTTTCCCCTGGGATATTTTCTTCTAGATCTAGATGCATCTGACCACAGGGATTACATCATATTTCCATTAGAAATACATTCGGGACTTTGATTTCATATTGCACATTCTGAAAGAATATTTAGAGGTTTGAATTCAAAACTCCTAATCTCAAAATCTGTTTTTTGAGATCTCATGAAGATCCACGGTAGTTCTATTCAGCTAAATGTCAAACAAGTTCAGTTGGAAAGGTAGACATGAGCAATTCATATTCATCTGATGACAGTGGGGATTCATCTGTTGCTTGGAAACCAAATGACCCATTCAAAAAGCTGCACAATTCTTTGAAAATATATACGCATATATATATCGAGAATTGTATAACTTGTACAAAGTGCATTTCCAAAGGTGCATAAGAGTATAGGCCTATGATTTGCTATTAGACGTTAAATTCAATGATTTTGTTTGCACTGCAGTTTTATGATTAATGCAATCTCATTGGCTTCTACAAAAAATATTACATAACCCAATTTTTCACATTAGGCACATGGAAAGTGGATACTCAATTGAACTGAGAATATTCACTGTTCAAAACTCTTCAAAATGTCCTACGCAGAGAGAGAGCTACCCTCTGAAACTAAGCCTCGAACAAAAGAGAACAATTCATTGCGAAACAAAAGCAAGTGTGTTTCAGAGATTCCTATCAAAACATCTACATGGAGGCAGCGCGCGTTGCATTTACAAGCATTATTTCCATAATCTCCATCATCCCTTCTCACCTGGCGGAGGATGAAGCTGGTCGATGTCGTACTGCCGTCAGATCTCTTAAGTCGACTGCGCCGTGAGTAGGTGCCTCTGTTCACCTGCAGGAAGAGAACAAGCTATTAATCCATTTTCTCCTCCCGGCAGAACAGGGGCACCTTCATACACACACACATATCCCAGAACAACACTTTCAGAGGGGTTCTCAATGAGGTACATTAGTTATACAAGTTACTGTCAGAGTCAAATGCACTGATAAAGCATTTCAGCAATTCAACACTTATTAATCATAGCAGTTATATTCAGTAGTGTGAAACCGACAGCAGACATGGGGATCTTTGACCTATCCAGGGTGTTACATGACTAAAAGCTTGACAGATAAGGAGGGTCTGTTGAAACAGAGGTTAAAGCGCATCACCACAAGGAAGCTGAACCCTGCAGTGCCACATAAACATCAAGGCAATGTGTTGAGCAGGCGAAACTGCCCTTCACTATTTCTGGCCGCAATGCAGTTCTACATTGAACCCCTTCAGGGTAGATCATGCGGTTAAAATATATAGCGGTTTGGGCTGAACGGAGGTTTTCAGTGAGTTTGGTGCAAAAGAAACAATGAAACGTACATGTTATGGCCATCTGATCCGTAAAAAGCACTGATGCTCACAAACTGGGTCAGTCATGCATCCTTTACAAGGAAATCAATGAGAACATGAATTATTTAGCAGCCTAATTAAGGACCAATGGATCAAACTGACATATATTAATCTTTGACACGTTCGGGATTCGTTTTTAATGATCATTAATCTTTGACACGTTCGGGATTCGATTTTAATGATGTGTAGGTTAAAGGGATAGCTGAACCCAGAATGAAAATTCTCTCTTCATTTACTCACCCATATGAGTTTCTTAATTCCGAGGAACTCAAAAGGATAAGTTAGGTAGAAAGTCTCAATTCACTTACATTATAAGAAAAATAAAAGCAATCCTCAAATTTTGGAAAATCACGAGGGTGAGTAAACGATGACATAATTTGTATTTTCAGGTGTACTGTCCCTTTAAGTGATTATTACACATGATACACAGGTTTAAAATACAAAACACAGAGGAATTATGCAGTGTGAAATAATATGATGAAATAAAGTGAAATAATAAGGGAGAACAGGTAAACATCACAAAAACCTACTCAAGACTTGGACAGATGCAATTGTAATGTCGTGTTAATTTTTTATGTTCATTGAAGTACTATGCAATTACAATGATATGACATTTGTAACAACATTAAGTCATCAAATTAATGGAAATATTACAAGGACATTCATAGGTTTGGTGCTTGTGGGATCTATTCCTGTATTCCAGCTTTCAAACAGTAGAGTGTGGTACTTGCAACGCCAAGGTCATGGGTTTGATTCCCAGGGAAAGCAAGAACTGATTAGAATGTCAGTGTGTTCCTTGAATGCAATGTAAGTTACTTTGGATAAAAGTGTCTGCCAAATATGTAAATATATTCAAGAACGTATTAAAAGAATAAACATAGCTATATAATATACAAAGTACATGTATACATACAGTCTAGTATAGGGCTATGATTTGGGTTTTAGATGCTAAACTCAAAGACATTTGCACTGCAGAATGACAGATGCAACACAAGTTTTGAACATATGAATAATTAAATATTTTTATTTGAGATATTATTTCAAATATGGCATTTACAGTGATTAATATCACTAACAGTGAAAGCATCTTGTCTCTGTTAGCAGATATGAAAGAAATGTGTGCATTATGGATAAATGCAAAACCGTTAGATTCTATAAACACAAACACCTCTAGCGTCCCTACCTGAAAAATCGGCTTCTGGACCCCGTCGCCTATCCCATGTCGGGTGTAGATATGCCGGGACATTTCTGCGAGCTCATCGGTCCACGGTGGAGGTTGCCTTTCGGTCCCGGTCCACTGGGTCGGCGGGGGATACTGAAGTGTTTGCTCCAGTTTCGCTGTGGTGTCCGCGGTCCTGAGACTGATGCTGAGATGTGAGCTGTGCAGCTGGAGTGAAGACGCAGCGCTAGAGCATCACGAGTTACTGGACAGAGTGGAAGCTGCTCAACAGAGATCATCAGATGTTATGCATTGAGCAGAGTTGGCGAAAAAATCCAAGAATGTAGCCAAAACGAAAGCTACGTGTATAATATAAAACAAATAATCTCCAAAAAGAGTACAGATCGAATAGATGTTTAAATTAACGATTTTTTAGTCTCTGACAAATGATAGGATAAATTTGCATGTTTAGTTTCAATTTTTTTGTCGTCAAATATTCACTTTATTGGTGCTCATTTTGTTGTATGCATGTGCTTACAGTCTTAGGTATTTTGTTACTTTTTTTCTGAGAGAGGGAAACTGCACCAAACCGATTCTGCAGATCGATTTATTGAAAGGAAGAGACGTCGCAAGTACTAAGCAAAAATGCTCGGAATCAATAAAATACCTTAGCTAGAGAAAAGCTATATGATTTAAAAATGTAAAAGTAAAAGAGAAGTGGATAATAATCGATAAAATACCTACCAAAACAATAGATAAAAAAACTGCACCAAACTACTCAGTGCGCGAATCGCGAACTGAATCGCGAACCGATTCTGCAGACCGATTCATTGAATGGAACGGACTCGTTCTCGAATCGTGCGTCGCAAGTACAAAACAAATATGTACTGAATCAATAAAAACATAAAATATATATACACTGTATATATATATATATATATATATATATGACAATAACACAAACATATTAGTGAATTTATTAATGTGATCTATAATTAAATTAATTAATAAAATATTTACAATTTCAGTAACCAACATGTCCTTAAAAACAAAAATTACTATACTACTGTACTACTACTATTCAAGTAATAGTATAGATGTTAAGGTGATGTAAATACATTATATAATTTTAAAAAAGATACATTTTGTCTATACTGTTGACTGTTTGTTAATCGTAGTTGTAGTAGATTGGAAGTCATTACAACCGAATTCATACCTACCTCTCATTAAATAATAAAGACAAAAAAAATTGACTACACTATAAAACGAATACTAATATAATGTTGTGTGACCCATTTTAATAATGACAATATTACTGTCTCAGTGGCCTGTTACAAAACACGCTGTAAATTGGCCTCCTATGAATCGATTCATCAGCATATCAAATGAAATCCAAGAGAATTACCAAAGGGCTGAAACTCGTGTGTGCGCTGCATCCTCAAAGACTAGATAAAGAAATGCTAAATTGCCAGGGATCTGTATTAGATAGCAGTAGACTTTCCAACAGACCCTATGAGGAACGATTCACCCATGAGGTTGATTATTAGTAGGATATCAGCGGTTCATAACTCTGCAAGAAGATTTTGACAGAACATAACTGGATTTGATACACACATAACAGAAAATTATAATGAACATTCAGCATCTCTACACAGAGATTGGGAGAAGGGTGTATATCCAATACAAAAAAAGCAACCTTTGAAACAGGTAGTTTTTATTTTCTGAAGACTTTAACAGTTCACTGTGTTACAAAAGGAACTTGAAAAATGAGCAGGCAGGATACAAAGAAATCTTGATGTTACAAAACATTGAGTCCATGAGTACAATACAGATTGCCCTCTAAATCTCTTAAAACATTAAGGTTTACAAATATACAGCAGCTTCTGAAATAAAGTCTTTTGAATTGGTTTCTATGTGTATTCGGTCTCGTGAAAGAACAAGGCATCTGGTGGTAAATAAATGTTTATAAAGTTAAGGTGCAATACAGACAAAAGCCATTTATTTAACATCTAATATACAATATCTTTTTTCGAGCAGATTATGAAAAAAATAAAGACAATTTTCATCTATATTTTACTATATTAATCCCATTTTAACAAGAACAAAAGCTGTCTATATGGTAAAGGAATTAATTATACTTTTTTCCACTTCAGTTAAGGAGAAATGGGCAAAGCACATCAGCAAAGCACATTTCTTCACATATGTAAGAAGCACAAAACAACAAATCAATCAATAATTTCCAGCAGAGGAAATCCTAGACCAGATGAAAAATATACTGTATGCACTTGTACGCACTTAAATTAAGTCAAACAACAGCAAACGGCCACAATGCAAACACAAGCGGTTCTTGCATATTATAAATATCATTATACAGTGAAACATATGGATTGACCATAAAGGGATTGCATTTGTGACCACTGTCAGTTCTAAAGCACTGTCGCAAAGGAACTTCTGAATATTACATGAAAGTCTCTATAACCAGTTGCTGCCCCTACTAAATCTGGTCCATAATTCTGGAATCACTAACAGCGTGTTAAACCTAAAACAGCCATTTTGATTGTAGGAGTTTATACAAGTGCTCTTGAGTGTTGGCACATAAATTCATTCCAGATTTGGTGATCCATGTACAATCTTCTGCATCCAATTGTCCCCTCTATAACGCACGGTGCCATCAATAAACGAAGCCACATTTGAAAGTCCAGAAATTAAAATTTAAGGTTGATTAACCCAGACATAAATGGAAAATGGCAACAATTAATCATAAGTCTTAAAGAATTGCCTCTTCAAACGAAGAATATCATGCATGTGCATTTTACCATTTAATCTTAAATTCACAATCAGAAAGACGACGAATATGCTGGTGATTATCACAAGATGATGAAAATTATGTTTATGGTTAGTGTGACTCATTCCATCAATTCTGAACACCTGCCCTAAACTGCTTGATGGGTTATAACATAGGAGAGAGAAAGAAGTGCTTGCTTCCTTTCAGGTGGATTATATCTCTGTCCTGCGAAGACAAATGTCAGCAAATCTTTGCATACCCCTTGACATCAATAGAGATGAGCGAGAAAAATACTCTCGACCTCATTTCACCACTTGGAATTTGCATTGGATATTAATTGCTGTGGAGTCAGACCTGTCGTGCAGTCTTACAGAAGGGGTTGCTGGTAGAAGGCCGCTTGTTGCTGCTGGGGTGCGGGTTGGGCTGGAGCTGACATCTGATAGGAGGATGGAGGCAGACCAGGATTAGCGTTCTGATAGGCAGACATGTCCATAGCCACGCCCATCTGTGGCGGGTAAGGGGCGGGAGCTTGGTTCACGTATGGTGCATTCATCGGGCCGCTGCAAGAAATAAACAACTTGCAGTTACTTGAGACAGTTTTCCCAACACCACTATTAGAATGATGCATTCGAAACAAAAGTACAGTAATACCTCGAGATACGAGCATCCCTACATATGAGTATTCCAAGATACAAGCAAGCCTTCCGGCAGATTTTTGCTTCTAGATACGAGTAAATATTCGAGAAATGAGCACGCGTACTGACTTCTGTACGCATCGCCCGCGAGAAGCGATATCCATTTTGTACATTAATCTTCATAATAGCGATGACTTCTAAGAAAGTGGGTAGTAAGGATGGAAGTGAGAAGAGGAAACACATGACGACCATGGAAATGAAGGATGAAATTGTGGATAAATATGAGCACGGTGCCCGCGTGAGTCATCTAGCATGCACTTATGATCGCAGTACATCCACCATATGTAGTATCCTAAAGCAGAACGATGTTATCAAGAATGTAAATCCTTCCAAGGGCGTGACGATTATATCGAAGTTATGTTCTAATGTAAATGATGAGATGGAGAGGCTTCTGTTGTTGTGGATAAAGAAGAAGCAGATCTCCCTCGACAGATATTTCGATAAAAGGTCTGCGCCAAGTGAAAGTGAGGGTAGTCAGGCGAAAAAAGGTAAGAAAAATGACTGAAAGTAAAGAATACAAATCGAAAAAAAGAAAAACAATAACAAAATAGAAAAGTTAAAAAAAAAAAGAATTTCAGTTATGCTTAGTTCCTGCTATTCAAGAAAATTACAGTTTTTACTAAACGAAAAATGGTACGAAAAGTGATCGATAGTAAAGAATACAAATCGGAAAAAAAAAAAAAATCAAAACAATAATATAAAATAGAAAAGATTAAAAAAGTTTAAGTTAATTTAAACGATACAGAATCAAGTGTCTGCGTACCAACCCCCTCCCTCCCTCCTCCACATCTGCCTCTACTGTCTGTAAAAAAATAATTAAAACTACATTTTATTTTATATCACAAATGTATCACACTGTATTCATGTACTATAATTGTGTGTGTGTGTGTGTGTGTGTGTCTAAACCAATAAAAACATTTTTTTCCCCCATTGTTACGGATCTGAAACAGATTAATTTGTTTTCTATTATTTCTTATGGAAAAACATGATTCGAGATATGAACAGTTTGAGTTACGAGCTCCGTCCTGGAACAGATTATGCTCGTATCTAGAGGTATTACTGTATCTAAAAAAACAAAAACTAAAAAAACACGGTGAGTATTTGAGTATAAATAAGATGTCTTTACCTCATGTAAGGTGGTTGGTTGGTGGCCGCTGAATTAACTGAAGGAGGAAGAGAGCAGAGAGAGCTAGCTTGGTCCGTAAGACTATATCCCTGTGGAACACCAGAAGACATGTAGGCTCCAGATGGCTGATAACCCTGAGAGAGACAAGAATTCATTTAAGAAGTGAGAATAATGCTTTGGATGAAACCCCTCCCAAAACAAACAAAATATCATGGAGTGAATTGCCACAAATTTTCCATTTAGATTGCAAACCTGCATAGTGAGAGGAGCAGGCGCTCCTGGGTAAGTGCCTTGGATAGTCTGCATTTTGGAGTATGTATTGTAAAGTGGAGCCTCATTCATTAGCTGGTTATACAGCTCCAGAGCCTCCAGAACCTTCACATTCAGCTCAGACAACTCGGAGTGCTTCCTGCAGGAATAAGAGAGATGTTCTTTATCATATGCCAAGACTGAGAAAACAGGCAGCATGTTTTGGGCTAGGTTTTCATATATACAAACCTGTCAATCTCTTCTAGTTTCTCATCAATCATTGGGTTCATCTTTTCACAAGCATCTATAAGATGAAAATAACAAAAGATTAACACCCTGGAATTGGGTTGATCTTCATTTACCCAGTGGAACGGTCTAAACTTGTGTAGAGTGTCACATGCAACACATATCACAACCCCCTGACGCTCAAATCTCAAACAAATCAACACCTAAATCGCCTAGAATTGACCTTCTAATCAGTTCTTGCTTTCCCTGGGAATCAAACCCATAACCTTGCCATTGAAAACACCAATCTACCACTCTACTGGTTGAGCTACAGGAAAGATCTTCTATATTCTTATGTTTCTGATGGTACTTTTTGATATGCTACTCCTCTACCTCCCCTAGACACAGTGTGTCTTTGTGATACGAGATATGTAAAATGATGGATAATGCTGCCTACACATGCAGAATTATCAAAAATATGAGTTTCTTAGGTAATAATTGCACATGATGTAATATTTATCACTGTAAATTTTGGTGAAGGGGAGAACGATTGGTGCTGTGACAGGTATGCTTTGTTAATTTTTTTCCACAACAGCTACATCTTCTCATATTATTAAAACAGTGCATATTTACATGTCTGAATAATCATTTTAAGCCTATTCAATGTTTTACACACATTGAAACTAGCCTGTATTTGACTGAAATTCCAGAATCGTAAGTGAACTGACTGACTATTTAGATATCATGGTGAATGATTATATCGTCGTCAATGAATGGGACACTAAATATCATTTTGGCTTTATATATGGTCATATTTTGTTTGTACTGCCCACCCCTACACTTAAATGCAATTGAGTTCTGCAGAGAAGACATTAAAGACATTCTGGTACCTTCTAATGTGATCAGCTCTGGGCTGTCAGGTGAGGCATCTGCAGGGTCTGTGTTCTGGAGAAGGTAGAGAGTTTTGTCCATCTTCTCCTGTAGAAAACAACAATCCATTTAAGACACCAAAAGAACTTAATCTAGAGCCCGTTTTTTACATCAATTTACTTCCGGACACTTTTCTAGATTAGTGGTGAGAAGCGGCAGAGTCACCCAAAAGAACATTCAGCACTCACCTCATCTATATACACAGGCTCAGGTTCAGCTTTGACTTCAATGACGGGCTCTTCTGGGACTACGGTCTTCTCTGTATATATCACTGCAGGAAAGAGGATTCAGGAGATCTGTGTGTGCAATTTGAGTAGAAAGACTAATCATCCAGGTTACAAAGTATATTACCAGGGTCTGGTTCAGAATTTAGGTTGGTCGTGACAAAGTTTGAAGGGAAGAGGCCTACTCCTCGATGATTCTCTCCTTTCCACCAGTTTGGATCACTGTTGAATAGCAAAATGTTAATTTAATAATGGACAGGCAATATGGGTAATGGGAAATTTAAAGAATTTAAAATTTAATTTTCACAATATTTATTCAACACTGATTAAAACAATTCCCTTGAACAGTCAGTTTACCTGTCATCTAGAATGAGCACGAGCTCTCCAGTCTTAAAAGTGAGCTCATTGTCCTCAGCCGCTTCAAAATCATAGAGCGCGCGCACTTTACGCGACTCTTTCCCTCCATTTGTGTTGTAGGGTGGATCAGCTACCATGGTGAGGGGTCGTGTGTCTGCCTGCTGTTTCTGCTCCTGTAAGGACAGCTCAATGGCTGGACAGAGAAAAATACAAACACATCATCTCACTCAAGACTTCACAGTTACCCTGATCAAAAAACTATATGAAATTATGAACAATCTTCCTCACCTTTGGCAAGATCATCATCATCAGCGACTCTGCTGGTGGCAGGAGTGCTAATAGATTTGGTGCTGGAGCTCTGAAATAATAGATCGGATGATAACAGACCAGCACCGATTTACAAAAAAGTTATGGTTAAAAAAGAAAAGAAAAAGAAAAAAGTATATACACTACCATTCAAAAGCTTGAGGTCTGTACAACTTTTTTTAATGTTTCAGAAATAAGTCTCACGCTCACCAATGTTGCATTTATTTAATCAAAACTAAAAAAAAATTAATAAATGATTTCCATTTTAATAGACTTTAAAATCTACATTTGTCCCTGTAATATTAAAGCAATTTGGAGCATCATTACTCCAGTCATCAGTGTCAAATGAACCGTCAGAAATCCTTCTAATATGTTGATTTTCTGGCCAAGAAGCATTTATTATTATCAACTGAAAAGGGTTGTGCTTCTTAATAAATCATTTGTCATACAGTCAGAATTCTTTGATGAATAGAGCAAAAGTACAGAATTTATTTGGAATATAAATATTTTATAACATTATAAATGTCTTTATTGTCATTTGATCCATTTAATGCATCATTGCTGAATAAAAAAAATAATTTACTTACTGAACCCAAACCTTTAGCGTATGTATTTTTTATACAGTATTATTCAATGATATAGTATATATTGCACTGCTGAACAATATGAGCACAGAACTATAACGCCACCTACAGAGGAACAACATTAAATACCAAAAACACTGATACTGATCAGATAAGGTTAACCAATGACTCCTTCACAAACCATTTACACAAGTAGGTTTTTGAGATAACGTATATGATCTAATGACCTTTGAGCGACACCGTAAAGTCTTGTGACCTATTTTACATAGTCGGTCTGCACTTATTAACAGGCACAGAAAAGATCACATGCACCAGTCCTGTAGTCTAACATAATGGTCAGAAGAAAACAAAGAAGAATTGATATCTCATGGTGCAGAGAGGTCAGTACGGCAAATATGAGGCAGGAAATTCCATTCTAGCTGCTTGGTTCTCTTGTCTCCAGTTTACGCATATGCTTTAGCATTCCAGACCCACTTGGCTGATTCATACAAATAGCTAAAGTGTTAACATATGTCATGTGAGAAACAGCGGTCATATTTAAACAGATGGCTGCTTGTGAAATCACATGCTTCCTTACTATATAGCAGGAGAAATACAGTAGGTGTTAAAAAATAATTTTAAAAAAGTGTCCAAATTTGCAGTACTCATAGAATGACGCATTACTTCTGGGCGAGATTCTGAAGTGCATATATCCATGAGGACACAGGAAACGATTTATGAATGGAAGTGAAGCAACGGAAACGTTTTTGATAGGTCACATGAAAATGACAACATGGAGAATCTATAAATAAATCAACCGTACTATTTCAGGTTTTGCCCACACACTGCAAGTAGTTTTTTAGTTTGGCTAATGTATATTAGTGAAATATTATTAAAATTTAAAATAACATTTCTAGTTCATTATTTTCCATTTGTGGCAAAGCTGAATTTTCAGCAGTCATTACTGTAATACCTTGTTTTCCAGGATTGTTTGATAAATACAAGTTTGAAAGAACAGCATTTACTTGAAATAGAAATCTTTTGTAACATTATAAATGTCTTTACTGTCACTTTTGATCAACTTAATGTGTTCTTGCTAAATAAAAGTATTGGTTTCTTTCCTAAAAATGGATCCTGATTACTAATACCAACCTCTTGAATGGCAGTGTATCAGTACTTTAGGAATAATATATAATTATTATATAATTTAATAAGACCAACAACAACAAACATACACATGTAAAACTATTTTCTTACATTTTAAGATGTTAATATTGGATAATTTCAGCACAGAAACTTCAAAACAACATTGACCTACATTACAGAATATACCATGGCATGACAACAAGGAAACACAGATCCATCTGTCACAGATTTCAGTGACCTTACAGCACAGAAAAACAAACTGTATAACTAATGAGCTATGGTAATGTGGGATGTAAAAAGTCACTATGAATTTAAAGTCAGCCAAGTTACAGGGTCATTTATCTAGGCCAAATACCAGCGGCTGCTGTCTGTTCATCAGCATCTGTGTTTATGAACAGCTGAGATCACCGTGAGATCCAACAGGATCATGGAATTAGTAGATACTAGGAAAACTTGGGGATAACATTTTATTTTGATGAGCCACTTTAGACATTCAACTGACTTCAAGTAACTTTGCAACTAAAGGTCAACTCCAAGTCATTAGAGAATTAGTAGCTGCCAGTCTAATATCTGCTAACACTTTATTTTGATGTTCCACTTCAGACATTCAACTGACTATAAGTAACTTTGATTACCGAACCCTAACAGTCTACTAAACGTCTAATGAGAGTTAGTTGATATGTAGTTACAAAGTTACTTATAGTTAGTAGAATGTCTAAAGTGGACTGTTGAAATAAAGTGTAACCTACCTGAGTGTTTGCGGTGGGAAAGGTCACTCCTTCTTCTTTGAGGGACTTGATGGTGGCACTGATGAGACTCAGTTGCGGGTCTTTATGGAATTCTTCAGCCCACTCCACCATCAGAGCCTTCAGTTTCTCACCAACCTTTGGGTGCACCTGAGAAGATGGAGAAGAGGATGAGGATGGTAACAATTATCAATATGTATTGCCTTTATGTACAGAATTACACAAATATTTATACAGCAAACTAAGGTTCCTTACCCGGTTCAACACACTACGAACTTCAGTGGCAAACTCCCGCGAGCAGATTTCTAGGTGAAAGATTTTTCCACTGTTTGAAACGCAGGCACCTAGCAACTAAACAGGGAAATTACAGCAATATTTGAACAGCTATTATTTGCTTAAAATACAGACATGTTAACAAAATTGATCGATTCATTGAAATCTTCTATCCAAACAGTGATTGCACACATGTAACATTTCTATAACTATTTATAATATAAATATGTCTAAATGGATTGTGAAATCATACTAAAGATTAATAACTATAATATTTATTATTGCACACTTGTAACATTTCAATAACTGTTTATACTATAAATAAAATGTGACATCATAATGAAGATTAATAATATTAATTCTCTAACTGTTTATAATGTGTTTAAATGAAATGTGACATCATAAGATGAATAAAAAATTATTTTTCATATTATTACTGAAGTTGTAACATTTGTTACTTAATACACCTTAATAAAGACTACTATTAATAATAACATTAAGTATTATTACTGCGCATATTTTATACCTGAAAAGTGAAAAGTCAAATCGTAATAACAATTATTAATAATAACAATAATTATTATTATGACAAAAACAAAACAACAACAAAAAGAGCATATATCGGATCCCATTCCTTTGTAATATCCATCTCATACACAATTTGTACAGACACATCCAGATTAAAAAGAATCACAGAAGATCTAAAAATAAAGTGAGAAATCTTCACAGGCTGAGATGTTGGTGAGTCACAGTGAAAGCCCACAGAGATGCCCGTCACTTCCAGATGCTAAAGCACTCTGGAGTTTTTAAAGCTTTTACAGCTTCCGTTTCTTCAATTCCAGTTTAGTGTGCAGTGACTACACACAAACCATTCACATATTAACTTTCCTAAGAACGTAACCACTGTGACAAAGCAAAATGACTGTTTTCTGGACCGCACCTCACCTCTGTTTAACTACAATGGGACGTGAAGATGAAGAGCTCACCGTTAACGCTTGCATAGCGACGTGAGGGACCTTGTGGTTCACTCGCTTCATGATTGACCTGAGACAGTCCTTTGCACTATAAAAGAAAAAGGGTGAAAATGACAAAGAGGGGCACGGTTATATCTATATGACAGAGAAACCTATATACGAAGAACAATGCATTCATGTTTCTAACTGTTACTAGAAGAAAAAATCATATAGGCCCAGTATCACAGACAAGGATTAGATTAAACCAGGATTAGGCCTTAGTTCAAATCAGGCATTTAAGTAGCTTTTATAAACGTGCTTTAGAAAAACAAACAAAACTGATGTGCATCTTGAGACAAAATAATGGTACTGACATATTTTCAGATATGTCAGAGCAAGTTCCTTTCAGTTAAAACAACTCAAACGTTCAGTTTAGTCTGAGACTAATCTTAAGCCTTGTCTGTGAAACCGGGGGATGGTTATTCAAATCTTGTTTGTATGCTGATATTTCAGCTCACCCATTTGGAGTCGTCCCAATCCGGTCACAGATATCCATAATGAGGCCCCAGTCCTCTGCTGTGCTAGTTTCACTAGTTGCTTTCTCTGAAAATGCAAATGAGCATCTGAGATAAGACTCTCAAAGAAAGGTGTCATTACGTAGTCATATCAATGCTGAAAATTTAAATGCGAGTCAAAGTCTCTGCCTCTGCATGTCTAAACGTCCTTTCGTTGACAAAGGCAATAAACACAGAAAATATATTTACAATTATGCATTTGGCAGATGCTTTTATCCAAAGCGACACTGACATTCCAATCCGTTTTTTCTAGGGAATCGAACCCATGACCTTTGGCGTTGCAAGTGCCACACTCTACTGTTTGAACTATAGGAAAGCTTTTTCATAGGCACAATACTACACAACACTAAATAGAACAATTTGTATATTTAAAAAAAAAAAAAAGAGAAAAATAAAACAAAGGATATAAATAATAATTTAAAAAATGCATATAAATTTGAATATTATTAGTTTTATATGCTAGGAAGAACAAATGTTTGTTAAGTAGCTGTAAGTAGGACAGGGGCGTTTCCTCTGAGGAGTCAGTCAAGTGTCTGGATGACAAAATAATCGATATTACAAAAATAAAAACAATGCAAATTTTTACAAAGAAACACAGCGACACTCACAGATGATGTTTGTCTTCTTTGAGCCCATTGAGTTTTAACGGACTTCCCAAATAGTGCAGTGAGTTTGATGGGGGGGTAATTAAAAGTTTACGTTTGAAAACGCATATCTTTCTCTCTATGTTTTGGCCTTCCATCCACACTGGGATGGCATTTTTAGTAATAAAAACTACGCTTTTTAAGATGCTCTCCAAAGTGGATACATTTGAAAACACTGTATTCAAGTTGTAGTGTGAACTGTGAGAACATTGAAAACCATGATGCATGTTTTATGTGATCCATATTGTACCGATAGATATTCATGTATACCAGTATATTGTGTCTGTTATGTGCTATTCACTTTCACAGTTACTAAAATGACATGGTTACTTTGCACACTCTTCATATCACAGTCCTACAAACATGACAGGATATTTACTCGCAATTACTATCCTGCGGCAATTGCTAAATAAAAGGAGCCTGTCAGACATTGCATAGTTAGTGTAAAAATACAAAATAGAATTGTATTTGATCTCTCTTTTTATGTAATGTTTATTTAATCAGGAATATTAAGAGTAACAGGGACATACATTTACATTGGATATATGAAAAAGTGAGGACCTTTCCTCCTCATTTTAAAACCACTGAAATACGAGTATGACAAGCATCACGTTAAACAGACAAAGCAGCCTGTTTTACCAGTTATTTTAAATATCCAGCTTGTCACAACATGCTGGTCGCACATTTCTGTCATAATCCAAAAGTATAGATTATTTGTCCCCTCCCTCGAGAACAAAACAACTGGTCACATTTTAATGACTAACACTTAAAGAAAAAAATCCCATTGCGAAATCTAGTACACCTTCCAAAAAAAAAAGAAAAAAAATAAGGAAAAAGTATGCTTATGGATTTCCACGCCTTTTGACAAATAACTGTCATTATACGTTAAAAGGTGTTTTTTTTAAACAATAAAATTTAAAGGGCAGAATATTTTTATTTCATTACATAATACATTATATTTTATGTTATATGTGCATTTTTATATCCCATTATGTCGTATCATTATATCCTTATTATGTCTAATATTAATTCAATTTAATCTAGATATAATATATAGGAAATATAATAACAGCTCGAATATCCTTTTGACAGACAGTATTTAAACTGAATAACTGAACTGTTCAATGTTCCTCTAAAAAGTTTCTGAAATTTTGAATGTTTTAAGGATCTAGTCAATTACCTTATGTACAGTTGAAATATTTAATAATTATATCCTGATATATGAGACATAAATGATCAGAGTAACAGAATAAACAAACAAAAGAGAAAGCTCTTGAGGATATGACAGTAAACAGGCCCTTGTCAAGATCACAACACTTCGACAAAAACAACAATCAAACTCACCCACATCTTGATCGAACGGATTTTGGCCAAATAAAGGCATTTTGTGACCTTTTCCTATTTATTTATGAAGAAATTAGCGCGTATTATCTACGTAGATCGACGGTTTCTCCGTCTCTCATCCATCAAATTGCGTTCGATCCACCAGTTGCGCTTCCGTAAACTTAGGTATCAAACGCAATGCCTGTCAGAAATGCACATCCGTGTCATAACTGTCAAACAATTCAATATTTTAAACAACATTCAGAATTCATACCAATACCACGAAAGTAACAAATTAAAATATGTCAGTGTTTTGGCTTTGTTTTTGTTTTTGTCTCTCTCTCTTTGTCTCTCTCTCTCTCTCTTAACGTTTATTTAACTTACAAGTTAAAACATTACATTCTGTAAATTAAGTTTTTTAGTATAAGAGATGTTTTTATACACTTCTTAATTTTAGTCATTAAATTCAGTGAGTCATAAAATATTTTGTTTTTGCTTTACGAATCTATTTTTTTTCTGACAGGCATGATCATCGAGTCCTTTTCAGTGAAGGCAAGAACTCGACTGCCATCTAGCGACTGGAAGGGATGTTCTCAGAAGTCCAAAATTGAACTAAAGATATTACAATTAGCATTATATTTATTATCAGCTTCATAATTTATTCTTTCTGTTGTTAATGTGCGTCAATAAGTCGAATCCGAACTGTAAGCATGTAACACAGAGAAGGTCATTTACACTCTGTGGTCGCCAGGGGGCGCTGCGTTCACAAGCGCCTTCTATACATGTAGATCAGCAAGGCCATACGCCTTTATTCGCTGGGACCATTTGGATGATCCAGTTTTTCTAATGATAGTTCAGTCATGTCGGCACCTGCCATGGGGACCAGCAAAACAGCGCACAGTGATTCCAGTAGCAAGAGGAAAAAGGGCCCCAGCACGCTGGCCATCGCTTATCTGGTCATTTACAACGTGGTTATGACAGCAGGGTATGATGAATCAAATGCGCTTCCGTGCTTTCTGTTCAAGAATAACCGCTCATAGTGCTTGACAGAATCACGGCTACCTCCCTTTTGAGTTTATGCATGGCATGATCTGACACTGTTTGTTTTGCAACAGTAGTGTGCATGTTTAAAACGATTAATTTATTGGAGCGTTAAGCCTATTAACGCCCCGTAGACTCTTGCATGAATGCACTGTTGATATTTTACGGCTCATGTATGGAAGTGCGAGTGAATTTACTGTCTTTGTTCAATTATATGTAGCGATACGGTTCGGTAGTCGGTTGACATGACGGTTTAAAGTGCACCTTTTACCCTCCGTAACCCTGAAACTGTTGCAATGGTGTTCGTTTCGGGAACGAATCGATTTGTTAGAACCGATTCTTTTTTTTAATCACTCGTCTGGGTTTTGATATGGCGTGTCGTGTTGGAAACATAAACAACCGTTTTAATGCAATACGTAATGTAAATATGATTAACTATAATTGAGTAAAGTATATTTTAATGCTTATGTGAAACGCCAAAAACTCAATATAAAAACGCGTAAGTGTCGAATGCGAGTACTTTGGAAAACACGAATCTATTGACTGACTCGAATCAGTTCAAACCGGGTTAAATCAATTGGCGGTTTGTGTTCGGTCATTACTTTTAATGATTGTGCTTATACATTAAATACTCCTCTAACTGGACATGATTAAAAATAAATAAAACAACACTATTGAAGTGTCCATGATTTAAGATTAAAGTATTCTGCCCTTTTCTATTGAATCGATTCTTTTACAAATCACTCGATTGAAAGGGAGGAATCGATCACAAAGTGTTCGAATGAACCGGTTCGCTCAAATTAATTGAACTTCCCAATGAAGTTACTAATCCGGGTTTGCTACATTTTCGCAATGTCTGTTTTGAGTTCAGACTTAAGCCAGGAATAGTTTGATGATGCAATTCATTCAGTTAAAGAACATTTAATGATATCTCAAATGGACATTAACTATATTATATAAACTTTGTCCAGTAATATACTATGTGCATTTATTATTTTTAATCACAGAAACCCAATTACAATGCTATAATTAGTGCTATATTTAGCTTTGCCTCACTTAAGTCAGTCTGATTTTTGGTGAAATTCAGATAATGATGTAATATGTTTCTGCTAGTATTATGTTTTTGTTACAGTCTTCATTTTATATCAAGAGCTGCACATTTTTATTGTGACACAAGATGCCATGTTGTTTAATCACATTCCACATCAATGCATGTGAATAGCTATAAATGTGCTGGATGTATCTGAACGAGACCGCTACATGTCACTACTGGCCGTTAAGTGCTGTGTTGTAAGAGATTTGCATGCAGTTCCACATTTGTGTGCATTGCGGGAATGCCCTCCTTTCTCAAAGCAAGGGCAAGTGGCACAACAGATTTACTCCATGAATCTTTTCCCGTCTAGATGGCTGGTGATTGCAGTTGGCCTTGTTCGAGCATACCTTGCCAGAGGAAGTTACCACGGCCTTTATTACTCGATAGAGAAGCCCCTAAAATTCTTTCAGACTGGTGCACTCCTTGAGGTCAGTTTTATGCAAGCTATTATCACTTATATTAATTTATAATTATGAATTTAGCTCACAGGAATAAATCACAAATTACAATTAAAATAGAAATCAACTTTTAAATAATCTTTCACAATATTGCTGTTTTGAATAAATGTAGCCTTGTTTTTAAAAGACATCTTATGCAGACTAAAACATTTAACATTTTTGAACAGTAAAAATCCTTTAAAAAAATGTCGGTGCACTTTATAATATTTGTTCTTTGCTCTCTTCACAGATATTGCATTGTGCCGTGGGTAAGTGCACCAGCTGCTAATAACAGTCTCTTATTAATTTCTCCTATAAATATGCACTCAGCGCAGTATATAGATCAGATTGTCTATATCAGGGAAGCTTTTTTTATCACCAAGGCTGCTGCTTTCTCTGACAGTGGTAATGTGATAAAGAGTCTCACTGCACCCGTGGAGCATAGAGTGCACAGTCCACACCTCATTATCAGGGACCTAAAGCTTAATGTGACCTTTCCTAGTGCAAACAACCAGTCCTGCAGTACTCTGTCATATCACAACCGTCCTTCCTCTCTTAAATTCTATTATTAAAATGAGTCATTCCTGTACATGTTTAGTATAATGCATTTCAATTATTTTTTTACATGATTACTTTGATTTGACCCACTCTGCAAAAAATACAACAAATATTAATCTCTTTACTTAACTTTCTAAATTTTGTGAAGGAATTGTTCCCTCCTCGGTGGTCCTGACTGGGTTTCAAGTGATGTCACGGGTGTTCCTTACCTGGGCAGTGACACACAGCGTTAGAGAAGTAAGTTTGGGTTATTTTAAATTGTTATTTTTTGTTTTCAATCGAAGTTTTAGTAAATTTGTGCTTTTTTAAATACATTTTTTATATTTCTATTTAGCTTAGGTTATATGTACAAGTCCTAAGTACAAGTATTAATAAATACATTTAATATTTAGTTTTATTTTATTTCAGCCTTTAGGTTTTAGTTAACAATAACACAGATGTGTTACTAGATTAGGTGACCTATGGTCTAATGGTATATTAAAATTATTATGATGTCAAGTCTAATCCCATGGTTCTGAAATTCAGTATTCAGTAATCATCTGCCATAAATGTCTCAAATTACTCCTCTTTATCATGAATGTTCCCTTCTTCATCATGAGCAATATTTCCATGTTTGTCTCATTGGCTGTATTCTACTGCCATCTAGTGGATATGATAGATTTCCATAGTATTTTCAACATTTCAATGCTTCTCGAGAGCCCAACTTAGTAGAACTTCAGTGTTATTTGTTGTATTCACCTTCAAAGTTCTTTGTATCTAAGAATCAAGTTTTGATCGTCTATCCCAGAGAAAGACGTCTGAGCTGAAGTGTATATGTCTGTAAGTTATTCCTACGAGAAACCTGCATAAACCAAACTAAAGAATAATACTAATATGCAAAGTGTCCATGTGTGCCTGCGTATGCTTCTGTTGCTAAAATAACCTCCTTTCAAGCCTGTATGTGTGTAGAGGCGATGGCAAAGAGGCCTTTGACATGCGTTTTGAAGTGCTTCCGTTTCTGATGTTCTCAGTAGTCCGTCTTTGTGTGTCGAGTAGCCTCAGTAAATTGCAATGAAATGGTAGCAGACATAACTGCATGGTTCTCAACTAAATGTTACGGCTCGCTGAGAAGATTGTGACCTTAAAGTTCGCTCTCGTTTTAGGTCCAGAGCGAAGACAGTGTTCTCCTTTTTGTGGTGGCCTGGACGGTCACAGAGATCATCCGTTACTCTTTCTACACCTTCAGCCTGCTCAACCATCTGCCCTACCTCATCAAATGGGCAAGGTGAAGCTTCTCAGAGTCAGTCCACTGGCTTTTTATTTGTGGAAATGTGTGTTTTTAACATTCTGGTCTTCACAGGTACACTTTTTTTATTGTGCTGTACCCTATGGGAGTGGCGGGGGAGCTTTTGACGATCTACGCCGCGCTGCCATACATACAAAAAACAGGGCTCTACTCCATCACCTTGCCTAACAAGTACAACTTCTCCTTCGACTACCACACCTTCCTCATTCTCATCATGATCTCCTACATCCCCTGTACGTTTGAACTCTTAGGCTAAGAGATTGTGCATCATATTTTCTCAATATGCTTTGTTTTGATATCTTCCATCCGTAAATAATCTGATTCCTCAGTTGATCTTGTGTAGCGAAATCTCTTGAAGCTCATTCTTGTCTAGTGAATGATCAGCTCTGTTCCTGTTAATGACCGTCTTTGTCTGTGTTCCTCAGTGTTCCCTCAGCTCTACTTCCACATGATGCGCCAGAGGAAGAAAGTTCTGGGTCACGTGGAGGAGTACAGCAAAGTGGAATAACGCGCACAGCAGACTGATCGCAAAACGGAAGCAAGCGGATAACCTTTAAAAACCACACTTTGCAGATTTAAAAAAAGAAAAGAAGACAAGACCTTCTTGTCAAAAAACTGGCCAGTTTTGCAGAATGATTGTTAACACTATTTCATTCGAGAACTGTTCAGAAGGTCCTGTAACTACACAAATGGCTTTTCCTCAATTTAGAGAGAGGGGAATGTCATTACCATACTAATACATCAGCTACTGTGTGACGTTTTTAGTATGTTTTGGATTCTTAATGTAGAATTACTGACCAAATATTGTAGCAAATATCATTTAAAAAAGGGCAAAAATACTGTTAGCTGCATCTGGTGGTTTTAACCAGAAGAAATGTCCCATAATTCTCCTGTGTTGTGTGTTTTGTACTTGTATTTCAGACAACCGAATCTAGTTGACTTAATATCTCCTTGTTTCTCACTTAAACTCATTCCTTTTCTTTATATTTGAGTATGCTTTATAACTCAAACTGTACTTGACATTCACACGGATTATGTTTCCATCACGATTACTGTTTGCGTTTTCTTTTTTTGATTTGTGCTGTGTTTCTTAAAGGATCAATGTTAATCGGATGTTTTATTCAGTATTGTTGGTTTGTGGCCGTTCGCTCAGAATAGAGGTGTATTGCCCAGAGAAATTGGCTGAGTTGCTGGGTTCGGACCTCACAATCAATACCGCTAATGTACTAGATGTGCATTTCTGTCGTGGAAGGAGATTGCAGCTGACACTTTACGAGCTTTTACGGCTGGTGATGTGGAAGTGTTTGGCTGGGAGAGGAAAGGAGACGGCTACGGAAGCGCATGCCGAGAAGAAGCCTCGGCTAACGGGGGCCTATTGGATTTGAGTGCCTCCAGTCATGCTTCTCCAATGAGTCAAATCTAATAATGTGGAGAGAAAGCTGTGAGTCGGGTTTAACGCTCCATTGCCCGTTTGCCTAATTGTGAACGGCCGACTTCAGCCCACCCAATGCAAACAAACCTCTTGTATTAAAATGTGAGCCACACTATTGCTCAGAGTCAAAGTGGTAAGCCTGTTCTCCTTATCAAGCTGATTCATGAAAAGATTAGCATGGGATGAATGGATGCTTGTGAAAAGCTGGAGTGCAACTTTGAATAACACTGCATGTAAAAGTGGTGAGGCTATACCTTGGTTAATAGAAGCATGACCCTTAACTCGAATAAAAACGGCAACATTGTTAAGCTTTTGATATTAAAGATCTGCATGGGACCAGCAAACTTTGTATGAATAGTAATACTATTATATATATTTACAATAAACCATAACATGGGAAGCAATGATAGTTTGTGTTAATATACTGTATGTATATTATATATACTGAATTTCAGTATTTTAGTAAAGGTGATTATAGTTCACTCTTGGTTACCATGTTCATCTTTCCTTCACATGATGGCAGCAGAGATCTATTCCTAACTTCTAGCTCAAGTTCATATATTTTAATTGCACATATATTCTGTGTGCTCCTAAAAAAAAAAGATAACTTTTTTTATTATTAAGGGGAAATATTTGCTTGGGGTTGTAGAAACACCACAAATACATTGACCTTGTATAAGTAAATTAACTTTTCCGTCTGAATAATTATAACAATTAACTTTTAGAATGAGAAGAATTCATAGATGCATCTGGTCTTTTCTTTTCCTTCACATTTTGAATTTCTTTAATATTTTTGACACCGATATGTGTATTTTATTATTTAGAAAGGTTCGTAAAGCCGAATGACCACAGTTATAT
The DNA here is from genome assembly GCA_037043235.1 of Rhodeus uyekii. Taxonomy (NCBI): domain Eukaryota; kingdom Metazoa; phylum Chordata; class Actinopteri; order Cypriniformes; family Acheilognathidae; genus Rhodeus; species Rhodeus uyekii. Next base: position 2,754,799 of record JAWRVZ010000006.1, read on the forward strand.
GCTTCCTCTTAATAAATAAAATGGTAACAATTTACAATAAGGTGACGTTTTTAACATTAGTTCACATGAACTATCAATTTAAAATACTTAAAAGCATTTAGTTTTAGTTTTTGCTAATATCTACATTTAGTAATATATAATTAAAATCAGAAGTTGCATCTGTTAATTTTATTTAATGAACTGGAGATAACATGAACTAACAACAAACAGTTGTATGTTAACAAAGATTAACAAATACTGTAACATTAACTAATGTGACCTTGTAAAGTTTTACCAAATAATTATATAAAATCAGTTTTCTTATCTAATACATAAGCATTTGAAATCTGAGATCAACATTCTACAATCCTATCTTTGTCACATTTTTAAGTTTTAGAATGGACACTCATTTTTCTTTCAATCTTTAAAGCCTGAAAATGAAAAATTCTGTTGAGAGTTCAGAATTGAAGTGTGGAAAAATAGCTTAAAAGCAAATTTCCTTAGGGTTTGTATCTCAACATCTCATCTGTTTAAAGGATGGGAGTCATGGGACCTATGAAAAAAAAAAAACAAGGAGGCATGACTGCAAACAATAAGATCTTTTGTCTTTTTAGACTGTAACAGAAAAGTTAAATTCTCTTCACATGTCACTGGTTCTGTGGTTGCTGTTAAGCAAATCTTTATTCCAGAATATATCATCTACTTTTACAAATTTTAAAACACAAGTGTGAAGCTAACTGTACTTAAGTGTAAACGAACAGAGAATAAAGAACGGAAACAGAGGGGTAGAGTATATATACAAGCTACAAAGGAAACTAGATGAGAAACAGGTGAACATAATGAGTAACTATTAATCAAAATTGAACAAAGGGAACAGGAACTGAAGGAAACACGAACATAACATAATAGTAACAACACAGTGATTCAAAGGTGCATATTTAAAATTGAAAGTGCCAACACAGATTATTAAAAACGGACACAACTATTAATGGGAAAAACTGTCATGTCAGTTGAATTATTATTATTATTGCCCATGCATATTAATTACATTTCCATAAAATAACCAGTAAAGGGTTATACTTTTATCCCTGAAATATCATTTGACATAATATTAATTTTACCTTCCAAGTACAAATTTTATTTCAACATGAAACCAGTGTCAGCATAAAAAAATGCTTGTCTCATATCCGCTTCTTGGTTACCTCGATCAATAAAATATATATATGGAATGGAATATTGGAAAAGTGGAACGGATATATGGAAAAGTATATATATATAAGGGACATATAACAAACAGGGTGGCAGGGGTTATTTATATATACTGTATATATAAATAACCCTGCCACCCTGTTTGTTTATGTTGTGTACAGTATGTGTGTGTGTAATAAACACAATAAACACAACGCAAACTAACGTAAAATTCCTGCCACCTTGAAAGTTTATGTTGTGGTTTTTGTCCTGAACATCTCAAACAAACAGCTTTGTCCCTTAAATACAGCTGTGTAAGTAGACCCGCCCACTTATCCAAATCACCACCGCACTGACACATAGCTTGACCAATAGACAAACTGATTTATAACTTGTGCAACAAACTATCCAATAGGCTCGCACGTAAGGCGGGGCCTAAAGATCATACTTGGTTGAATGGCAATACAAAGACAAGAAGCACCAAAACGGATGATAACGCTTAATCAATTCTGTGTGCTTCGGTCTTGAGGGTCTGCAGGGAAAGGACGTACTGCTCGTCCGTCACAGTCAATACGCAGCTCTTTTCGAGAGCCAGGCGGATTCGACGCTCCGGTGGCGTGACAGTTCATCTCTCATCTGAACGCCAGCGCTGATGATGTTGCTGCCACTGCATCAGGAGCTCTGGAGATCTCTATCTGCACAGCACGGATGAAGACTCCTTCGCTAAAGGACACTTGTGAGGTCATCTCGGGGTGACGCAACTTACCATGCAGGAGCGTTGGAAAGCTCAGGTTTATAACACATCAATCGTGATCATGTAATCATCCCGTGGGCTGCGAACACATATTCACAGGTGTACAGCTTGTGTGGATCAATGCATCAACGCGTACGCACCATGGAGCCGCACTCCGCACGCTCGCCTATTACCAAACCACACTTTTGCGGACACTATTTGCCCCTATCATGCAAGCGTGATGGACGTAGGGTCAGTTCTCATTGATTTGGACTAAACAACGCAGATTTAAGAGGGTGCGAATTACACAGTGACATCAAAGGCGCTCGGTGATTTGAAACGAACTTTTTCTTTTTTTAGTAGGAAAGAAAGAAATCTGATGAATTGATAAATGTAAATGCAGTTGGGGGTACGAAATCTCGAGGTTCATCTCGTGCTAACGCAAGTTGTCATTTAGCACAGTTACCTAAATGTCAGTCAGCCGAGAAACTTTTAAGGTAAACGCTTAAGTTGTGACAAATCTGTGTTATGTACGTGTATATTAAAGCGATACATAACAGTTCTTGTCATAGTTAATCGGGCGAAACTGAAGGCTCGCGCGCTGTTGTTATGGTTACCTCATCTCGTGAACGCGACTTCTGTTTGTTAGCGTGAAAATACGCTTTCTAACTTATCTAACTTTTATTATAGCTTTGAACCTTATATGTATATATAATTTGCCTGCGTACATATACAGTAGTCATACTTGTGCGCTTTCATTACGTTCACATTATTTTGTTTTTATGTCCTCTGGGTATTTTGTACCCAGAGGTGGTTTGTGTTTTTAAATCTATGAATTGAAACATGGCGCACAATTCCTCCCTCCGCCGTCGACGACGTCCTCTAAAGCCCTAACCAACCGAGGACGTGTCCCAAATGACCACTTTGTACATCCTATTTAATAATTTAAAGCCCCGTGTGTACTTATAATGATGTTTAAAAAAAAACTCCAGAACGGCTTGTTTAGCAAAACGTGTTTCTCTTTCCCAGAGTTTGACTTCATTATTTGTTCTCGCTTCATAAAAGCAGTGTGTGAAATGCTGCAATGAGAAACTCTTCAGGGCCCTTTTTACTAGCTCGCTTTTTAACGAAATCCACGTGTGGATCTCAAAAATAACTTTAATTTCCTTTTACTTGGTTTAAAATCCCAAGCTGACTGCGACCTCGTGTCTTGAATCGGCAAAACGGCTTTAATTTAACACTTTCCCTAAAATAATGACCGAACCAGCCTCTTCTCTAGAGTATTTATTTGGGATCACGTACGTTATGACAAGTTTCACATCTATATTTATACAGTGTACGAATAATTCAATTCGTACTCTCAGTCGAATGAAATTATGAAAGAATAAAACCTGTTTCGCTTTCTTGCACTACAAAACACTAACATTATATATGCGTGGCGTGCAAATCTATCATAACTTGATAAATAATGATCGTGTCGGTTATGCATCGTTGGATATTATGCAAACAGCCATTGAGCAGCTGTTGCTATGGTCACCTCCTCACGCAAAGGCGATGCTATACATTTAGTGGACTCTTGACTAACTTTCGTGGCTACTGAGGCTGTTTAACAACTCGCAATACTTTTTCTTTCAGCTTAAAATCCTAGTTAAGGAGTCAAACCCCAATGGTTCGCACGCTGTAGTTATAAATCGCATGTAGTGGTCGAGATCATGTCCAGATCTAACAGCGTGAGCCCACCCGGCGCTGGCGCTCCTGTATTGAGGGGAGGGACGGAGCACAGATCCGCTTGGGGCGAGTCTGAGTCTGTGGCCAACGGATGTCCATACTCGGCCAGATCCTCCTGCAAAAAGCTCATACGGTCCAACAGTCGGTGGAGAGAGGACGATGACTTCGAGCGACAACCGGGCCGAGCCACGACCACCGTCAGCAGAGTTAGTTTCAGATCCAAGTCTGCTTGGCAAGAGCACGGAGAGGAGAGTCGCAACAACAACCGATCGTCTCCGAAGTACCGAGATGGAGACGTGAGACCCAAGTCCGTGGAGCTGGGTTTGGAGGACAGGAGAACCAAGTCCAAGCCAGAGGAGGAACTCATGCCTGAAGTGAACTTTTCCATGAGCGGTTGCTGCAACAGCGTGATGCAGATTTTCAAATCCAAGAAGTTCCAGTCGGAGAAGTTGGAGAGGCTTTACCAGCGCTACTTCTTCCGACTCAACCAGAGCAGTTTGACGATGCTGATGGCCGTTCTTGTGCTGGTGTGCGCGGTGATGCTGGGGTTTCACTGCGCTGGAGGAGTGTGCAGCCTCACTTACGTGCTGGTGTTCTCCACGGCGATCGTACTCATCCTCACGCTGATCGTCGTGTGCAACAGGAACGGCTTCCATCAGGATCACATGTGGATAGTTTGCTATGTGCTCATTTTGGTGGTGCTGGCTTTGCATGTGATCGGCGTGCTGCTGGTGAAGCCGCGGAGCGCGTCTGAAGGCATCTGGTGGACCGTGTTTTTCATCTATGTCATTTACACACTCCTGCCGGTCCGGATGCGAGCGGCGGTCATCACTGGAATAATACTGTCTGCCATTCATGTGCTGATCTCGTGGAAGCTAAACGAAAGGGACATCTTCTTGTGGAAACAGGTGAGTACAGTGCATGCTTTGATTGTTTGGATTTGAAAGTAACCCCTTATTTTTTTTATTCATTCATTCGTTTACTTGCGTGCGCACATATTCAGGCAGTAATTTTAGGCTCTGTCAGCCACGGTGGCGATTTGACCGACAAGTCTGATCAGTCTAGTTAGTTCGAGTGATTGTTTTCTGGCAACATTTGTGTTGTGTAAACAATAGGTTAATAATGAGAGAGAGTTTATTTTGGTCGTTCACTTTTTTTTCTGTCAACGAAGTTTGGAGCCAAAACGTAAAGCATGCTAGAATAAACGCCGAGATTGAGATCCAGTCTGGAACATGGACTTCTATTCCTCAAGTGTTCTGTAATCACCCCGCTGGAACTCCTCTCCGTGTTTTCCGTTTTCCATCCCCGACTCTTTCATTGAGTTTATAGAATTGCTTAAATGTGTTGAAGCAGAATGGATGCAGCTGTGTGCATTGTTGTGCGGCATACACTTTATGCAGAAAGTGAACGTTTTTAATATTGAATCAGTGATTTAAATCTAGTATTGGTCATGTTTTTAGTGCTGTTCTTCTAACAATTTCAGTAGACCTTTAGAAGAATTATTAATCCCTTGTTATACTTGAGCCTCCAACCTTTCAGCAAATGTTTAATAGTGTGTATACATGGGGGGAAAAACTTAATGAGTCTGAAATAAAGTCTGAAATAATGTATCAGTTAGCACTATGTCTTTTTGAAAAGCACTTCGATGTTCTTGTTCTGAGAGCAACAAAAGTTGATGACTCACACTTGTTTTCTCTGCAAAGCCTCTGGATGTAGTTGAGCACATACTTTAAAGTCGACTTATTCTGTTCAGTTTTTCTTCCTTTGTGGATGACTTGGTCAAGATAAGGTGATGGAGATATGTGTCAGTAGATGAGTGTAACTGGAGTTTCTTTGTACTAATGATGTGTGTGTGTTTGGATGTTTTCCGTGATAACGGCGCAGTAACATTGTGCAGAGAATGAAAACAAGACTATGATCTCAAGCAGTGCATTCAAATACAAATATCTTAAAAATCTTTGGTCATTGGATTATTTTTTATGATTTATTTGATTTCATTCCCCCCCCCCCCCCCCCCCCCCCCGAAATAACCATTGAGGCTTCATATAATTTTGTTTTAAAAATCTAATATTCTTCCCACTGAGTAACTGTACATCTAATTTATTATTATTTCTCATCAGTGTGAGTAGATTCATAACCCTCAAAATAGGTTATGCATACTTAATCACTCTGCTCAGTTGCAATCTTTCGACTCTTCCAGCTAATGTAACATTTTATAGTAAATGTGCTTTAAACTTGTTTATGTTCAGATATAATTATGTTTTCTTTGAAAATACAGACTCTTTGAATGGTGTGTGTGGGAACGGGCTGCTGGTTTGTTGCTCTTTCCACACAATGCTGTTGTCTTTAGCATATCAGATGTCTCTCTGTTTACACGGGACCTAGCAGGACTCTCCAATAGTTGTTGTTTTATAGAAATCCTGGGATGAAGGATGTATTAGGAGCGCTCTCATAGATGACTTTCATGTGGCTGTGATGATCTGTGCTGCTATTTATGAGGTCAGAGGTTTTGGGGCAGGAACGACAGTTAAGGTAAGATCAGGTCACTGTTAGTGTTACCCGGTTGAGGTTCAAAGGGCGTTCCAGGTCTATTTATTATACTTTTATTATTCATCCTATTTATTGTGCTTTTTAGGATCTTTGTCTTTACACATATGCACAGATCATAGCTTGTATTTTTTTTCCCTAAAAGCATTAGGAATCCACTTCCAAAACCAATTCTGGATCAGGTAGCGCTGCCTTGTCCTGATTAGTAAAGCTAATTTTTTGCAACTTAGTAGCAATTGCAATGTATGTACAAGAAATCTTCTTTCTACAAGAAAAACAGCATGCACTCAAGGATAAGTCAAATCATAGGTGCTTTTCTGGATTGTCTTACAGATCATTGACAGTTCACAATCTCTAGCTCCATTTCCCTCATGTGCTTCATTAAAGCTAGAGGTGGGACTCAGTTAGAGGAGCTAGCATAGAGGCGTCCCCTAGGGGGAAACAGAAGAGGTGGACAGAGTCCCGCATGGCACATCTCCAGTTGTAACATGGTTTGTGGCTGCTTTAATTGAATTGCCCCACTCTATAACATGCAGACCCACTGGAATTCAAAACAGATGTCCTCCCTGTCCCTCTTGAAAGAACTGCTATTAATTTGCCTTTCTGAGTCACCCCCTATGGAAGCATTAAAGTCACCATTAAATCAAACGGACAGTTCTTCTTTTTTATGGAATATTGCTGTAATTGTAACGAATGATTTATCCATGTACGTTATAAATAAAATCACATGCCCTTGTATTCTTGCTGCGACTTCTCCGATGTGTTTACTGGCATGAGGGCTGGACAACCTGTCGTTCACATGAGATCACAGCAATAGCAAATGACTGACTTTAACCTTCCAACAGGCCATGCTGACTACGTGCTCTGCAGAGCGGCACACTGAAGAAGCCCCACCTCTAGGGACTAAAGCAGAGCTCACACACAGATGATCTTTTGATATACTGTCAACTTTTGCTCAACTTGTGCTGCACATTTACACTGAGTTGTCAATTTATATCACATACATTTAGTTGTAGACAGTCAGTGAAATTTTGCAGCAAAACTTATTTACTACTGAAGACACTATTATTATTACTAATACTACTACATCTACTATTATTAGTATTATTATTATTATTATTACCACTACTACATCTAGTACTAATATAATAATTATAATAATACATTAGAACCATCAATTGATTAAACAATTTAATCCATGTTCAAATAACTGCATGCAGCAATAAAAGCCTCTATTAAGAAAACAAGTACATCATATACTATATAAAAAATATTATTATTTTAACTAGGGATGGATATTGTTGTCAAATATTTTACTCATGGGTCTCAAAAAGGATTACTCATGGACTATGGGGGCGAAGCGTGTCCATCATGGCAATAATGCATTTTTTTAATTAAAAAACTGTTATGAAAATGAATGTTGACAAATAAAAATGACATGCAAATATGTCTATTAACATAAAAATAATGTTGAAAAATAATGAACATCAATGTTTTCGTAAAAGAAACCTCTAAAATGAGTAGCTGCATGCGTAATGTCTTTAAAACCGTATCGGTTTAATAATAAACCGTTGTAAAATTAGACCTTTTCGAAAATTGTTACATTTTCATATCATTTTATTTCTGTCAGTGTTAGATGAAGTGTTGATGAAGGCCTGTTTGGGTTGATATACGTTTAAATGTGTAGGCTTTTTAATACTATGTATTACTTAACGAGGAAACGTCCACTAATAATATTTATGTTTCAGTGTGTATTGCATTGTGAGGTAGCAGGCAACCAACTTTATTGCAGATCTTGTTTAGTTCCTTGAAGACGTTACAAGTTTCAGATGGGGGTTTACAGTCATGTGTGTAAGCTCTGGGATTCTTGAAAAGTTTGTGTGTTTTTATATATTTTTTTATATATAAATGCAGCCATAGGAGTGCGTTTGTGTTACCTCTCAAGATCCAACTCTGACATGTCTCTTATAAGTGCAGACCCTCAATTGTCCTTCTCGTATCTTGGCAACCAAGGCCTGTTCTTACAAACACCATCCAGAAGCACTCAGGGCTTCCCTGTGAGAGAGGACCCCCGCTTTTCATCTCTTAACCACCTCCAGTGAATGTGCGATCTTACCATTAGAGGTTCAAATTGAGATAATTAAGGTGCAACTGCCCCTGGTGCTGTGGCCGTTTTCTTTCTTCTTTCCCTTTTTGCATTGTTTTTTTTCCGTTGTCAAGGTACATCTGAGGGTAATCAAGCTCTGATGTGTGTGGGTGGTTGCCTGCATCTCTCTTAAACAATTGTTGTGGTTTATGGTTTATATTAGATGTTTTATTAGAAGCCACATCTTGAGACACATTATAAAGTTATTCACTATAAACTATTCTAACCTGTTCATTTATCATATTTTCATATATAAGATTTTTATTATACATATTTTTATAAATAAAAGATAATTGTTTTTTTCAAAAACTCAAAACCTTTGAACTGTAGTGTATTAGTACATTATATACGTTAGTAGATTGACCGGTAGTAGCATTTAGGAAACCTGTTTGGAAGCAGTTATTTTTCTGTTTGGTGCTTAGTACTAATGAAATTACACCCTTATCCCAAAATAAGTGTAAGCATTCCAGATGTCTGCTGTTTTTATGAAGCTTCCAGATTATCATGTGCAGCTGCTTGGGTTTTAATGGAATTTCATGTGTACGTTGGATGGTTAAAAGGCAGGAGTATGTCTTGTAAACCATCTCTGTTGACAGATTTAGTTGCATAACTGTATGATCTTCAAAGTATTTTCTATGTTGATTTAATTTCTTGCAAATTTCACTCACCTATCGTAATAAAATATGATAGGTTCTTATCAGTTCTTCTGCTCCATTGATGAATGATATGCAGTTAACACAGGATTTGTATTAAAGTGCCCTGTTATGCTTTTATAAATATTACCTTTTATCCATTGTACAATATAGCTGTCTGTGAATTAGGAGTGGGTGATATACTGGTAGACACAATTAACTGGTGGTAATTTGTCAACCGGTACAAATTTTGGCAAAAAACCAAAGTGCTTTTTGCCACCTGATTGGGCTTGAATGTTTAAATGCACATACCTATGTGTCAAAGTGGCCATGGATTTGCAAATAAAGAATAATTATAAAAGTGATAATGATGACAGCAGTAAACTTAGATGCTAATCAAACAACAACAAAAAAAGGAGAGATAATGACTGTATTGTAATAAGAATAAATGTATAGTTCATTTACTTTTTTAGACTAGAATTTAAAACTAATTTACTAATTTAGAATTAGTTTTTCTAAATGATATTGAAAATGGTGATAGGAATTATGAAATTTCAATTGTATAACATTTTTACATATAGCCTTACTTAAAACCGAAACAACTATATTGTGATTTATATATCATTATCGTGAAATAAAAGTACTTATATAAGATATGTGATATAAGATTTTGGAATTTTTAAATGTAACATTCTACAAACTTGTAAAGTCGAAAGTACACGAAAAATAAAATGATTGTCTCCCAAAAGAAAGAATTGACTCTGAAATGGCTAAACGAGTTGCCGGGAATTCCAGTCTCACTTCCGTGTCCTGCGTTCGTAACGCAGTAACACATTTGCATAACAACAATGCGAACAACATCTAGCGTATCAATGAGAAACGTTCTGTTCAAGTCGTTCTTGCGGTGGAGTTTCAGTTTGAATAACTAGTTCTTCAAGGCTCGTGGAAAGGAGTTTAGAGCGATTCTTTGAACTAGTTGTGTGAGAATCACTGAAAATTGGTGACATGCAATGTATATTGTGAGAAAATGTTTTTGTATGTAAACCTGTTGTAAAAACCTTATAATGGCATAATAGGGGCACTCCAGACAGCGGGTGGTTTTCATCGTTGATATTTTGTCAATATTTAGCAACCGCTTTCTCCTTATTCTTGTAATGATCTCCCACAAGATGAATGTGTCACGCGTGTAGCCGATTATTTCTGTAGAGTCTCTGGAATGCATCCTGATTCAAACCAAACTCTGCATGGTATTTTTTATTGCCGAACCACCCTCTGTTTCTCCTTTATTTGTCACCCATCTTTTTCTCATTTGCTCTCAGAAATGGGGCTTGTTTTGTGTGTATTTGTTAGACCCACATAATTCAAATCATGTATACACACTAATTTTATGATTATAAACGCCAGGCTGAATGTACTATATGTTATAGTCAACATGTTTTTCATGTAATTTTAGTTTGAACCAACCGTGTTTGGAATTCCAACTATTTTACTAATTGTGTTTACATAAGCACTTTTTGTTTAATTTAATCCCAAATTATTCCAATTAATGACGTGTGATTAATCAGTATCTAAGAGAAGCATCTTTGAATTGTTATATTTGTATCTGTCTTGAAGTCTCATTGACAACAAACCCAAACTCTTATCAGCACCATCCAGTGCATTTGCATTAAATATGATTTAATAGTGGGTCACTGTTTATGTCTGCCAAGACATTTTAGAAATCCTGACCAGATGATGTTTTAAGGCCATGTCTATGAAAAAGAACATGTATGTGTCACAGATCTGTCTTGATCCCCCCATTCCCTGTCTCCCTGTGTCATTCCATTCACTTGTCTCTTGATCAATCGCGTCGTCAGTCTTGTCACCTGTGTCTAATCACACCTTGGCATTAGCATACAAACAAAGAAATGTAGTAATGAATGAATTTAGACATAAATCCAAATCTAGATAAATGTATAAATAATACAAACAATAAATGTGGTAAAAATACAATTATACATAAGGAAATAAAAGTTTTGTTCGTTGTCAGTCAGTATACAAACAAGGATGTTTTTCAGATTTTCCGTTACGGTGTTCTTTTCATATTTAGGAATATTTGCAGGCTTTAGCGACTGCCGACAACTCGCTGGATCCTTCACTGGAAACCTAAAATAACTCTTTCCCACTAAACTTTTACTCTTTGAATTTGAATCCAGGAGATTGGAGCATTTGCCAAATCTACTTTTTTATGACAAAAAGTTTGCTTAGAAGTATTTCCTACTGAAGCAAGGTTGTATTTGACTCTGTTCAAGTGTATCCATAGCAAACTCGGAGTGGCCTTGGATGGCAACATGCCCAATGCATATGGGTGTGCAGATTTTCTTACCAATTTAAGCAAAAGGGAAGACGACAGCCTTTTTTTCTATTTTGTCTATCAGGTAGCACCAACAACAACAACAAAAATCGCCATTCTACCCATTTTGCCTACAGTGAAGCACCCTTTTAGCTCAATGGGAACTGATTTCATACATCAATTTTTGCAATTACTTATAACTGTATGGTCTAAAGGGCAATGTAGTTCTGAGAAAAGGCCTAGACTCATTTGTTTGGAATGCTAAGTATCAAGTACTATTTTTTTGGCCATTGTAATTTCTCTAACTATTAACAATGACAAACTTAGAAACCCTTGTTTTTGTATAGAGACAATAACAAATATCTCATATTTGTTTATTACGGGATCTTCTGCATTTTTCTTGTTGACAAAAGTAGTTGATGAACCTGAACGGAGTCCTTTAGTGTGATCAGAAGCAGATGTCTTCTCTCTAGAAATAAATTGTAGGTTCCTAAGCCAGTTCCAATGTTTGCATCATTGCTCATTTTCACTGTCAGGTTCCTGAACAGTCTTCAAAAGTTCTTCAAGGCCTTTCCATAGCACTGTCACTATTGCAAAAGGATACTGGAGGGAAGCCAGTTGGCCATGTTTTCATTTTCATTTTTGCATGGTAATCAGAAATAAGTTTCTCACCATGTTTTACATACAGCTAGGGTGAGGAGAACACTCAAACTCATGTTTTGAAGGGATTTAGCTCTGTAGAATGGCTATCAACCAGCATAGATTCAGAAGATGACACCGAGTCAAGAGGTATAGCTAGTCATTAAAACACTCAAAAATGATGAGTGCTTTCCTCACTCATGAAGAACAAAAGAAAAGTGTGATTCACGTTATTCCAGAACATCAGGCTTTAAATGGGAAATTTAGGATGCACTTGTAAAATAAATGGCCTTGTACGATATGTACTGACTTGTTTTTTCTGACATTCCTCAAAAAAGCAAAAGTAACAATTTGTATTCTTTCTTTCTCTCTCCACTTTCCAGGAAGAGAAACTCTATATCATATCCCTGTATTGGAGGCAGGCAAATGACCTCTTCTGCCAATATTCAAATCCTTTTTTCCCTCCCGGTCATTTTAAATACACATGCTTTCTAATAATACAGACACATAATACAACAATGAACAGACAAACAAACCCCAAGCGCTGAGAGATAAAAGTATTCATAAAAACAGTATACGTCTCTTCCTAAACTAATTGTTTAGAAACATTTCAAAAAAATATTCGCTATTATCTGGCTATTAGTATCTTTATTTTAGTGTTTAGCCAGAAATAAAAGGATTGTAATTAAATACTTGGTATCCGGGTCAAAAAACTCTTTATCAGTTAAAGTGAGGGGGATGAAATAATATTCAAATAAGTTTAATTTTAAATGAACTTTTATTTGTTTATCTTTGTTGTTGTTGCCGCTGTGTCCTTGTCTGTGTGACGCGATTTTATGTTGTCAGGAAAGATCAAATCATATTTGTATATGCGCTATTTCAGGGTTTGAAATGTGCATAAATGTTCACTGGACTAGATCTAATCTAATTAAATTTGCAGGTAAACTATTCAAATATATGACAGGGTTTGTTTAAAATAAGAAAGCGTCACATTGTCGTTGACGGTTGTTGTTGTTAGCTTTCTGCTTATAGCAAGTCTTAAAAACAAATGATGCTTTGAAGAAGTGTAAGGTCACCATTTATAATATAAATAATAATAATAATGTAATGCTGTTAATTTATAGGGATTTTAGTCTTTAGACTATAGTATTGAATATGTATGCATGTACAGTACCATGCATGCTTGTATGTATGTGTGTATACACTGTATGTATATGAGTAATGTTTTTTCCTGTTACGTTTTCATTCTTAAGAAAATGGGTCTATAAAAATATAAAGCTCACCCACATAACAGATGCCATTGTTTTGTAAATAACTGGGTCTTCGTGACTAAGGAACAGATTTCATGTTTGATGTCACATTTATTTGCCTCTCACTCTAGCAGTTGCTTTAACTTGTTTGCTGTTGTAGTGAGATATGACGTGTCTCTTGACATATTTTACTAGAAAAGGTGATGAACGACATTTTTGTCAGTATTTGTCCAGAAGGATGACTTTACTTCACCCACCGCTCTGCATTTTGTCTTTCTTATCTCAACTTAACTTTTTGATAAAGAGGTGATTTATCTGGATTAGGTACAAATAAGGGATTATGCAAAATGTGCAGAGTGTTGGTCCCCTAGGTCTAGGATACTCTAGGTACTAGGATACTCGCCAAGATCTATATTGACATAATTTTGTGTGCGTTCCCTCAATTCTGTGTTCCCACTCTTTGGTTACGTTTTGTGATTATTGCATTATTTTAGTGTCATTAGTGTTACCTTGATGGTGTTTGTTCTTTTGTGCATATGTCCGTGGATAGGCACCATCTACAGTATATTTGAGTATTGCCCGTGTTTTATCGACAGGCCGCTTACGATGAAGTCTGATTCATCATGTAGTTTTCTATTGTGCCTTGTGTATTATGGTGGTTTTCTGTACATTTTAAGGTAAAAAGTAGATTTTGATAATTCAAGAAGCTTGCTATATTGTACATTTTACAAACTTATAACCATATCTCAATGTAATGTAGGTGCTAATATGCCATCCCATAATACTCAAGTCTTTACAGTGTAAATGATAAAGTAAAACGTCCTGGCCAAAATTGTTTCTGCATTATTTTGTGTTTAATTTATGAAAACTGTTATATTTTTAAATGTGGAATTGCTCGGACATGGTGTGGAATGACCTGGCTCTCTCTGAGGGAGAGAAGTAAAAGGCCAAACTCTTTCTCATCTCAAGCTGCTGTGATGAAAATGTAATGTGCGCTTCTGCCATCCTTTGCCTTAATTGTACTTTTTCCTCTCTCCTTTTTTATCAGTTAACTGGATTAATATTTATAGAAAATGTTCCATGATGGCTCTAAAGAAACTGACTTTGCATACCATTAATTCCATCGCTCAGCTAAAAATGAGGCTTAGTTGGGGGTATCTCGTAACACCTGCCGTTTGCTAGATTAGCATTTATCATCATTAAGGTTGACCATTATGTTTTGGAGGGTTGATGGCAATATATAATTTAATATTTTGTTTTAATGCCACTATAGTAGAGAACTAGATATAGGTTCTAGTCAATTATTCAGCCCAATTATTCATAAGGTCTACTGAATTGTGAAAACCCATCTTTTTTGTATGCAATGCTTGAAAACTGTGCCAAGTTGGCACATCCATAACGGCAGACTTACCTAATTGTGGTGTTCTCTGGCAAATGCTAATCTAGCTGGACTGTGCTGAGCTGTCAGTATCCTGCCAGAGGTCATTTTTAAGGCTCTGGCCAATACAAGGAGATTTGGTGTGTCTCCCAGCACAGTTTCAAGAGCATGTATGAGATACTTGGAGAGCTGGAAAGGAACAACAACCCAGCAGCAGGACCAGTATCTGCTCCTTTGTGTGAGGAGGCACACTGCCAAGCTCTTCAAAATGACCTCCAACAGACTACTAGTGTGCATGTTTCTGACCAAACTGTCAGAAACAGACTTCATGAGGTGGCATGAGAGCCCGATGTCCTCTAGTGGGACCTGTGCTCACAGATCAGCAGCTTGCTTGGCATTTACCAGAGAACACCAGAATTGGCAAGTCTGTCATTGGCGCCCCTTTGTCTCCATGGATGACAGCACATGTGAGCACATGTTACAGACGTGAAAGAGTCTGGAGATGTCAAGGAGAACTTTATGCTGCATGCAACATAATCCAGCATGACTAGTTTGGCAATGGGTCAGTAAGGATCTGGGAAGGAGTAAACCCCCCCCCCCCCCCCCAAGCCCCCCAGGACTCCATCCGCTATCTCATCAGGACCATGCCCAGATGTCGTACGACAGAGTGCATACAGGGATGTGGCACATGGACTGTCACATAATTTTGTTCTTAAATTTTAGAATGAAAATGAATTTCATTTCTTTGAGATCCAATGTGTGATTTTAAGTGTTCTCTTAATGTTTTTGAGCAGTGTTTAATGTGTATAAACTTTCACATGTGAAACGTGATATTTTCAGACTGAAGTTTGCTCTCCCATAATTTTAAGACTCCCACACTCAGTTTTGGTGTCTCTGGAGAATCTGAGACCATTTTTAACTTGTCTAGATGGTTGTAAAAAATATTCTGTAATCTCAGCCCAGTCAATCCCAATGGGAATGTTTGGGCCAAAACAAAATCGGTCAGTTCTCTCATCACCCCCCCCCCCCCCCTCACATACACTGCCAGTTAGGACACACCTATTCATTCTTTATTTTTAATGTTTTAAACACTTTTTAATAATAGGAAGGAAAGTTATCAAAACAACACTTTATACTGTAACTATCATTGCAAGTTATGTTTTTTCTCAGAGCCTGAGCCTTTTTCAGATGTGCATCAGATGTGCACGTACATTTTGAGGGTCACCACAGCCAACATGCAAGTTAAAACACTGGTACTGAAGTATTTTATGCCATAAAGCTTGATTGAAACGTATTTAAAGGGGTTGTATTTTCTTTTTTTTCACTTTAGTTAGTGTGTAATGTTGCTGTTTGAGCATAAAAAAGATTAGCAAGGTTAAAAAGCTCAAAGTCCACTTGAAAGGGAGATTTTTTTCTCTCTTTATTTAACAGAATATACTTTTCAAGAACTACAATGAATGGAAAGATTTAGGAAAATTATCCTGGATTTATATTACCATACCTATCTGACAAATATGATTAAATGGTGGATAAAATCGTGTGTGTGTGTGTAAATATACAGTGTGTATATATATATATATATATATATATATATATATATGTGTATGTGTATGTGTATGTGTATGTGTATGTGTGTGTGTGTGTGTGTGTACAGTCATGCCTAAAATTTCAGGGGTGACAACAATTTTTCCAGAAAATCAAGTATTGCTCACAGAAAAGTTTTGCTACACGTTTATTCCCTTTGTGCATATTGGAAATAATTTTGTCTAGCCCATTTTTGGCATTATCAAATTTGCTCTTTTTCCTCCTTTTTTTTGTTTTGTTCCAATAAACACAAAGGGAATAAACATGTGTATAGCAATACTTTATTTTCTGGAAAAATTTCAGGGGTGCCAACAATTTTGGCCATGACTGTGTGTGTGTGTGTGTGTGTGTGTGTGTGTGTGTGTGTGTGTGTGTGTGTGTGTGTGTGTGTGTGCAAACTAACTGCATCTAGGGAGACAGACATTCAATGTAGCTATGGTAGGCAGACATGAAGAATTTCTCAGAAGTTCTCACAGTAGAGCCTGGTGCTTGCAACACCAAGGTCAAGGGTTCGATTCCCAGTGAAAGCAAGAACTGATTAGATTGTCAATATGTTCCTTGAATGCAATGTAAGTCGCTTCGGATAAAAGCGCTTGTCAAATGCATAAATGTAAATGTACATTCTGTCATCATTTACTCATGTCATTCCAAATCTGTATTACTTTTTTGATTGTTTTGGTAAATTTGGTAAATTATGCAAACACATTAAACGTATCAGAATTTAGTAATAATATATAGTATTATAGTAATAATTTATGTGAACTACATTCAGTCAGTCAGTCAGCCAGGTAGATTTAATTAAATCATTCATTTTTCTGAACTGAATCCATTGATTAATATTTGTAAAGACTTTTTAAAAGTAAAATGTGAGCAAGATTCTAGAATGAAATTTCATTTTTGTGTGAACTATCCTTTAATTTGTCATCCCTTTTTAAGAGGAGCTATTTCTAATCAATTTATTATCTTTAGAGAAGTTGATTAAAGGCTTGTTTTCCTTCTGTTGCTTCTGCAATTCTTTACACGGGTGTGATAAAGCTTACTCATTATGTTACCAAATATAGCCTAGACAGATATGCAGTGTTGTGGATTCTACCGTTATCCTGTACTATATATGAATGTAGGCCAGCAAATAATCTTCTCGCAGAAATCCACAGTAAAGACCCCCAGAATTCATTTTGCTGAATATTTTGACTGGTTAGTTGATAATGCTTTACTAATAAAAGTGTTATACTCATGTTTAACACATTGTCATATTTAAACCACTGCACAGAAAGATTTTAACACCAATATTTGCTAAGAAAATGTGAGAGAAAGTGTGCAGAATTTGTGCAATGCTATGATTCACACATACACTACAGTAGCACTTAGCATGCCTCAAATGGGTTTCTTACCAGTCCATTTAAAGTCATGGAAAAAAAACTCTGATGCATTAAAACAAAGTGGAAAATTGATGACCTCACCATATCAGTCCTCTGGGACGTGTTTAAAGAGCGTTAGCCTGTGACGTATGTTCTCCTCTTGCTCCTATTTGCTTCTCCTTATAGCCCAGTTTGCCTTTAAGTGATTAGGCTGAACAAAACAAAGTGAGGTTCACAGGTCTCTCATATGTATCAGTAACAGCTGTTATTTGGATCCAAGCTCTGAGCTTTGTGAATTCCATGAATACAACAGCGAGCATTTGTGGCACATGGACAGACCAGAGCAGCTCAATCCAGGGAAACAATATCCCAGCTGTCTAGCTGTGCCTTCACTCTGTGAGCCCATATGCTTGTTAATATAACAAGATATTTGTGCTAATCACAGGGTGGCCATGGTAAATCCAGGTGACTGAAACAAGGCCACAGGTGCTCATATCATGCAATAAAATGCTCTGTGTAACGGTAGCATGGATTGGTTTCTAATGATGCCGAATGTGCCAAGGAACTGTGTTGAATTCATTATTTGGAGACACAGCATGGCTAAAAATCTGCATGTAGTTTCACAGCATTTACTAATCAATATCTAGCATAGTTCTCACTCAAAAAGGTTATGCACAAAAAGACCAAGACTTTGATTTTCCACCAAAATAAAAGCTTTCAAGGTTTGAAAAGGAAGAACTTCAAAAAGCTATAAATGTTAGTATTGTAATTGTAAAAACAATTATTTCTTATGTTACAAAACGACCGTAAAAGTACATTTTACTTTTACAGTTAAGTATTATATATTCTTAATTTTATCTCTAATAATAATTATATAATTATCTCTAATAATAATAATTTCTCTCTTTCTCTCTCTCTCCCCCCCCCTCCCCAAATCGTACAGTCAAATTCTTTCCTCCAACTTCCTGATCAATTTATTATCTTTAGAGAAGTTGATTAAAGGCTTGTTTTCCTTCTTTTGCTTCTGTAATTCTTTACACGGGTGTGATATGGCTTACTCATTATGTTACCAAATATAGCCTAGACAGATATGCAGTGTTGTGGATTCTACCGTTATCCTGTACTATATATGAATGTAGGCCAGCAAAGAATCTTCTCGCAGAAATCCACAGTAAAGACCCCCAGAATTCATTTAGCTAAATATTTTGACTGGTTAGTTGATGATGCTTTACTAATAAAAGTGTTATACTCTGAACTCATGTTTAACACATTGTCATATTTAAACCACTGCACGGAAAGATTTTAACGGCAATATTTGCTAAGAAAATGTGAGAGGAAATGTGCAGAATTTGTGCAATGCTTTGATTTTCAAATTTTTATTATTAATTATCTCTAATAATAATAATTTCTCTCTCTCTCCCCCCTCCCCAAATCGTACAGCCAAATTCTTTCCTCC
Source organism: Rhodeus uyekii (assembly GCA_037043235.1). NCBI lineage: Eukaryota > Metazoa > Chordata > Actinopteri > Cypriniformes > Acheilognathidae > Rhodeus > Rhodeus uyekii. The sequence goes on from JAWRVZ010000006.1 coordinate 2,773,749, forward strand.
AACTTCCTGATAAATTTATTATCTTTAGAGAAGTTGATTAAAGGCTTGTTTTCCTTCTGTTGCTTCTGCAATACTTTACACGAGTGCGATAAAGCTTACCAAATATGTTACCAAATTCAATACAGTAATACTTCAGTTTACGAGTGACGGTGTACGAGCATTGTATCGGAGTGCGAGAAAAATATTCCCCGGCCCACGCGTATTTTTGTGTGGAAAAGTCCTAACGCTCAGCATCTTCGCACACATTTTTACTGGAAATATCCTAACGACAGCCTCGCATAAAATAGTCACGCGGTTCCAACCCCTTTATCACCCCTTAACTCGTTCATTCTCTCAGCGTCGCTCGGTTTAGTTGCATCATTCACCACAGTGATACTTTTATAAGTGATTTACAGCAGTTTTACCTCGTGTTGTTAACATTAATTGTGATCGCTATTGTTTAAATAGTGAAATATATACAACATATAGAAAGAAGGTACTACAAAATCCTCCCTGTAAGCAGTAACACCCTCCTCTCGTCTCCTTCACGCCAACAGCGACGCTACTCAAAGGTAAATTGTCAAGTATTTTTAGAGTTTAATTGTCAATTATTAATTAGTATTTATATGAGATCTTAATGGTTATAATTTTAACTGTAATTAATAAGGTAAAACCCCAAAATAATTAAAATGGGCATTTATGGTCATGTGGAAAGAATCAAGTGATTTTTATTGCATTCTTATGGGGAAAATTGTTTGGTATACGAGAATTTTGGAGAATACCAGTTACGAGCTCACTCTTGGAATGAATTAAACTCGTAAACCGAAGTATTACTGTATACTTATTCAATATTGTTAAATTGTTGCCCTTGTTGTTTCACCTGTTTGCCTGCATTTTTTTTTATGATTCCTTCTAAAATATAGTATTTAGACATGTACAAGGGGTTGCTAGTTAAAGTTAAATAATCAAATTGGAAAGTGTTTTATGTTAGATATTACTGCCATCCACATAACGGTGCAATGACACCACACCGACACAGCACTTTGCAACGAATGGGAGGGTTGTGAATCAGAATTTTGGGGTCCTAAGAATTTTGGGTTAATCATTTTAAACTGATGATCAGACACATTTTTTGTGCCATTATGGTAATTATTGCTAAAGAGAGAAAAAGTGTTATTTTGCTCCTCTCTCAATGATGAGTGAGAGGGAGATTTTCACACTCCTGTTTTAGTCAATGAAGAACAGTAGCGTTTAACACAGTTGTGCCTCAATAAATCCATTGCACTTTATTTATCTCGAAGAAGCAGAGTAGATTTGACATCGTTTAACAACCACGCTGAGTCACTCACAGGAAACTTGTTCACTCTGTCTAAATGCCATACCTTTTCAGGAAATGTTCTTGTTTTAATCCCCCGATCTTCCAGATTTTCTGTCTAGTTTGTTTCCATCCGTTTAAGCAACAGGAAAGAATTAAGTCGCGTATTTGCATCAGATGGGTCGATCTGCAAATGTGATTTAATCTTTTCAGGATGAACTTGATATGTTTCTTTATGAAAGGAAAGTTCCGTGTTCATCTAATTTTCATTGTTTAAAAAAAAGAAAAACAGAATTGATATCTTTTTCCTATTTCTGCTCCATATTTTTGCATTCCACCATGTTATTTTGCTAGGAGATGTAAAATTGCTGTATGCAGAAATGAGGTGGACATGTGTGTACATCAACCATCGAGGATGAACTTGACTGTATTCAAGGTGCGATTGCCACGGCAACTGAATGATTCTTTTGCGGCCTTGGTAGCAAGAGTCTCTGCAAATAGTCAAGACTCCAGTGGGAGGAAAAGCTGGAATCTTTGACAAGTTATATAAAACTAGGGCTGTTGACAAGTTAATTTAATACAATTTAAAAAAGAATTCAATTAATCATGCTCCTTGAACCCTAAATATCTACCTAGATTTCCAGATGTGATTAATTTGATTAAATTATTATTATTATTAAAAAAATTGAGTATGTTTTAAAGGTTTAGCTGGGCAAATACATCCTTAAATATGGATTATGCTGTCGTTATCATTATGCTGTTTTAAAAACACCCCACTCTGGTGTTTCTCCAGCAAAGATATTCCATAAATGTACCTCATGCAGCAATTGGAAATGGGAGTAATTCCAAACTGTCAAGCCTCTACATTTCTGCTGTAGCAAGTGTGCAAACAAACATAACTTGTAATTAATGTAATCGTTCTCTTAAAAAAAATGTATTCTGTAAACATTTGTTTACTGATTTTAGAAGCAACCGTTCGCACATCTCTGAGCAGTGATGGATTTTTTTTCTTCTTGAAGGAATCTGTGTTTTGAAAGTAATCCAGTGACTGATTCAGTGACTCACTTCTTGGGTCAGTCACTTAAGGAATCTGTTTTTTGGATTGAATCGGTTGTATAAATTATGTAATGAGATGACTCAATTAAAAAGATTACTTCATCTGACTTTCTAGAGTGAAACTCCCTTCTTTTTCTATTTAATGGGAGCACTTGTACTTGTTCAGTTAGGCATTGCGTCCAGCCGACTGTACAGTTGCCTGGTTACATATGAACTGGTATGAAGGATGGTGCCAGGACTTGAACATATGAAGGAAACATTGGCTCAGTGGGACCAATCTGGCGGTCAGCCCCCTCCTGCCCTCTGCTCCCCCTGCTAGCCTGGCCCTCTGGGCTGCTCTTTCCATTGTCTCAAAGCCAACAATTGGCACTTTTGAGAAATCTTGTAATTAGGAAAGCAAGGAGTATGAGAGCTTTTGAGTTATTGCTTGAAGAAAGCATTAGAAATGTGAAGGCAAAAGTGGGCAAAAATTGTTACAAATATTTAAAGGTGTGAGATTAAGTAGCAGTATTTTGCCTAAAAGTTGATCTGACATACATGGTTTTGGTTGTTAAACTGTTTGATATTTCAATATTAAATTGTTTATCCCATCTCAATTTAATATCCAAAGAACATATACACTGTGGCTCTATAGTGCATATTAGAGCAGGGTATTGTCATAAATTTCACGATTCAACTCGCTTTTGATTTGACAAATTATCTCAAGGAAAGGAAAAAAAAAACTAACTGTCAGTTTACATTCACCTGTCCTAAAGGATTATTAGGAAGACCATACTAATACTGTGTTTGACTCCCTTTCGACTTCAGAACTGCTTTAATCCTATGTGGCATTGATTCAACAAGATGCTGAAAGCATTTTTTAAAAATGTTGGCACATATTGATAGGATAGATCTGGCAGGTGATGGAGATTTGTGGGATGCACATCCAGGACACGAAGCTCCCATTCCACCACATCCCAAAGATGCTCTATTGGGTTGAGATCTGGTGACTGTGGGGGCCATTTTAGTACAGTGAACTCTTTGTCATGTTCAAGAAACCAATTTGAAATGATTCGAGCCGTGGTATTTAAACAACGCCCAATTGGCTCTGAGGGGCCTAAAGTGTGCCAAGAAAACATCCCCCACACCATTACACCACCACCACCAGCCTGCACAGTGGTAACAAGGCATGATGGATCCATGTTCTCATTCTGTTTACACCAAAGTCTGACTCTACCATCTGAATGAATCCCAGTAACTGAGCAGATTGTGAAATACTCAGACCAGCCTGTCTGGCACCAACAACCATGCCACACTCAAAATTGTTTAAATCACCTTTCCCATTCTGACATTCAGTTTGGAGTTAAGGAGATTGTCTTGACCAGGAACACACCCCCTTGGTTGATTAGATAATTGCATTAATGAGAAATTGAACAGGTGTTCCTAATAATCCTTTAGGTGAGCGTAGGTGATATATTGAAGAACATAAATTATAATTAATATGTAATATGGTGCACATATATATGTATGTATATGTGTGACCTTGTTTACAAGCAGTTTTAATGGCGTCTTTCTGTGGTTGATACACTGAACGATGATATGGATTTCAGTAAGTTGTTCTGTATCTTTCAACATACCTTCAGATGTTCAATCCTGTTTATTTGTAGATGTAACAAATAATTAATTGAATTATTTAAATTAAAGCGGTATTAAAGCAGAGATTTAAGAATCGATAAAAAAAAGACATAAAAAATGTACTCCGCCCTTATGCATATACATAAACATGCAAACACACACACATACATGTATATCTTTGTTTCAACTTCTCTATCTGTTAAAGAATAAGTTTGCTGATTTCCAACCAGCTTTGTATTTTTACAATGTCAGTATTGTAAATGAACAATGTATACTCTTTCTGTGTTTAAAACTACAGGTCTAACTTCTGCATTCTTGTACTTCCATATTTTACCTGTGAATACTATTATTGGGTGCTGTTTGAGACCCAACAAATGGCTTTATTTATCTAATATATAACCAAGAGTGGTAAGAAACAGTTCCGGTTATATTTCCACTTGAGATTGGTTGCACGATTACATTCGTTAGCTAACTGTGCTGGCAAAATGCATGTAGTAATTTTGCCACTCTGGATTGGTAATTTGTCTGGATTCCAGACAATTTTGCTATTTGAGTGAAGTTAATAATAAAATTGAAAGAAATATCTGATAATCCTCCATAACGCAGTCGCTATTTACGTCTCATATCATCTGTAAACAATACCAAGGCAATGACTGAAACATTTGTATTACATTACAAAGAGCTCTCTTATCAGCTCCACAGTGGAAAATTAAACCATATCTGTACTGGCTGGGTTGCATTGGCACGGAATGGAGTGGTTAAGTAACGAGAACGGTTTAACCGGATAGCGGAGAAGTGGCTAAAGCGATTCTCTGTATAGAATTCGGTTTTGCATCTGGATTTTACGCTTCCGGCATCACTGGTTGTGCAGAGATCCCTTTATCTTTTTAACTTTAAGTGTAGACCATGAAAATGTATTGAGATTCAACATTTTTTCAAATATTGATATCACTATTGATTGTAAGCCACAAAAATAAATTAATTTATGACTATACAATTTTGAACATAAGTTCAAGGTTATTTTGATCCCTTTTAATGTTTGCCAAAGAATTTGTACTCTTAAAAGCCTAAGAAGTTTTGGAGTCTAAACTCCAAAGTTGAGGAATGTCATTAGTGTGTCAACAGCACGGTTTGTAGACTGACTGTGTACTCTGTACGAGGTTGAAATTCTCATGCCCGGGCTTAGTGCAGTTTCTGGTTAGCTGCGCTCCACATTAGCAGCTTTCCCTGAGCTCAGTAATGGGGGCTCAGAGGACCTGAACAATACTGCCCACTGTCCAAACTTTTGTCCTCTGCAACCATAATCCATAAGCGATCAAAAGGTGAAACATGTGAATTAGCCCAACAAATACTGCATTTAATGAGCTTGAAAATAAAAGGTGTATTTCCAACATGAACTGCAGAGGTTTCTATTAACATCCATTGAAACGTTTGTCTTTTGGCTGTGCGATTGTTAAGTTGGCTTGAGAAAGCCAACTTAGTGATATTGTATCTAAACTTATTATTATTATTATTAAGTTGGCTTGAGAAAGCCAACTTAGTGATATTGTATCTAAACTTATTATTAAGTTGGCTTGAGAAAGCCAACTTAGTGATATTGTATCTAAACTTATTATTATTATTATTATTAAGTTGGCTTGAGAAAGCCAACTTAGTGATATTGTATCTAAACTTATTATTATTATTATTATTAAGTTGGCTTGAGAAAGCCAACTTAGTGATATTGTATCTAAACTTATTATTATTATTATTCTTCTTACCTAAAATTCTCAATGCATCTCCTCCTAGAGCTTTAAAGCTACAACCACTAAACTCTGCTCAGACTTCAGACCTGTTCTGACTTGAGTTGCTATCCCTTTTCAGACTGATCAGACTTATGATTTTTGATAAAACTGAAGATTAAAGTCATAAAATCTCCATAGACTTTCACTAATGAAGTGAAAACTGAATTTTAGATAGAGCGTCCACTCCATCTGTTGGTAACATCACAACATTACACCTGATATATAATACATTTCAATACAGTATGTGTGAACATGTCCATTCCAATGGGCATGCATTTTATTTTTTTAAATCCTGAAAAAAAACTTGCAGGTCTACAATCGATTTTTTACTTTAATTAGTAAGTTAAATCTCTCTATTTTACATTCATAATATCACAAAATTACACCCCTGTCAGTGAGAGCACTGAAGTTTGAACGAATCAGAGCGCTGCAATTCAAAGCCTCAAAGCTTTTCAAAGCCGCCATTACTGCTGGAGAGAGAGATCATAATCTCCTAAAATAGATTTATGTGAGAGAGTTTATGATCAAACGGAAATTGTTTCCGATTATCAAGTAACCGCTGCAGCGTGTTTCCTTGAAGATTTATGCACTTATATGGCCAAATTCTGACTCTCATTCGTCTTTACTCGGCAACGGAGTACATTACTATGGGGAAGGTAAGTGAAGTTTAAACGCGCGTCCTCCTGGACTCGCGCCAACGCATAACCGTCTAAGCACCTACGTTTATTTATAGCGCTCATTTATGTACTTTATTGCCGAATTCTGACTCTCGCTCGTGTGTTCACGGGGAAGACACATGTAAAAAGGCTTCCCTGAGCAGCGCGCGCTGACTCTCTTCAAATGCAGCGTCTAACAGTCAAAGTTATTTATAACTAATTCTTGAGTATATAGTTACATTGTGTTAATTCTTTTATCTGCTTTTAACTAAAGTCTGACTCCTGTTCTCGAGTTCAAACGCGCTTCCTGAGCAGATTCGCTGATAGATCGATGTTTTGTGAACACTTAAACAATAAATGAAATAAGATTTTTAAAGGATGCAAAAAACATGGCAGATCGATTCAAACTGTAAACTGCTTGAGATTAAAAAAAACTGCATTACTCTGCTGCATTACATGAGCAGGAATTATTTAAAAAATACTAATATTTAAGTTATTTTGTTTCCCATGGAGGAAGGCTTTATACAAATATTACATTGCGTTGATTCCTTTATCTGCTATAATTGCCGTGTTGAACTGAAGATCGAGTCAATCTGAAAACTGCTTGAGATTAGAAAAAACTGCATTACTCTCCTCATTGTACTTTAGCAGGAATTATTTTAAAAATACTAATATTTAAGTTTGTTTCCCATGAAGGAAGGATTTACATATACATCTAAAAAGTATGTATTAGAGGCTCCATATACGCGCGTCCTCCCGCATTCGCGCGTCCACGCCTAAGCGCCTACGTTTATTTATAGCGCCTAAATCTATTCACACACATACATGCATATCTATCTACATTTATATTGTAAATATAAAGGGCTCCATATACATTCAGTGTAACTGCTGTCTGTTTTGAAAGTGGTAAGACTACATAAATAATGCTTAATTACATCTTTAAAATAGAAATAAAACAAAGTATTATTCACAGTATCACAGTACCATTTATTTATATATATATATATATATATACACACATACACACACATCTATTTCGTATATATAAAAGGCTACATATAGTGTAACTGTGGTGTAACTGCAGTCTCTTTTGAAAGTGATTAGCCTATATTAATAATGCTTAATTACAGCTTTAAAATAGAAATAAAACAAAGTATTATTCACAGTATCATATATATATATATATATATATACACACACACACACACCTCTATACATATTATATATATATATATATATATACACATCTATTTAGTATATATAAAAGGCTACATATACATGCAGTGTAACTGCAGTCTCTTTTGAAAGTGATTAGCCTATACTAATAATGCTTAATTACAGCTTTAAAATAGAAATTAAACAAAGTATTTTTTGCATTAGTGAAAACTGACCGTTAAAAGCCAAGGATGTAATTAAACCGTAAACATTTTTTATAAACTAATTACAATTTTCCAACACTTTGAGGATCAAAAAGCATAATTATAACTTATTTTTAAGTTTAAACTCTCAAAACTTTTCAAGCTAATTAACGATAAATCTTGCTAACAATATGCTAATTCAGCAAATTCTTGCCAGCAACATGCTTATTTATGTTAAATGTTGCTAATGACTTCGGAATTCATACTAAATCTTGCTAGCAACAAGATAATTAACATTAAATCTTGCTAGCAAAATTGATCATCAATTGATTAAAGATTAAATTATGATCAAAGAACATAACGACACCTTAGTAACTGCCTAGAAACAACGCAAGGCAATAACTAACAAGAGTATATATGCTCAAGATCTAATTCTTTCCATCTATCCATCTGTAAACTTTCAAAACTTTTTAAGCTTTTACAAATAAATTTAACTTTCAGGCTAGGCTTTCTCAAGCCAACTGAAGTTTATATCATAAACTTCCTCTATCTAGTTATTATTATTATTCTTCTTACCTAAAATTCTCAATGCATCTCCTCCTAGAGCTTTAAAGCTACAACCACTAAACTCTGCTCAGACTTCAGACCTGTTCTGACTTGAGTTGCTATCCCTTTTCAGACTGATCAGACTTATGATTTTTGATAAAACTGAAGATTAAAGTCATAAAATCTCCATAGACTTTCACTAATGAAGTGAAAACTGAATTTTAGATAGAGCGTCCACTCCATCTGTTGGTAACATCACAACATTACACCTGATATATAATACATTTCAATACAGTATGTGTGAACATGTCCATTCCAATGGGCATGCATTTTATTTTTTTAAATCCTGAAAAAAAACTTGCAGGTCTACAATCGATTTTTTACTTTAATTAGTAAGTTAAATCTCTCTATTTTACATACATAATATCACAAAATTACACCCCTGTCAGTGAGAGCACTGAAGTTTGAACGAATCAGAGCGCTGCAATTCAAAGCCTCAAAGCTTTTCAAAGACGCCATTACTGCTGGAGAGAGAGATCATAATCTCCTAAAATAGATTTATGTGAGAGAGTTTATGATCAAACGGAAATTGTTTCCGATTATCAAGTAACCGCTGCAGCGTGTTTCCTTGAAGATTTATGCACTTATATGGCCAAATTCTGACTCTCATTCGTCTTTACTCGGCAACGGAGTACATTACTATGGGGAAGGTAAGTGAAGTTTAAACGCGCGTCCTCCTGGACTCGCGCCAAAGCATAACCGTCTAAGCACCTACGTTTATTTATAGCGCTCATTTATGTACTTTATTGCCGAATTCTGACTCTCGCTCGTGAGTCAATATACATTGGAAAAGGCTTCCCTGAGCAGCGCGCGCGCTGACTCTCTTCAAATGCAGCGTCTAACAGTCAAAGTTATTTATAACTAATTCTTGAGTATATAGTTACATTGTGTTAATTCTTTTATCTGCTTTTAACTAAAGTCTGACTCCTGTTCTCGAGTTCAAACGCGCTTCCTGAGCAGATTCGCTGATAGATCGATGTTTTGTGAACACTTAAACAGTAAATGAAATAAGATTTTTAAAGGATGCAAAAAACATGGCAGATCGATTCAAACTGTAAACTGCTTGAGATTAAAAAAATTGCATTACTCTGCTGCATTACATGAGCAGGAATTATTTAAAAAATACTAATATTTAAGTTATTTTGTTTCCTATGGAGGAAGGCTTTATACAAATATTACATTGCGTTGATTCCTTTATCTGCTATAATTGCCGTGTTGAACTGAAGTCTGACATGGCAGATCGAGTCAATCAGAAAACTGCTTGAGATTAGAAAAAACTGCATTACTCTCCTCATTGTACTTTAGCAGGAATTATTTTAAAAATACTAATATTTAAGTTTGTTTCCCATGAAGGAAGGATTTACATATACATCTAAAAAGTATGTATTAGAGGCTCCATATACGCGCGTCCTCCCGCATTCGCGCGTCCACGCCTAAGCGCCTACGTTTATTTATAGCGCCTAAATCTATTCACACACATACATGCATATCTATCTACATTTATATTGTAAATATAAAGGGCTCCATATACATTCAGTGTAACTGCTGTCTGTTTTGAAAGTGGTAAGACTACATAAATAATGCTTAATTACATCTTTAAAATAGAAATAAAACAAAGTATTATTCACAGTATCACAGTACCATTTATATATATATATATATATATATATATATATATATATATATATATATACACACACATACACACACATCTATTTCGTATATATAAAAGGCTACATATAGTGTAACTGTGGTGTAACTGCAGTCTCTTTTGAAAGTGATTAGCCTATATTAATAATGCTTAATTACAGCTTTAAAATAGAAATAAAACAAAGTATTATTCACAGTATCATATATATATATATATATATATATATATATATATATATATATATATATATATATATATATATATATATATACACACACACACACACACCTCTATACATATATATATATATATATATATATATATATATATATACACATACACATCTATTTAGTATATATAAAAGGCTACATATACATGCAGTGTAACTGCAGTCTCTTTTGAAAGTGATTAGCCTATACTAATAATGCTTAATTACAGCTTTAAAATAGAAATTAAACAGAGTATTTTTTGCATGAGTGAAAACTGACCGTTAAAAGCCAAGGATGTAATTAAACCGTAAACATTTTTATAAACTAATTACAATTTTCCAACACTTTGAGGATCAAAAAGCATAACTATAACTTATTTTTAAGTTTAAACTCTCAAAACTTTTCAAGCTAATTAACGATAAATCTTGCTAACAATATGCTAATTCAGCAAATTCTTGCCAGCAACATGCTTATTTATGTTAAATGTTGCTAATGACTTCGGAATTCATACTAAATCTTGCTAGCAACAAGATAATTAACATTAAATCTTGCTAGCAAAATTGATCATCAATTGATTAAAGATTAAATTATGATCAAAGAACATAACGACACCTTAGTAACTGCCTAGAAACAACGCAAGGCAATAACTAACAAGAGTATATATGCTCAAGATCTAATTCTTTCCATCTATCCATCTGTAAACTTTCAAAACTTTTTAAGCTTTTACAAATAAAGCATCTCCTCCTAGAGCTTTAAAGCTACAACCACTAAACTCTGCTCAGACTTCAGACCTGTTCTGACTTGAGTTGCTATCCCTTTTCAGACTGATCAGACTTATGATTTTTGATAAAACTGAAGATTAAAGTCATAAAATCTCCATAGACTTTCACTAATGAAGTGAAAACTGAATTTTAGATAGAGCGTCCACTCCATCTGTTGGTAACATCACAACATTACACCTGATATATAATACATTTCAATACAGTATGTGTGAACATGTCCATTCCAATGGGCATGCATTTTATTTTTTTAAATCCTGAAAAAAAACTTGCAGGTCTACAATCGATTTTTTACTTTAATTAGTAAGTTAAATCTCTCTATTTTACATTCATAATATCACAAAATTACACCCCTGTCAGTGAGAGCACTGAAGTTTGAACGAATCAGAGCGCTGCAATTCAAAGCCTCAAAGCTTTTCAAAGCCGCCATTACTGCTGGAGAGAGAGATCATAATCTCCTAAAATAGATTTATGTGAGAGAGTTTATGATCAAACGGAAATTGTTTCCGATTATCAAGTAACCGCTGCAGCGTGTTTCCTTGAAGATTTATGCACTTATATGGCCAAATTCTGACTCTCATTCGTCTTTACTCGGCAACGGAGTACATTACTATGGGGAAGGTAAGTGAAGTTTAAACGCGCGTCCTCCTGGACTCGCGCCAACGCATAACCGTCTAAGCACCTACGTTTATTTATAGCGCTCATTTATGTACTTTATTGCCGAATTCTGACTCTCGCTCGTGTGTTCACGGGGAAGACACATGTAAAAAGGCTTCCCTGAGCAGCGCGCGCTGACTCTCTTCAAATGCAGCGTCTAACAGTCAAAGTTATTTATAACTAATTCTTGAGTATATAGTTACATTGTGTTAATTCTTTTATCTGCTTTTAACTAAAGTCTGACTCCTGTTCTCGAGTTCAAACGCGCTTCCTGAGCAGATTCGCTGATAGATCGATGTTTTGTGAACACTTAAACAATAAATGAAATAAGATTTTTAAAGGATGCAAAAAACATGGCAGATCGATTCAAACTGTAAACTGCTTGAGATTAAAAAAAACTGCATTACTCTGCTGCATTACATGAGCAGGAATTATTTAAAAAATACTAATATTTAAGTTATTTTGTTTCCCATGGAGGAAGGCTTTATACAAATATTACATTGCGTTGATTCCTTTATCTGCTATAATTGCCGTGTTGAACTGAAGATCGAGTCAATCTGAAAACTGCTTGAGATTAGAAAAAACTGCATTACTCTCCTCATTGTACTTTAGCAGGAATTATTTTAAAAATACTAATATTTAAGTTTGTTTCCCATGAAGGAAGGATTTACATATACATCTAAAAAGTATGTATTAGAGGCTCCATATACGCGCGTCCTCCCGCATTCGCGCGTCCACGCCTAAGCGCCTACGTTTATTTATAGCGCCTAAATCTATTCACACACATACATGCATATCTATCTACATTTATATTGTAAATATAAAGGGCTCCATATACATTCAGTGTAACTGCTGTCTGTTTTGAAAGTGGTAAGACTACATAAATAATGCTTAATTACATCTTTAAAATAGAAATAAAACAAAGTATTATTCACAGTATCACAGTACCATTTATTTATATATATATATATATATATATACACACATACACACACATCTATTTCGTATATATAAAAGGCTACATATAGTGTAACTGTGGTGTAACTGCAGTCTCTTTTGAAAGTGATTAGCCTATATTAATAATGCTTAATTACAGCTTTAAAATAGAAATAAAACAAAGTATTATTCACAGTATCATATATATATATATATATATATACACACACACACACACCTCTATACATATTATATATATATATATATATATACACATACACATCTATTTAGTATATATAAAAGGCTACATATACATGCAGTGTAACTGCAGTCTCTTTTGAAAGTGATTAGCCTATACTAATAATGCTTAATTACAGCTTTAAAATAGAAATTAAACAAAGTATTTTTTGCATTAGTGAAAACTGACCGTTAAAAGCCAAGGATGTAATTAAACCGTAAACATTTTTTATAAACTAATTACAATTTTCCAACACTTTGAGGATCAAAAAGCATAATTATAACTTATTTTTAAGTTTAAACTCTCAAAACTTTTCAAGCTAATTAACGATAAATCTTGCTAACAATATGCTAATTCAGCAAATTCTTGCCAGCAACATGCTTATTTATGTTAAATGTTGCTAATGACTTCGGAATTCATACTAAATCTTGCTAGCAACAAGATAATTAACATTAAATCTTGCTAGCAAAATTGATCATCAATTGATTAAAGATTAAATTATGATCAAAGAACATAACGACACCTTAGTAACTGCCTAGAAACAACGCAAGGCAATAACTAACAAGAGTATATATGCTCAAGATCTAATTCTTTCCATCTATCCATCTGTAAACTTTCAAAACTTTTTAAGCTTTTACAAATAAATTTAACTTTCAGGCTAGGCTTTCTCAAGCCAACTGAAGTTTATATCATAAACTTCCTCTATCTAGTTAAGTTGGCTTGAGAAAGCCAACTTAGTGATATTGTATCTAAACTTATTATTATTATTATTCTTCTTACCTAAAATTCTCAATGCATCTCCTCCTAGAGCTTTAAAGCTACAACCACTAAACTCTGCTCAGACTTCAGACCTGTTCTGACTTGAGTTGCTATCCCTTTTCAGACTGATCAGACTTATGATTTTTGATAAAACTGAAGATTAAAGTCATAAAATCTCCATAGACTTTCACTAATGAAGTGAAAACTGAATTTTAGATAGAGCGTCCACTCCATCTGTTGGTAACATCACAACATTACACCTGATATATAATACATTTCAATACAGTATGTGTGAACATGTCCATTCCAATGGGCATGCATTTTATTTTTTTAAATCCTGAAAAAAAACTTGCAATCGATTTTTTACTTTAATTAGTAAGTTAAATCTCTCTATTTTACATACATAATATCACAAAATTACACCCCTGTCAGTGAGAGCACTGAAGTTTGAACGAATCAGAGCGCTGCAATTCAAAGCCTCAAAGCTTTTCAAAGACGCCATTATTGCTGGAGAGAGAGATCATAATCTCCTAAAATAGATTTATGTGAGAGAGTTTATGATCAAACGGAAATTCTTTCCGATTATCAAGTAACCGCTGCAGCGTGTTTGCTTGAAGATTTATGCACTTATATGGCCGAATTCTGACTCTCATTCGTCTTTACTCGGCAACGGATTTTCTACTATGGGAAAGGTAAGTGAAGTTTAAACGCGCGTCCTCTCCTGGACTCGCGCCAACGTATAACCGTCTAAGCGCCTACGTTTATTTATGTACTTTATTGCTGAATTCTGACTCTCGCTCGTGTATACATAGGGAATGCAGAAACATGAATATACATTGGAAAGGCTTCCCTGAGCAGCGCGCGCGCTGACTCTCTTCAAATGCAGCGTCTAACAGTCAAAGTTATTTATAACTAATTCTTGAGTATATAGTTACATTGTGTTAATTCTTTTATCTGCTTTTAACTAAAGTCTGACTCCTGTTCTCGAGTTCAAACGCGCTTCCTGAGCAGATTCGCTGATAGATCGATATTTTGTGAACACTTAAACAATAAATGAAATAAGGGATTTAAAAGGATGCAAAAACGATGGCAGATCGATTCAAACTGTAAACTGCTTGAGATTAAAAAAAACTGCATTACTCTGCTGCATTACATGAGCAGGAATTATTTAAAAAAATACTAATATTTAAGTTATTTTGTTTCCCATGGAGGAAGGCTTTATACAAATATTACATTGCGTTGATTCCTTTATCTGCTATAATTGCCGTGTTGAACTGAAGTCTGACATGGCAGATCGAGTCAATCTGAAAACTGCTTGAGATTAGAAAAAACTGCATTACTCTCCTCATTGTACTTTAGCAGGAATTATTTTAAAAATACTAATATTTAAGTTTGTTTCCCATGAAGGAAGGATTTACATATACATCTAAAAAGTATGTATTAGAGGCTCCATATACGCGCGTCCTCCCGCATTCGCGCGTCCACGCCTAAGCGCCTACGTTTATTTATAGCGCGTAAATTTATTCACACACATACATGCATATCTATCTATGTCACAAGGCGCAGGATCGTGTGCGATGCGGAGCATACGCGGAGCCAGAAATGCAAGTAAACACTTTATTCAATAACAAAAACAAAAGCACGCGATGGTGCAAACTCAACAGAAATAACATCCACACACGACTAGGGAACATAACATTAACAATCGACAACAGGGGAGTGAACATGGAGAACTTAAATACTGACTATGATTAACAGAAACACAAAACACCTGTGACTGATAAGTGCTAATGGGAACTGGGTGAGGTGAGATCAGGAACGGGGAACATGTGACACAGACAAGGTAAACTAAGAGTCCAGGGTGAAAACTAACATAAACGTGACAATCTACATCTATATTGTAAATATAAAGGGCTCCATATACATGCAGTGTAACTGCTGTCTGTTTTGAAAGTGGCAAGACTACATAAATAATGCTTAATTACATCTTTAAAATAGAAATAAAACAAAGTATTATTCACAGTATCACAGTACCATTTATTTATATATATATATATATATATATATACACACACATACACACACATCTATTTAGTATATATAAAAGGCTACATATAGTGTAACTGTGGTGTAACTGCAGTCTCTTTTGAAAGTGATTAGCCTATATTAATAATGCTTAATTACAGCTTTAAAATAGAAATAAAACAAAGTATTATTCACAGTATCATATATATATATATATATATATATATATACACACACACACACACACACACCTCTATACATATATATATATATATATATATATATATATATATATATATATATATATATACACATACACATCTATTTAGTATATATAAAAGGCTACATATACATGCAGTGTAACTGCAGTCTCTTTTGAAAGTGATTAGCCTATACTAATAATGCTTAATTACAGCTTTAAAATAGAAATTAAACAAAGTATTTTTCGCATTAGTGAAAACTGACCGTTAAAAGCCAAGGATGTAATTAAACCGTAAACATTTTTTTAAACTAATTACAATTTTCCAACACTTTGGGGATCAAAAAGCATAATTATAACTTATTTTTAAGTTTAAACTCTCAAAACTTTTTAAGCTAATTAACGATAAATCTTGCTAACAATATGCTAATTCAGCAAATTCTTGCCAGCAACATGCTTATTTATGTTAAATGTTGCTAATGACTTCAGAATTCATACTAAATCTTGCTAGCAACAAGATAATTAACATTAAATCTTGCTAGCAAAATTGATCATCAATTGATTAAAGATTAAATTATGATCAAAGAACATAACGACACCTTATTAACTGCCTAGAAACAACGCAAGGCAATAACTAACAAGAGTATATATGCTCAAGATCTAATTCTTTCCATCTATCCATCTGTAAACTTTCAAAACTTTTTAAGCTTTTACAAATAAATTTAACTTTCAGGCTAGGCTTTCTCAAGCCAACTGAAGTTTATATCATAAACTTCCTCTATCTAGTTATTATTATTCTTCTTACCTAAAATTCTCAATGCATCTCCTCCTAGAGCTTTAAAGCTACAACCACTAAACTCTGCTCAGACTTCAGACCTGTTCTGACTTGAGTTGCTATCCCTTTTCAGACTGATCAGACTTATGATTTTTGATAAAACTGAAGATTAAAGTCATAAAATCTCCATAGACTTTCACTAATGAAGTGAAAACTGAATTTTAGATAGAGCGTCCACTCCATCTGTTGGTAACATCACAACATTACACCTGATATATAATACATTTCAATACAGTATGTGTGAACATGTCCATTCCAATGGGCATGCATTTTATTTTTTTAAATCCTGAAAAAAAACTTGCAGGTCTACAATCGATTTTTTACTTTAATTAGTAAGTTAAATCTCTCTATTTTACATTCATAATATCACAAAATTACACCCCTGTCAGTGAGGGCACTGAAGTTTGAACGAATCAGAGCGCTGCAATTCAAAGCCTCAAAGCTTTTCAAAGACGCCATTACTGCTGGAGAGAGAGATCATAATCTCCTAAAATAGATTTATGTGAGAGAGTCTATGATCAAACGGAAATTGTTTCCGATTATCAAGTAACCGCTGCAGCGTGTTTCCTTGAAGATTTATGCACTTATATGGCCAAATTCTGACTCTCATTCGTCTTTACTCGGCAAAGGATTTTCGCTGTTGAGCACTATGATACTATAGGAAAGGTAAGTGAAGTTTAAACGCGCGTCCTCCTGGACTCGCGCCAAAGCATAACCGTCTAATCGCCTAAGTTTATTTATAGCGCTCATTTATGTACTTTATTGCCGAATTCTGACTCTCGCTCGTGTTTGCACGGGGAAGACACATGTAAACGGCTTCCCTGAGCAGAGCGCGCTGACTCTCTTCAAATGCAGCGTCTAACAGTCAAAGTTATTTATAACTAATTCTCGAGTATATAGTTACATTGTGTTAATTCTTTTATCTGCTTTTAACTAAAGTCTGACTCCTGTTCTCGAGTTCAAACGCGTTTCCTGAGCAGATTCGCTGATAGATCGATGTTTTGTGAACACTTAAACAATAAATGAAATAAGGTATTTAAAAGGATGCAAAAACGATGGCAGATCGCTTCAAACTGTAAACTGCTTGAGTTCAAAAAAACTGCATTACTCTGCTGCATTACATGAGCAGGAATTATTTTAAAAATACTAATATTTAAGTTATTTTGTTTCCCATGGAGGAAGGCTTTATACAAATATTACATTGCGTTGATTCATTTATCTGCTATAATTGCCGTGTTGAACTGAAGTCTGACATGGCAGATCAATTCAATCTGAAAACTGCTTGAGATTAGAAAAAACAGCATTACTCTCCTCATTGTACTTTAGCAGGAATTATTTAAGAAATACTAATATTTAAGTTATTTTATTTCACATGAAGAAAGGCTTTATACACACACACACACACATACATATATATATATATATATACATATACATATATATTTATATATACACACACATACATATCTATCTATACACACATTTATATAGTAAATAAATGTATAAAGGGCTCCATATATATGCAGTGGAACTGCAGTCTGTTTAGAAAGTGGTAAGACTATATTAATAATGCTTAATTACATCTTTAAAATAGAAATAAAACAAAGTATTCACATTAGTGAAAACTGACCGTTAAAAGCCAAGGTTGTAATTAAACCGTAAACATTTTTATAAACTAATTGCAATTTTCAACACTTTGGGGATCAAAAAGCATTGTTATTTATTTTTTGGTATTTCGTTACAACACCGATGATCCCTCATGATGAAAAAACTCCATGTATGTTCCCTAGATGCCATTTTGTGCACTAACCAAGTATTGCAACACTTCTGTAATCAATTAATTATTTACTCATGTGTATTACCAATGTAAATGTTGTTTATTTTAGATTAATATTTAATATTCATTATTATTATTTGATATTTCAGACCACTCACTGTTCAGCTGAATCATCAATAACCTCCAGTCTCTGCGTCAACTGACTCTTGTGTTCTTTAAAACATTAAATCTCACTAGTGACTTGTTAAATAACATTCATTCTCGTCAGTGACATGTTAACTCATGTTAAGGCCCCGTCCACACGGAGACGCGGATCACTGCATCCGCACACATTTCTTATCGGATTGGCGTTCCGTCCACACTGATCCGGCGATTTGGGAGACTGAATCCGCTCTCTTTTGATACCGGGTCCTAAAGTGGATAGATCTGAATCCGACACCCTTGCGGACTCGTGTGGACGGCCAATCCGTATATTTTTTTGTTTACCGATGATGTCATCACATCACGTGTCGGCTGCGTCACAGTAACAGCAACAGTGTTGCCAGATTGTACTGAAGATTCCAGCGCAGCTACAGCTTAAAACCCTCCAATTTAAAAAAATACCAGCCCAAAGTGCGTACTCTTATAAATAATGAAAAATATTGAGCGATTTTATGCATCAAAAACCATCCCAAATTTGATCAACCAGCCCAATGCATTTTTTCCCGATCGGACGTGACAAAAAGGTAACTAGCAATCTGGCAACACTGAACAGCAACAACAATGCGCATGCTCAAGGTCGTCTTCTCTGTGTATAGTGTATTATCTGTGGCAGAATTACAGCGCCCCATACTGGTCTGGCATATAAACTACACCGGATTCAGTCGGTTTCAGTGGTATCGTGTGGACGCTGATATTTTTTTTTGAACGAGGAAAAAAAAGATCGGATAGGGAACGCGCCGGCATCGTGTGGACGTGGCCTAAATCTCACAAGCGACCTACGAATTAACAAATCTCACTAGCGACATGTTAGTTCACAATAAATGTCAATAGCGTCTTGTTAATTAACGTTAAATCTTGCTAGCAACATGCTAGATCACGCAAATTCTCACTAGTGACATGCTAGATCATGCTAAATCTTGATAGCAACTTGTTAATTAACAATAAATCTTGCTACCAATATGCTAATTCAGCTAATTCTTGCCAGCAACATGCTTATTTATGTTAAATGTTGCTAATGACTTCGGAATTCATACTAAATCTTGCTATCAACAAGATAATTAACATTAAATCTTGCTAGCAAAATTGATCATTAATTGATTAAAGATTAAATTATGATCAAAGAACATAACGACACCTTAGTAACTGCCTAGAAACAACGCAAAGCAATAACTAACAAGTGTATATATGCTCAAGATCTAATTCTTTCCATCTATCTATCTGTAAACTTAAACAACTTGTTAAGCTTTTACAAATAAATTTAACTTTCACAATAGGCTTTCTCAAGCCAACTGAAGTTTATATCATAAACTTCCTCTATCTAGTTAAGTTGGCTTGAGAAAGCCAACTTAGTGATATTGTATCTAAACTTATTATTATTATTATTATTATTATTATTCTTCTTACCTAAAATTCTCAATGCATCTCCTCCTAGAGCTTTAAAGCTACAACCACTAAACTCTGCTCAGACTTCAGACCTGTTCTGACTTGAGTTGCTATCCCTTTTCAGACTGATCAGACTTATGATTTTTGATAAAACTGAAGATTAAAGTCATAAAATCTCCATAGACTTTCACTAATGAAGTGAAAACTGAATTTTAGATAGAGCGTCCACTCCATCTGTTGGTAACATCACAACATTACACCTGATATATAATACATTTCAATACAGTATGTGTGAACATGTCCATTCCAATGGGCATGCATTTTATTTTTTTAGATCCTGAAAAAAAAACTTGCAGGTCTACAATCGATTTTTTACTTTAATTAGTAAGTTAAATCTCTATATTTTACATACATAATATCACAAAATTACACCCCTGTCAGTGAGAGCACTGAAGTTTGAACGAATCAGAGCGCTGCAATTCAAAGCCTCAAAGCTTTTCAAAGACGCCATTACTGCTGGAGAGAGAGATCATAATCTCCTAAAATAGATTTATGTGAGAGAGTTTATGATCAAACGGAAATTGTTTCCGATTATCAAGTAACCACTGCAGTGTGTTTGCTTGAAGATTTATGCACTTATATGGCCAAATTGTGACTCTCATTCGTGTTTACTCGGTGAAGGCTTCCCCCCGCTGCGCTGAGTAGATTACTATGGGAACGGCAACTCTCAATGAAGTTCAAACGCGCGTCCTCGCGCACTCGCGTCAGTTTATTTATAACTTATGCCTGAGTAATTATTACATTGCCTTGATTCCTTTATCTGCTATAATTGCCGTGTTGAACTGAAGTCTGACATGGCAGATCGATTCAATCTGAAAACTGCTTGAGATTAGAAAAAACAGCATTACTATCCCCATTGTAATTGTGCAGGAATGATTTAAGAAATACTAATATTTAAGTTATTTTATTTCACATGAAGAAAGGCTTTATATACACACACACACACACACATATATATATATATACATATATATACATATATATATATATATATATATATATACACATATATATATATATACACATACACATATATATATATATATATACACATACACATATATATATATATATATATATATATATATATATA
Organism: Rhodeus uyekii; assembly: GCA_037043235.1. NCBI lineage: Eukaryota > Metazoa > Chordata > Actinopteri > Cypriniformes > Acheilognathidae > Rhodeus > Rhodeus uyekii. Next base: position 2,794,919 of record JAWRVZ010000006.1, read on the forward strand.
TATATATATATATATATATATATATATATATATATATATATATATATATATATATATATATATATATATATATATATATACATACATATCTATCTATACACACATTTATATAGTAAATAAATGTATAAAGGGCTCCATATATATGCAGTGGAACTGCAGTCTGTTTAGAAAGTGGTAAGACTATATTAATAATGCTTAATTACATCTTTAAAATAGAAATAAAACAAAGTATTCACATTAGTGAAAACTGACCGTTAAAAGCCAAGGATGTAATTAAACCGTAAACATTTTTATAAACTAATTGCAATTTTCAACACTTTGGGGATCAAAAAGCATTATTTATTTTTTGGTATTTCGTTACAACACCGATGATCCCTCATGATGAAAGAACTCCATGTATGTTCCCTAGATGCCATTTTGTGCACTAACCAAGTATTGCAACACTTCTGTAATCAATTAATTATTTACTCATGTTTATTACCAATGTAAATGTTGTTTATTTTAGATTTATATTTAATATTCATTATTATTCTTTGATATTTCAGACCACTCACTGTTCAGCTGAATCATCAATAACCTCCAGTCTCTGCGTCAACTGACTCTTGTGTTCTTTAAAACATTAAATCTCACTAGTGACTTGTTAAATAACATTCATTCTCGTCAGTGACATGTTAACTCATGTTAAATCTCACAAGCGACCTACGAATTAACAAATCTCACTAGCGAGATGTTAGTTCACACTAAATGTTAATAGCGTCTTGTTAATTAACGTTAAATCTTGCTAGCAACATGCTAGATCACGCAAATTCTCACTAGTGACATGCTAGATCATGCTAAATCTTGATAGCAACTTGTTAATTAACAATAAATCTTGCTACCAATATGCTAATTCAGCGAATTCTTGCCAGCAACATGCTTATTTATGTTAAATGTTGCTAATGACTTCGGAATTCATTCTAAATCTTGCTAGCAACAAGATAATTAACATTAAATCTTGCTAGCAAAATTGATCATCAATTGATTAAAGATTAAATTATGATCAAAGAACATAACGACACCTTAGTAACTGCCTAGAAACAACGCAAGGCAATAACTAACAAGTGTATATATGCTCAAGATCTAATTCTTTCCATCTATCTATCTGTAAACTTAAACAACTTTTTAAGCTTTTACAAATAAATTTAACTTTCAGGATAGGCTTTCTCAAGCCAACTGAAGTTTATATCATAAACTTCCTCTATCTAGTTAAGTTGGCTTGAGAAAGCCAACTTAGTGATATTGTATCTAAACTTATTATTATTATTATTATTATTATTATTATTATTATTATTATTCTTCTTACCTAAAATTCTCAATGCATCTCCTCCTAGAGCTTTAAAGCTACAACCAATAAACTCTGCTCAGACTTCAGACCTGTTCTGACTTGAGTTGCTATCCCTTTTCAGACTGATCAGACTTATGATTTTTGATAAAACTGAAGATTAAAGTCATAAAATCTCCATAGACTTTCACTAATGAAGTGAAAACTGAATTTTAGATAGAGCGTCCACTCCATCTATTGGTGACATAACAACATTACACCTGATATATAATACATTTCAATACAGTTTGTGTGAACATGTCCATTCCAATGGGCATGCATTTTATTTTTTTAAATCCTGAAAAAAAACTTGCAATCGATTTTTTACTTTAATTAGTAAGTTAAATCTCTCTATTTTACATACATAATATCACAAAATTACACCCCTGTCAGTGAGAGCACTGAAGTTTGAACGAATCAGAGCGCTGCAATTCAAAGTCTCAAAGCTTTTCAAAGACGCCATTACTGCCGGAGACAGAGATCATAATCTCCTAAAATAGATTTATGTGAGAGAGTCTATGATCAAACGGAAATTGTTTCCGATTATCAAGTAACCGCTGCAGCGTGTTTCCTTGAAGATTTATGCACTTATATGGCCAAATTCTGACTCTCATTCGTCTTTACTCGGCAACGGATTTTCTACTATGGGAAAGGTAAGTGAAGTTTAAACGCGCGTCCTCTCCTGGACTCGCGCCAACGTATAACCGTCTAAGCGCCTACGTTTATTTATGTACTTTATTGCTGAATTCTGACTCTCGCTCGTGTATACATAGGGAATGCAGAAACATGAATATACATTGGAAAGGCTTCCCTGAGCAGCGCGCGCGCTGGAGCAGATTCGCTGATAGATCGATGTTTTGTGAACACTTAAACAATAAATGAAATAAGATTTTTAAGGATGCAAAAACATGGCAGATCGATTCAAACTGTAAACTGCTTGAGATTCAAAAAAACTGCATTACTCTGCTGCATTACTTGAGCAGGAATTATTTTTAAAATACTAATATTTAAGTTATTTTGTTTCCCATGGAGGAAGGCTTTATACAAATATTACATTGCGTTGATTCCTTTATCTGCTATAATTGCCGTGTTGAACTGAAGTCTGACATGGCAGATCGAGTCAATCTGAAAACTGCTTGAGATTAGAAAAAACTGCATTACTCTCCTCATTGTACTTTAGCAGCAGTGGCGTAGCCACGGTGGGGCCTGGGTGGGCCTGGGCCCCCTCATTTACATGTGCGGCCCCCTCAGATTTTCAATTGTTTAAAATCGCGACAACTAAATTGAAAACATTTACAGCTGCACAAGACGATCGCAACGCACCCCCACAGTCAACAATAGCGCGCTGCGGGTTACACTATAACCAGTCTGGCTGAATGGTTAAGGCGATGGACTAACAATCCAATGCGGTTTTCATGCGCAGGTTCGAATCCAGCCGATTACGTTATGCTCAGGCCCCCTCATTTTAAGCTGGGCCCCCTCAAAAATAAAATTCTTTTAGTATATATAAAAGGCTACATATAGTGTAATTGTGGTGTAACTGCAGTCTCTTTTGAAAGTGATTAGCCTATATTAATAATGCTTAATTACAGCTTTAAAATAGAAATAAAACAAAGTATTATTCACAGTATCATATATATATATATATATATATATATATATATATATATATATATATATATACACACACACACCTCTATACATATTATATATATATATATATATATATATATATATATATATATATATATATATATATATACATACACATCTATTTAGTATATATAAAAGGCTACATATACATGCAGTGTAACTGCAGTCTCTTTTGAAAGTGATTAGCCTATACTAATAATGCTTAATTACAGCTTTAAAATAGAAATTAAACAAAGTATTTTTCGCATTAGTGAAAACTGACCGTTAAAAGCCAAGGATGTAATTAAACCGTAAACATTTTTTTAAACTAATTACAATTTTCCAACACTTTGGGGATCAAAAAGCATAATTATAACTTTTTTTTAAGTTTAAACTCTCAAAACTTTTTAAGCTAATTAACGATAAATCTTGCTAACAATATGCTAATTCAGCAAATTCTTGCCAGCAACATGCTTATTTATGTTAAATGTTGCTAATGACTTCAGAATTCATACTAAATCTTGCTAGCAACAAGATAATTAACATTAAATATTGCTAGCAAAATTGATCATCAATTGATTAAAGATTAAATTATGATCAAAGAACATAACGACACCTTAGTAACTGCCTAGAAACAACGGAAGGCAATAACTAACAAGAGTATATATGCTCAAGATCTAATTCTTTCCATCTATCCATCTGTAAACTTTCAAAACTTTTTAAGCTTTTACAAATAAATTTAACTTTCAGGCTAGGCTTTCTCAAGCCAACTGAAGTTTATATCATAAACTTCCTCTATCTAGTTAAGTTGGCTTGAGAAAGCCAACTTAGTGATATTGTATCTAAACTTATTATTATTATTATTAAAGTCATAAAATCTCCATAGACTTTCACTAATGAAGTGAAAACTGAATTTTAGATAGAGCGTCCACTCCATCTGTTGGTAACATCACAACATTACACCTGATATATAATACATTTCAATACAGTATGTGTGAACATGTCCATTCCAATGGGCATGCATTTTATTTTTTTAAATCCTGAAAAAAAACTTGCAGGTCTACAATCGATTTTTTACTTTAATTAGTAAGTTAAATCTCTCTATTTTACATTCATAATATCACAAAATTACACCCCTGTCAGTGAGAGCACTGAAGTTTGAACGAATCAGAGCGCTGCAATTCAAAGCCTCAAAGCTTTTCAAAGACGCCATTACTGCTGGAGAGAGAGATCATAATCTCCTAAAATAGATTTATGTGAGAGAGTTTATGATCAAACGGAAATTGTTTCCGATTATCAAGTAACCGCTGCAGCGTGTTTCCTTGAAGATTTATGCACTTATATGGCCAAATTCTGACTCTCATTCGTCTTTACTCGGCAACGGAGTACATTACTATGGGGAAGGTAAGTGAAGTTTAAACGCGCGTCCTCCTGGACTCGCGCCAAAGCATAACCGTCTAAGCACCTACGTTTATTTATAGCGCTCATTTATGTACTTTATTGCCGAATTCTGACTCTCGCTCGTGAGTCAATATACATTGGAAAAGGCTTCCCTGAGCAGCGCGCGCGCTGACTCTCTTCAAATGCAGCGTCTAACAGTCAAAGTTATTTATAACTAATTCTTGAGTATATAGTTACATTGTGTTAATTCTTTTATCTGCTTTTAACTAAAGTCTGACTCCTGTTCTCGAGTTCAAACGCGCTTCCTGAGCAGATTCGCTGATAGATCGATGTTTTGTGAACACTTAAACAGTAAATGAAATAAGATTTTTAAAGGATGCAAAAAACATGGCAGATCGATTCAAACTGTAAACTGCTTGAGATTAAAAAAACTGCATTACTCTGCTGCATTACATGAGCAGGAATTATTTAAAAAATACTAATATTTAAGTTATTTTGTTTCCCATGGAGGAAGGCTTTATACAAATATTACATTGCGTTGATTCCTTTATCCGCTATAATTGCCGTGTTGAACTGAAGTCTGACATGGCAGATCGAGTCAATCTGAAAACTGCTTGAGATTAGAAAAAACTGCATTACTCTCCTCATTGTACTTTAGCAGGAATTATTTTAAAAATACTAATATTTAAGTTTGTTTCCCATGAAGGAAGGATTTACATATACATCTAAAAAGTATGTATTAGAGGCTCCATATACGCGCGTCCTCCCGCATTCGCGCGTCCACGCCTAAGCGCCTACGTTTATTTATAGCGCCTAAATCTATTCACACACATACATGCATATCTATCTACATTTATATTGTAAATATAAAGGGCTCCATATACATTCAGTGTAACTGCTGTCTGTTTTGAAAGTGGTAAGACTACATAAATAATGCTTAATTACATCTTTAAAATAGAAATAAAACAAAGTATTATTCACAGTATCACAGTACCATTTATATATATATATATATATATATACACACACATCTATTTCGTATATATAAAAGGCTACATATAGTGTAACTGTGGTGTAACTGCAGTCTCTTTTGAAAGTGATTAGCCTATAGTAATAATGCTTAATTACAGCTTTAAAATAGAAATAAAACAAAGTATTATTCACAGTATCGTATATATATATATATATATATATATATATATATACACACACACACACACACACACACACACACACCTCTATACATATTATATATATATATATATATATATATATATATATATATACACATACACATCTATTTAGTATATATAAAAGGCTACATATACATGCAGTGTAACTGCAGTCTCTTTTGAAAGTGATTAGCCTATACTAATAATGCTTAATTACAGCTTTAAAATAGAAATTAAACAAAGTATTTTTTGCAGTAGTGAAAACTGACCGTTAAAAGCCAAGGATGTAATTAAACCGTAAACATTTTTATAAACTAATTACAATTTTCCAACACTTTGAGGATCAAAAAGCATAATTATAACTTATTTTTAAGTTTAAACTCTCAAAACTTTTCAAGCTAATTAACGATAAATCTTGCTAACAATATGCTAATTCAGCAAATTCTTGCCAGCAACATGCTTATTTATGTTAAATGTTGCTAATGACTTCGGAATTCATACTAAATCTTGCTAGCAACAAGATAATTAACATTAAATCTTGCTAACAAAATTGATCATCAATTGATTAAAGATTAAATTATGATCAAAGAACATAACGACACCTTAGTAACTGCCTAGAAACAACGCAAGGCAATAACTAACAAGAGTATATATGCTCAAGATCTAATTCTTTCCATCTATCCATCTGTAAACTTTCAAAACTTTTTAAGCTTTTACAAATAAATTTAACTTTCAGGCTAGGCTTTCTCAAGCCAACTGAAGTTTATATCATAAACTTCCTCTATCTAGTTATTATTATTATTCTTCTTACCTAAAATTCTCAATGCATCTCCTCCTAGAGCTTTAAAGCTACAACCACTAAACTCTGCTCAGACTTCAGACCTGTTCTGACTTGAGTTGCTATCCCTTTTCAGACTGATCAGACGTATGATTTTTGATAAAACTGAAGATTAAAGTCATAAAATCTCCATAGACTTTCACTAATGAAGTGAAAACTGAATTTTAGATAGAGCGTCCACTCCATCTGTTGGTAACATCACAACATTACACCTGATATATAATACATTTCAATACAGTATGTGTGAACATGTCCATTCCAATGGGCATGCATTTTATTTTTTTAAATCCTGAAAAAAAACTTGCAGGTCTACAATCGATTTTTTACTTTAATTAGTAAGTTAAATATCTCTATTTTACATTCATAATATCACAAAATTACACCCCTGTCAGTGAGAGCACTGAAGTTTGAACGAATCAGAGCGCTGCAATTCAAAGCCTCAAAGCTTTTCAAAGACGCCATTACTGCTGGAGAGAGAGATCATAATCTCCTAAAATAGATTTATGTGAGAGAGTTTATGATCAAACGGAAATTGTTTCCGATTATCAAGTAACCGCTGCAGCGTGTTTGCTGGAAGTTTTATGTACTTATATGGCCGAAATCTGACTCTCATTCGTGTTTACTCGGTGAAGGCATTTCCCCCGCTGAGTAATTACTATGGGAACGGCAACTCTCAATGAAGTTCAAACGCGCGTCCTCGCGCACTCGCGTCAAAGCACTTAAGTTTATTTATAAGTTATGCCTGAGTAAATATTACATTGCCTTGATTCCTTTATCTGCTATAATTGCCGTGTTGAACTGAAGTCTGACATGGCAGATCGAGTCAATCTGAAAACTGCTTGAGATTAGAAAAAACTGCATTACTCTCCTCATTGTACTTTAGCAGCAGTGGCGTAGCCACGGCGGGGCCTGGGTGGGCCTGGGCCCCCTCATTTACATGTGCGGCCCCCTCAGATTTTCAATTGTTTAAAATCGCGACTGTGAAAACTAAATTGAAAACATTTACAGCTGCACAAGACGATCGCACCGCACCCCCACAGTCAAGAATAGCGCGCTGCGTGTTATACTATAACCAGTCTGGCTGAATGGTTAAGGCGATGGACTAACAATCCAATGCGGTTTTCATGCGCAGGTTCGAATCCAGCCGATTACGTTATGCTCAGGCCCCCTCATTTTAAGCTGGGCCCCCTCAAAAATAAAATTCTTTTAGTATATATAAAAGGCTACATATAGTGTAACTGTGGTGTAACTGCAGTCTCTTTTGAAAGTGATTAGCCTATATTAATAATGCTTAATTACAGCTTTAAAATAGAAATAAAACAAAGTATTATTCACAGTATCATATATATATATATATATATATATATATATATATATATATATATATATATATATATATATATATATACACACACACACCTCTATACATATTATATATATATATATATATATATATATATATATATATACATACACATCTATTTAGTATATATAAAAGGCTACATATACATGCAGTGTAACTGCAGTCTCTTTTGAAAGTGATTAGCCTATACTAATAATGCTTAATTACAGCTTTAAAATAGAAATTAAACAAAGTATTTTTCGCATTAGTGAAAACTGACCGTTAAAAGCCAAGGATGTAATTAAACCGTAAACATTTTTTTAAACTAATTACAATTTTCCAACACTTTGGGGATCAAAAAGCATAATTATAACTTTTTTTTAAGTTTAAACTCTCAAAACTTTTTAAGCTAATTAACGATAAATCTTGCTAACAATATGCTAATTCAGCGAATTCTTGCCAGCAACATGCTTATTTATGTTAAATGTTGCTAATGACTTCAGAATTCATACTAAATCTTGCTAGCAACAAGATAATTAACATTAAATATTGCTAGCAAAATTGATCATCAATTGATTAAAGATTAAATTATGATCAAAGAACATAACGACACCTTAGTAACTGCCTAGAAACAACGCAAGGCAATAACTAACAAGAGTATATATGCTCAAGATCTAATTCTTTCCATCTATCCATCTGTAAACTTTCAAAACTTTTTAAGCTTTTACAAATAAATTTAACTTTCAGGCTAGGCTTTCTCAAGCCAACTGAAGTTTATATCATAAACTTCCTCTATCTAGTTATTATTATTATTCTTCTTACCTAAAATTCTCAGAGCATCTCCTCCTAGAGCTTTAAAGCTACAACCACTAAACTCTGCTCAGACTTCAGACCTGTTCTGACTTGAGTTGCTATCCCTTTTCAGACTGATCAGACTTATGATTTTTGATAAAACTGAAGATTAAAGTCATAAAATCTCCATAGACTTTCACTAATGAAGTGAAAACTGAATTTTAGATAGAGCGTCCACTCCATCTGTTGGTAACATCACAACATTACACCTGATATATAATACATTTCAATACAGTATGTGTGAACATGTCCATTCCAATGGGCATGCATTTTATTTTTTTAAATCCTGAAAAAAAAACTTGCAGGTCTACAATCGATTTTTTACTTTAATTAGTAAGTTAAATCTCTCTATTTTACATACATAATATCACAAAATTACACCCCTGTCAGTGAGAGCACTGACGTTTGAACGAATCAGAGCGCTGCAATTCAAAGCCTCAAAGCTTTTCAAAGACGCCATTACTGTTGGAGAGAGAGATCATAATCTCCTAAAATAGATTTATGTGAGAGAGTTTATGATCAAACGGAAATTGTTTCCGATTATCAAGTAACCGCTGCAGCGTGTTTCCTTGAAGATTTATGTACTTATATGGCCAAATTCTGACTCTCATTCGTGTTTACTCGGCAAAGGCTTTCGCCCGCTGAGTAGATTACTATGGGAACGGCAACTCTCAATGAAGTTCAAACGCGCGTCCTCGCGCAATCGCGTCAGTTTATTTATAACTTATGCCTGAGTAAATATTACATTGCCTTGATTCCTTTATCTGCTATAATTGCCGTGTTGAACTGAAGTCTGACATGGCAGATCGATTCAATCTGAAAACTGCTTGAGATTAGAAAAAACAGCATTACTATCCCCATTGTAATTGTGCAGGAATGATTTAAGAAATACTAATATTTAAGTTATTTTATTTCACATGAAGAAAGGCTTTATACACACACACACATATATACATATATATATATATATATATATATATATATATATATATATATATATATATACATACATACATATCTATCTATACACACATTTATATAGTAAATAAATGTATAAAGGGCTCCATATATATGCAGTGGAACTGCAGTCTGTTTAGAAAGTGGTAAGACTATATTAATAATGCTTAATTACATCTTTAAAATAGAAATAAAACAAAGTATTCACATTAGTGAAAACTGACCGTTAAAAGCCAAGGATGTAATTAAACCGTAAACATTTTTATAAACTAATTGCAATTTTCAACACTTTGGGGATCAAAAAGCATTGTTATTTATTTTGTGGTATTTCGTTACAACACCGATGATCCCTCATGATGAAAAAACTCCATGTATGTTCCCTAGATGCCATTTTGTGCACTAACCAAGTATTGCAACACTTCTGTAATCAATTAATTATTTACTCATGTTTATTACCAATGTAAATGTTGTTTATTTTAGATTTATATTTAATATTCATTATTATTCTTTGATATTTCAGACCACTCACTGTTCAGCTGAATCATCAATAACCTCCAGTCTCTGCGTCAACTGACTCTTGTGTTCTTTAAAACATTAAATCTCACTAGTGACTTGTTAAATAACATTCAATCTCGTCAGTGACATGTTAACTCATGTTAAATCTCACAAGCGACCTACGAATTAACAAATCTCAATAGCGAGATGTTAGTTCACACTAAATGTCAATAGCTTCTTTTTAATTAACGTTAAATCTTGCTAGCAATATGCTAGATCACGCAAATTCTCACTAGTGACATGCTAGATCATGCTAAATCTTGCTAGCAACTTGTTAATTAACAATAAATCTTGCTACCAATATGCTAATTCAGCGAATTCTTGCCAGCAACATGCTTATTTATGTTAAATGTTGCTAATGACTTCGGAATTCATTCTAAATCTTGCTAGCAACAAGATAATTAACATTAAATCTTGCTAGCAAAATTGATCATCAATTGATTAAAGATTAAATTATGATCAAAGAACATAACGACACCTTAGTAACTGCCTAGAAACAACGCAAGGCAATAACTAACAAGTGTATATATGCTCAAGATCTAATTCTTTCCATCTATCTATCTGTAAACTTAAACAACTTTTTAAGCTTTTACAAATAAATTTAACTTTCAGGATAGGCTTTCTCAAGCCAACTGAAGTTTATATCATAAACTTCCTCTATCTAGTTAAGTTGGCTTGAGAAAGCCAACTTAGTGATATTGTATCTAAACTTATTATTATTATTATTATTATTATTATTATTATTCTTCTTACCTAAAATTCTCAATGCATCTCCTCCTAGAGCTTTAAAGCTACAACCACTAAACTCTGCTCAGACTTCAGACCTGTTCTGACTTGAGTTGCTATCCCTTTTCAGACTGATCAGACTTATGATTTTTGATAAAACTGAAGATTAAAGTCATAAAATCTCCATAGACTTTCACTAATGAAGTGAAAACTGAATTTTAGATAGAGCGTCCACTCCATTTGTTGGTAACATCACAACATTACACCTGATATATAATACATTTCAATACAGTATGTGTGAACATGTCCATTCCAATGGGCATGCATTTTATTTTTTTAAATCCTGAAAAAAAACTTGCAGGTCTACAATCGATTTTTTACTTTAATTAGTAAGTTAAATCTCTCTATTTTACATTCATAATATCACAAAATTACACCCCTGTCAGTGAGGGCACTGAAGTTTGAACGAATCAGAGCGCTGCAATTCAAAGCCTCAAAGCTTTTCAAAGACGCCATTACTGCTGGAGAGAGAGATCATAATCTCCTAAAATAGATTTATGTGAGAGAGTCTATGATCAAACGGAAATTGTTTCCGATTATCAAGTAACCGCTGCAGCGTGTTTCCTTGAAGATTTATGCACTTATATGGCCAAATTCTGACTCTCATTCGTCTTTACTCGGCAAAGGATTTTCGCTGTTGAGCACTATGATACTATAGGAAAGGTAAGTGAAGTTTAAACGCGCGTCCTCCTGGACTCGCGCCAAAGCATAACCGTCTAATCGCCTAAGTTTATTTATAGCGCTCATTTATGTACTTTATTGCCGAATTCTGACTCTCGCTCGTGTTTGCACGGGGAAGACACATGTAAACGGCTTCCCTGAGCAGAGCGCGCTGACTCTCTTCAAATGCAGCGTCTAACAGTCAAAGTTATTTATAACTAATTCTCGAGTATATAGTTACATTGTGTTAATTCTTTTATCTGCTTTTAACTAAAGTCTGACTCCTGTTCTCGAGTTCAAACGCGTTTCCTGAGCAGATTCGCTGATAGATCGATGTTTTGTGAACACTTAAACAATAAATGAAATAAGGTATTTAAAAGGATGCAAAAACGATGGCAGATCGCTTCAAACTGTAAACTGCTTGAGTTAAAAAAAACTGCATTACTCTGCTGCATTACATGAGCAGGAATTATTTTAAAAATACTAATATTTAAGTTATTTTGTTTCCCATGGAGGAAGGCTTTATACAAATATTACATTGCGTTGATTCATTTATCTGCTATAATTGCCGTGTTGAACTGAAGTCTGACATGGCAGATCAATTCAATCTGAAAACTGCTTGAGATTAGAAAAAACAGCATTACTCTCCTCATTGTACTTTAGCAGGAATTATTTAAGAAATACTAATATTTAAGTTATTTTATTTCACATGAAGAAAGGCTTTATACACACACACACACACATACATATATATATATATACATATACATATATATTTATATATACACACACATACATATCTATCTATACACACATTTATATAGTAAATAAATGTATAAAGGGCTCCATATATATGCAGTGGAACTGCAGTCTGTTTAGAAAGTGGTAAGACTATATTAATAATGCTTAATTACATCTTTAAAATAGAAATAAAACAAAGTATTCACATTAGTGAAAACTGACCGTTAAAAGCCAAGGTTGTAATTAAACCGTAAACATTTTTATAAACTAATTGCAATTTTCAACACTTTGGGGATCAAAAAGCATTGTTATTTATTTTTTGGTATTTCGTTACAACACCGATGATCCCTCATGATGAAAAAACTCCATGTATGTTCCCTAGATGCCATTTTGTGCACTAACCAAGTATTGCAACACTTCTGTAATCAATTAATTATTTACTCATGTGTATTACCAATGTAAATGTTGTTTATTTTAGATTAATATTTAATATTCATTATTATTCTTTGATATTTCAGACCACTCACTGTTCAGCTGAATCATCAATAACCTCCAGTCTCTGCGTCAACTGACTCTTGTGTTCTTTAAAACATTAAATCTCACTAGTGACTTGTTAAATAACATTCATTCTCGTCAGTGACATGTTAACTCATGTTAAGGCCCCGTCCACACGGAGACGCGGATCACTGCATCCGCACACATTTCTTATCGGATTGGCGTTCCGTCCACACTGATCCGGCGATTTGGGAGACTGAATCCGCTCTCTTTTGATACCGGGTCCTAAAGTGGATAGATCTGAATCCGACACCCTTGCGGACTCGTGTGGACGGCCAATCCGTATATTTTTTTGTTTACCGATGATGTCATCACATCACGTGTCGGCTGCGTCACAGTAACAGCAACAGTGTTGCCAGATTGTACTGAAGATTCCAGCGCAGCTACAGCTTAAAACCCTCCAATTTAAAAAAATACCAGCCCAAAGTGCGTACTCTTATAAATAATGAAAAATATTGAGCGATTTTATGCATCAAAAACCATCCCAAATTTGATCAACCAGCCCAATGCATTTTTTCCCGATCGGACGTGACAAAAAGGTAACTAGCAATCTGGCAACACTGAACAGCAACAACAATGCGCATGCTCAAGGTCGTCTTCTCTGTGTATAGTGTATTATCTGTGGCAGAATTACAGCGCCCCATACTGGTCTGGCATATAAACTACACCGGATTCAGTCGGTTTCAGTGGTATCGTGTGGACGCTGATATTTTTTTTTGAACGAGGAAAAAAAAGATCGGATAGGGAACGCGCCGGCATCGTGTGGACGTGGCCTAAATCTCACAAGCGACCTACGAATTAACAAATCTCACTAGCGACATGTTAGTTCACAATAAATGTCAATAGCGTCTTGTTAATTAACGTTAAATCTTGCTAGCAACATGCTAGATCACGCAAATTCTCACTAGTGACATGCTAGATCATGCTAAATCTTGATAGCAACTTGTTAATTAACAATAAATCTTGCTACCAATATGCTAATTCAGCTAATTCTTGCCAGCAACATGCTTATTTATGTTAAATGTTGCTAATGACTTCGGAATTCATACTAAATCTTGCTATCAACAAGATAATTAACATTAAATCTTGCTAGCAAAATTGATCATTAATTGATTAAAGATTAAATTATGATCAAAGAACATAACGACACCTTAGTAACTGCCTAGAAACAACGCAAAGCAATAACTAACAAGTGTATATATGCTCAAGATCTAATTCTTTCCATCTATCTATCTGTAAACTTAAACAACTTGTTAAGCTTTTACAAATAAATTTAACTTTCACAATAGGCTTTCTCAAGCCAACTGAAGTTTATATCATAAACTTCCTCTATCTAGTTAAGTTGGCTTGAGAAAGCCAACTTAGTGATATTGTATCTAAACTTATTATTATTATTATTATTATTATTATTATTATTATTATTCTTCTTACCTAAAATTCTCAATGCATCTCCTCCTAGAGCTTTAAAGCTACAACCACTAAACTCTGCTCAGACTTCAGACCTGTTCTGACTTGAGTTGCTATCCCTTTTCAGACTGATCAGACTTATGATTTTTGATAAAACTGAAGATTAAAGTCATAAAATCTCCATAGACTTTCACTAATGAAGTGAAAACTGAATTTTAGATAGAGCGTCCACTCCATCTGTTGGTAACATCACAACATTACACCTGATATATAATACATTTCAATACAGTATGTGTGAACATGTCCATTCCAATGGGCATGCATTTTATTTTTTTAAATCCTGAAAAAAAACTTGCAGGTCTACAATCGATTTTTTACTTTAATTAGTAAGTTAAATCTCTCTATTTTACATTCATAATATCACAAAATTACACCCCTGTCAGTGAGAGCACTGAAGTTTGAACGAATCAGAGCGCTGCAATTCAAAGCCTCAAAGCTTTTCAAAGACGCCATTACTGCTGGAGAGAGAGATCATAATCTCCTAAAATAGATTTATGTGAGAGAGTTTATGATCAAACGGAAATTGTTTCCGATTATCAAGTAACCGCTGCAGCGTGTTTCCTTGAAGATTTATGCACTTATATGGCCAAATTCTGACTCTCATTCGTCTTTACTCGGCAACGGAGTACATTACTATGGGGAAGGTAAGTGAAGTTTAAACGCGCGTCCTCCTGGACTCGCGCCAACGCATAACCGTCTAAGCACCTACGTTTATTTATAGCGCTCATTTATGTACTTTATTGCCGAATTCTGACTCTCGCTCGTGTGTTCATGGGGAAGACACATGTAAAAAGGCTTCCCTGAGCAGCGCGTGCGCTGACTCTCTTCAAATGCAGCGTCTAACAGTCAAAGTTATTTATAACTAATTCTTGAGTATATAGTTACATTGTGTTAATTCTTTTATCTGCTTTTAACTAAAGTCTGACTCCTGTTCTCGAGTTCAAACGCCCTTCCTGAGCAGATTCGCTGATAGATCGATGTTTTGTGAACACTTAAACAATAAATGAAATAAGGTATTTAAAAGGATGCAAAAACGATGGCAGATCGATTCAAACTGTAAACTGCTTGAGATTAAAAAAAAACTGCATTACTCTGCTGCATTACATGAGCAGGAATTATTTAAAAAATACTAATATTTAAGTTATTTTGTTTCCCATGGAGGAAGGCTTTATACAAATATTACATTGCGTTGATTCCTTTATCTGCTATAATTGCCGTGTTGAACTGAAGTCTGACATGGCAGATCGAGTCAATCTGAAAACTGCTTGAGATTAGAAAAAACTGCATTACTCTCCTCATTGTACTTTAGCAGGAATTATTTTAAAAATACTAATATTTAAGTTTGTTTCCCATGAAGGAAGGATTTACATATACATCTAAAAAGTATGTATTAGAGGCTCCATATACGCGCGTCCTCCCGCATTCGCGCGTCCACGCCTAAGCGCCTACGTTTATTTATAGCGCGTAAATTTATTCACACACATACATGCATATCTATCTATGTCACAAGGCGCAGGATCGTGTGCGATGCGGAGCATACGCGGAGCCAGAAATGCAAGTAAACACTTTATTCAATAACAAAAACAAAAGCACGCGATGGTGCAAACTCAACAGAAATAACATCCACACACGACTAGGGAACATAACATTAACAATCGACAACAGGGGAGTGAACATGGAGAACTTAAATACTGACTATGATTAACAGAAACACAAAACACCTGTGACTGATAAGTGCTAATGGGAACTGGGTGAGGTGAGATCAGGAACGGGGAACATGTGACACAGACAAGGTAAACTAAGAGTCCAGGGTGAAAACTAACATAAACGTGACAATCTACATCTATATTGTAAATATAAAGGGCTCCATATACATGCAGTGTAACTGCTGTCTGTTTTGAAAGTGGTAAGACTACATAAATAATGCTTAATTACATCTTTAAAATAGAAATAAAACAAAGTATTATTCACAGTATCACAGTACCATTTATTTATATATATATATATATATATATATATATACACACATACACACACATCTATTTAGTATATATAAAAGGCTACATATAGTGTAACTGTGGTGTAACTGCAGTCTCTTTTGAAAGTGATTAGCCTATATTAATAATGCTTAATTACAGCTTTAAAATAGAAATAAAACAAAGTATTATTCACAGTATCATATATATATATATATATATATATATATATATACACACACACACACACACCTCTATACATATTATATATATATATATATATATATATATATATATATATATATATATATATATATATATATACACATACACATCTATTTAGTATATATAAAAGGCTACATATACATGCAGTGTAACTGCAGTCTCTTTCGAAAGTGATTAGCCTATACTAATAATGCTTAATTACAGCTTTAAAATAGAAATTAAACAAAGTATTTTTCGCATTAGTGAAAACTGACCGTTAAAAGCCAAGGATGTAATTAAACCGTAAACATTTTTTTAAACTAATTACAATTTTCCAACACTTTGGGGATCAAAAAGCATAATTATAACTTATTTTTAAGTTTAAACTCTCAAAACTTTTTAAGCTAATTAACGATAAATCTTGCTAACAATATGCTAATTCAGCAAATTCTTGCCAGCAACATGCTTATTTATGTTAAATGTTGCTAATGACTTCAGAATTCATACTAAATCTTGCTAGCAACAAGATAATTAACATTAAATCTTGCTAGCAAAATTGATCATCAATTGATTAAAGATTAAATTATGATCAAAGAACATAACGACACCTTAGTAACTGCCTAGAAACAACGCAAGGCAATAACTAACAAGAGTATATATGCTCAAGATCTAATTCTTTCCATCTATCCATCTGTAAACTTTCAAAACTTTTTAAGCTTTTACAAATAAATTTAACTTTCAGGCTAGGCTTTCTCAAGCCAACTGAAGTTTATATCATAAACTTCCTCTATCTAGTTAAGTTGGCTTGAGAAAGCCAACTTAGTGATATTGTATCTAAACTTATTATTATTATTATTCTTCTTACCTAAAATTCTCAGAGCATCTCCTCCTAGAGCTTTAAAGCTACAACCACTAAACTCTGCTCAGACTTCAGACCTGTTCTGACTTGAGTTGCTATCCCTTTTCAGACTGATCAGACTTATGATTTTTGATAAAACTGAAGATTAAAGTCATAAAATCTCCATAGACTTTCACTAATGAAGTGAAAACTGAATTTTAGATAGAGCGTCCACTCCATCTGTTGGTAACATCACAACATTACACCTGATATATAATACATTTCAATACAGTATGTGTGAACATGTCCATTCCAATGGGCATGCATTTTTTTTTTTTAAATCCTGAAAAAAAACTTGCAGGTCTACAATCGATTTTTTACTTTAATTAGTAAGTTAAATCTCTCTATTTTACATACATATTATCACAAAATTACACCCCTGTCAGTGAGAGCACTGAAGATTGAACGAATCAGAGCGCTGCAATTCAAAGCCTCAAAGCTTTTCAAAGACGCCATTACTGCCGGAGAGAGAGATCATAAACTCCTAAAATAGATTTATGTGAGAGAGTTTATGATCAAACGGAAATTGTTTCCGATTATCAAGTAACCACTGCAGTGTGTTTGCTTGAAGATTTATGCACTTATATGGCCAAATTGTGACTCTCATTCGTGTTTACTCGGTGAAGGCTTCCCCCCGCTGATTACTATGGAAACGGCAACTCTCAATGAAGTTCAAACGCGCGTCCTCGCGCACTCGCGTCAGTTTATTTATAACTTATTCCTGAGTAAATATTACATTGCCTTGATTCCTTTATCTGCTATAATTGCCGTGTTGAACTGAAGTCTGACATGGCAGATCGATTCAATCTGAAAACTGCTTGAGATTAGAAAAAACAGCATTACTATCCCCATTGTAATTGTGCAGGAATGATTTAAGAAATACTAATATTTAAGTTATTTTATTTCACATGAAGAAAGGCTTTATACACACACACATATATACATACATAAATATATATATATATATATATATATATATATATATATATATATATATATATATATATATATACACACATACATATCTATCTATACACACATTTATATAGTAAATAAATGTATAAAGGGCTCCATATATATGCAGTGGAACTGCAGTCTGTTTAGAAAGTGGTAAGACTATATTAATAATGCTTAATTACATCTTTAAAATAGAAATAAAACAAAGTATTCACATTAGTGAAAACTGACCGTTAAAAGCCAAGGATGTAATTAAACCGTAAACATTTTTATAAACTAATTGCAATTTTCAACACTTTGGGGATCAAAAAGCATTGTTATTTATTTTTTGGTATTTCGTTACAACACTGATGATCCCTCATGATGAAAAAACTCCATGTATGTTCCCTAGATGCCATTTTGTGTACTAACCAAGTATTGCAACACTTCTGTAATCAATTAATTATTTACTCATGTTTATTACCAATGTAAATGTTGTTTATTTTAGAT
Source organism: Rhodeus uyekii (assembly GCA_037043235.1). NCBI lineage: Eukaryota > Metazoa > Chordata > Actinopteri > Cypriniformes > Acheilognathidae > Rhodeus > Rhodeus uyekii. The sequence goes on from JAWRVZ010000006.1 coordinate 2,813,761, forward strand.
TTATATTTAATATTCATTATTATTCTTTGATATTTCAGACCACTCACTGTTCAGCTGAATCATCAATAACCTCCAGTCTCTGCGTCAACTGACTCTTGTGTTCTTTAAAACATTAAATCTCACTAGTGACTTGTTAAATAACATTCATTCTCGTCAGTGACATGTTAACTCATGTTAAATCTCACAAGCGACCTACGAATTAACAAATCTCACTAGCGAGATGTTAGTTCACACTAAATGTCAATAGCGTCTTGTTAATTAACGTTAAATCTTGCTAGCAACATGCTAGATCACGCAAATTCTCACTAGTGACATGCTAGATCATGCTAAATCTTGATAGCAACTTGTTAATTAACAATAAATCTTGCTACCAATATGCTAATTCAGCGAATTCTTGCCAGCAGCATGCTTATTTATGTTAAATGTTGCTAATGACTTCGGAATTCATTCTAAATCTTGCTAGCAACAAGATAATTAACATTAAATCTTGCTAGCAAAATTGATCATCAATTGATTAAAGATTAAATTATGATCAAAGAACATAACGACACCTTAGTAACTGCCTAGAAACAACGCAAGGCAATAACTAACAAGTGTATACAGTTTTATGCAAAAGTTTAGGCACCTTTCTGAGGCTGCATGGTAATCTGCTCAATCTTTTTAAGTAAAGATCCTAGTGATATGCCATTCATTTTCTAGAGAAAGCTTGATAAAGCAATGTTTTTCAGACCAAAATACTTAGTGTAGCAGTATTTAGTTGTATGAAATAAAATACAATGTGACAAATAGGCGGTGCAAAAGTTTGGCCACCCTTTCAATTGTGTTGATTTGAATACCTGTAGTCACTTAATGCTGATTGTTTGCAACACAAAATTGATGTTATTGGCTCAATGAACATTAGACTGGAAACACAGGTGCAACCAATCATGAAAAAGGATATTTAAGTTTGCTAATTGCCAGTTGTGCTTCTCTTCGATTCTCTACTGGAAAGTAGCAACATGGGAACCTCAAAAGAACTCCCCAATGACTTAAAAACTAGGATAATTCATCAGTGTGAGTTAGGAGAAGCATGTTAAAAGTTATCACAAAGGTTTAAGGTCCCTGTCTCCAGTCAGAAATATAGTTAGAAAATGGAAGGCAACAGGAACAGTCCATGTGAAGGAAAGATGTGGCAGGCCAAGAAAGATATCTGAAAGGCAAAGGCGAAGTATGGTTAGAATGGTCAAATACAATTTACAGACCACCTCCAAAGATCTCCAAGAACATCTCGCTGCTGATGGTGTCATTGTACATCGTTCCACAGTCCAGCGTACTTTGCACAAGGAACAGCTCAATGAAAGGGTGATGCGGAAAAAGCCTTTTCCGCGTCTTGCCAACAAACAGAGTCATTTGAGGTATGCAAAGGCTCATCTGGACAAGTTCTGTGGACAGATGAAACTGAGATAGAGCTGTTTGGTCACAACCAGAAGAGCTTTGTATGGAGGAAAAAGAACACAGCGTTCCAGGAGAAGAACTTGCTCCCTACTGTAAAATGTGGTGGTGGGTCCTTCATGCTATGGGGCAAGCACAGGTACTGGAAACCTTGTCAAAGTTGAGGGTCAAATGGATTCCATCCAGTATCAGCAGATTCTTAAGAACAGTGTTCAAGAATCAGTCAAGAGGATGAAGTTATGCCAGGGTTGGTTGTTTCAGCAGGATAATGATCCAAAGCATTGCTCCAAATCTACCAAGGAATTCATGGTCAGACACAGATACAATGTTCTAGAATGGCCATCGCAGTCCAGACTTGAATATCATCGAAAATCTATGTAATGATTTGAAAGAGGTTGTCCACACTCGGAAACCATCAAACCTGACTGAACTGGAGACATTTTGCAAGGAAGAATGGTCCAAAATACCTGCAACCAGAATCCAGGGACTTCTCAGTGGCTATAAGAAGCGACTACATGCTGTTATTTCAGCAAAAGGGGGCTCTACTAAATATTAATGTGATAATTTCATTGGGGTGCCCACATTTTTGCACCTGTCTGTTTTTGCTATGACTCAAATTGTATTGTTTCTGTTGATTCAATAAATGCTATTTCAGAACTGAAATGTTACTGTTTTCATAAGGTATAAATTATATCCAAATGAAGTTGTGGCTTTGAAAGCCCGGCACATTATAAACTGAAATTATGATAATTATTAGGGGTGCCCAAACCTTTGCATAAAACTGTATATGCTCAAGATCTAATTCTTTCCATCTATCTATCTGTAAACTTAAACAACTTTTTAAGCTTTTACAAATAAATTTAACTTTCAGGATAGGCTTTCTCAAGCCAACTGAAGTTTATATCATAAACTTCCTCTATCTAGTTATTATTATTATTCTTCTTACCTAAAATTCTCAGAGCATCTCCTCCTAGAGCTTTAAAGCTACAACCACTAAACTCTGCTCAGACTTCAGACCTGTTCTGACTTGAGTTGCTATCCCTTTTCAGACTGATCAGACTTATGATTTTTGATAAAACTGAAGATTAAAGTCATAAAATCTCCATAGACTTTCACTTATGAAGTGAAAACTGAATTTTAGATAGAGCGTCCACTCCATCTGTTGGTAACATCACAACATTACACCTGATATATAATACATTTCAATACAGTATGTGTGAACATGTCCATTCCAATGGGCATGCATTTTATTTTTTTAAATCCTGAAAAAAAAACTTGCAGGTCTACAATCGATTTTTTACTTTAATTAGTAAGTTAAATCTCTCTATTTTACATACATAATATCACAAAATTACACCCCTGTCAGTGAGAGCACTGACGTTTGAACGAATCAGAGCGCTGCAATTCAAAGCCTCAAAGCTTTTCAAAGACGCCATTACTGCTGGAGAGAGAGATCATAATCTCCTAAAATAGATTTATGTGAGAGAGTTTATGATCAAACGGAAATTGTTTCAGATTATCAAGTAACCACTGCAGCGTGTTTGCTTGAAGATGTATGCACTTATATGGCCGAATTCTGACTCTCATTCGTCTTTACTCGGCCACGGAGTACATTACTATGGGGAAGGTAAGTGAAGTTTAAACGCGCGTCCTCCTGGACTCGCGCCAACGCATAACCGTCTAAGCACCTACGTTTATTTATAGCGCTCATTTATGTACTTTATTGCCGAATTCTGACTCTCGCTCGTGTTTTCATGGGGAAGACACATGTAAAAAGGCTTCCCTGAGCAGCGCGCGCGCTGACTCTCTTCAAATGCAGCGTCTAACAGTCAAAGTTATTTATAACTAATTCTTGAGTATATAGTTACATTGTGTTAATTCTTTTATCTGCTTTTAACTAAAGTCTGACTCCTGTTCTCGAGTTCAAACGCGCTTCCTGAGCAGATTCGCTGATAGATCGATGTTTTGTGAACACTTAAACAATAAATGAAATAAGGTATTTAAAAGGATGCAAAAACGATGGCAGATCGATTCAAACTGTAAACTGCTTGAGATTTAAAAAAACTGCATTACTCTGCTGCATTACATGAGCAGGAATTATTTAAAAAATACTAATATTTAAGTTATTTTGTTTCCCATGGAGGAAGGCTTTATACAAATATTACATTGCGTTGATTCCTTTATCTGCTGTAATTGCCGTGTTGAACTGAAGTCTGACATGGCAGATCGAGTCAATCTGAAAACTGCTTGAGATTAGAAAAAACTGCATTACTCTCCTCATTGAAGATTAAAGTCATAAAATCTCCATAGACTTTCACTAATGAAGTGAAAACTGAATTTTAGATAGAGCGTCCACTCCATCTGTTGGTAACATCACAACATTACACCTGATATATAATACATTTCAATACAGTATGTGTGAACATGTCCATTCCAATGGGCATGCATTTTATTTTTTTAAATCCTGAAAAAAAACTTGCAGGTCTACAATCGATTTTTTACTTTAATTAGTAAGTTAAATCTCTCTATTTTACATACATGATATCACAAAATTGCACCCCTGTCAGTGAGAGCACTGAAGTTTGAACGAATCAGAGCGCTGCAATTCAAAGCCTCAAAGCTTTTCAAAGACGCCATTACTGCTGGAGAGAGAGATCATAATCTCCTAAAATAGATTTATGTGAGAGAGTTTATGATCAAACGGAAATTGTTTCAGATTATCAAGTAACCACTGCAGCGTGTTTGCTTGAAGATGTATGCACTTATATGGCCGAATTCTGACTCTCATTCGTCTTTACTCGGCAACGGAGTACATTACTATGGGGAAGGTAAGTGAAGTTTAAACGCGCGTCCTCCTGGACTCGCGCCAACGCATAACCGTCTAAGCACCTACGTTTATTTATAGCGCTCATTTATGTACTTTATTGCCGAATTCTGACTCTCGCTCGTGTTTTCATGGGGAAGACACATGTAAAAAGGCTTCCCTGAGCAGCGCGCGCGCTGACTCTCTTCAAATGCAGCGTCTAACAGTCAAAGTTATTTATAACTAATTCTTGAGTATATAGTTACATTGTGTTAATTCTTTTATCTGCTTTTAACTAAAGTCTGACTCCTGTTCTCGAGTTCAAACGCGCTTCCTGAGCAGATTCGCTGATAGATCGATGTTTTGTGAACACTTAATTAATAAATGAAATAAGGTATTTAAAAGGATGCAAAAACGATGGCAGATCGATTCAAACTGTAAACTGCTTGAGATAAAAAAAAACTGCATTACTCTGCTGCATTACATGAGCAGGAATTATTTAAAAAATACTAATATTTAAGTTATTTTGTTTCCCATGGAGGAAGGCTTTATACAAATATTACATTGCGTTGATTCCTTTATCTGCTATAATTGCCGTGTTGAACTGAAGTCTGACATGGCAGATCGAGTCAATCTGAAAACTGCTTGAGATTAGAAAAAACTGCATTACTCTCCTCATTGTACTTTAGCAGGAATTATTTTAAAAATACTAATATTTAAGTTTGTTTCCCATGAAGGAAGGATTTACATATACATCTAAAAAGTATGTATTAGAGGCTCCATATACGCGCGTCCTCCCGCATTCGCGCGTCCACGCCTAAGCGCCTACGTTTATTTATAGCGCGTAAATTTATTCACACACATACATGCATATCTATCTACATCTATATTGTAAATATAAAGGGCTCCATATACATGCAGTGTAACTGCTGTCTGTTTTGAAAGTGGTAAGACTACATAAATAATGCTTAATTACATCTTTAAAATAGAAATAAAACAAAGTATTATTCACAGTATCACAGTACCATTTATTTATATATATATATATATATATATATATATACATATACACACATACACACACATCTATTTAGTATATATAAAAGGCTACATATAGTGTAACTGTGGTGTAACTGCGGTCTCTTTTGAAAGTGATTAGCCTATATTAATAATGCTTAATTACAGCTTTAAAATAGAAATAAAACAAAGTATTATTCACAGTATCATATATATATATATATATATATATATATATACACACACACACCTCTATACATATTATATATATATATATATATATATATACACATACACATCTATTTAGTATATATAAAAGGCTACATATACATGCAGTGTAACTGCAGTCTCTTTTGAAAGTGATTAGCCTATACTAATAATGCTTAATTACAGCTTTAAAATAGAAATTAAACAAAGTATTTTTCGCATTAGTGAAAACTGACCGTTAAAAGCCAAGGATGTAATTAAACCGTAAACATTTTTTAAACTAATTACAATTTTCCAACACTTTGGGGATCAAAAAGCATAATTATAACTTATTTTTAAGTTTAAACTCTCAAAACTTTTTAAGCTAATTAACGATAAATCTTGCTAACAATATGCTAATTCAGCAAATTCTTGCCAGCAACATGCTTATTTATGTTAAATGTTGCTAATGACTTCAGAATTCATACTAAATCTTGCTAGCAACAAGATAATTAACATTAAATCTTGCTAGCAAAATTGATCATCAATTGATTAAAGATTAAATTATGATCAAAGAACATAACGACACCTTAGTAACTGCCTAGAAACAACGCAAGGCAATAACTAACAAGAGTATATATGCTCAAGATCTAATTCTTTCCATCTATCCATCTGTAAACTTTCAAAACTTTTTAAGCTTTTACAAATAAATTTAACTTTCAGGCTAGGCTTTCTCAAGCCAACTGAAGTTTATATCATAAACTTCCTCTATCTAGTTTGAATTTACTGTTGTAGTGGTCAAATGTAGAAATGTAGTGTGTGTGTCTGTATTTTATAATCATTTTAAGTCATCCTGTGACTCCCTGGTTGTTCAATGAAACATAAGTGTTGATGTTGTGACCATGATTTAAAAAATAAAAATTAATGTGCTTTCGTTTTCTGCATTAATTCTCACTGTATTTCACATAAAGGCCCAGTCACACAGCCGAAAACGCATGAAGAACGCACGAATCACGCACGAATCACGCACAGATTTGGTTTGTGCGTGCTTGTGCGTCGAGAAATTGACCAAAGTATTCCACGAACATTCGACGCACGCCTGACGCATGAATCACTGACGGAGCGCGTCCAAACACGCACGCTTCGCCAAACACGCCACTTTCAGAATCCGCATTATCAGTGGAATGAACGTGATACGTGCGTGGTTCATGAGTGATATGAAGGTGGGGCATCAGTGAACGTGCGCGCTTTCGAACCAGTTCCAACGCATAAGCACAGACGGCCGACGCGTGTCCCGCGCATGTGACGCATACTCAACGCATAAACTACGCACGCCGACTCATGAATAACGCACACCGACGCACATATGATTACGCATAAGACGCATGCTCCGCGCAGAAACAAAAATCTGTGCGTAATTTGTGCGTTCTTCATGCGTTTTCGCTGTGTGACTAGGCCTTAAGGCTGTAGCTTGTATCTATTTTAGCATGATTCATATATTTTTTTAACTTGTTTGAAGTGTCTCATCCTAACCCAGGCTTTGAGACACTGCATGCATCACAATCTGGTTGAATTCATAATGCCAACATGGTGAGGACTGGACTTAGAAACAGCTGTTGATTGACTTGTAGTGCTTTACATTTGGCAATCTGGTCCTGAAATGAATTGGCTGAAACTCCCTATTTACGGCGTTATATACTTATCAATGTATGCTATAGCATGATTAGAATTCATTACTTCTCATTCATAGATTTTTTTTTTCTCTTTTTTTTTCCCCCTCTTAGAGAATCACATACTCCAGAATTGATATCATATGCGCTTGTGGGCAAGGGGGGAAAACCCATGTGTTGTATTTTAAATTGGGTGAATGTATTTAATTAACACTAGCTTTTTTTCAGCATAAGCAACCTTTTCTATGCTTTTCTATTCTTTTATTATTTTTTTTACATCTCTTTGTGTTTTTCTTAGAAGATCCTCAAACAATGACAGTTTCAGAGAGCATGTAGGTGGAGTGGGCTTGCATCTCCAGAGAGAGAGAGAGAGGGAGAGAGAGAGACATACACACAATTTAATTTTGTTCATTCCTCCTCTTTTCAATGTAGAAGACATGCACAATCGAAAGCTTTTTATGTCCCAGAAGCCTCTCTGATCTAAGGTCTAAGAAAACATTTCTAGTTGGTTCGATGCAGTGTTGGGAAGTAACTAACAAAAGGTTGTAATCACGTAACTATGAATTAAGAAATGCATAGAGGTTTGGAACAACACATGGGTTATCAATTTGCAATACTCTAAAATACATAAATGTTGAATAAATAGTTATTTTTTATTAGTTTTAACCAGTTATACATCTCAACATTAAATTAATTACTCAAATGTTCAAAATTTTGGGGTTAGTGAGAACTTTTTCGAAAGGAGTTAATACTTCTATTTAGCAAGGATGCATTAAATTGATCAAAAATTACAGGAAAGACTTTTACATTGTTGTTTCAAATAAATATTGTTATTTTTACCTTTTGTACTTGAAGAATCCTGATGCAAATATGTTAAGTTGCACAACTGTATTGGTATAAAATAAGTATAATATTAAAATAGTTTCTATTGTGTGAATCTGAAGACTGGAGCAATAGCTTCTGCAAGCTTTGCCATCACAGGAATAAATTACATTTAATTTTATTTAATAATATTACTGTTTTTAGCTGTATTATTGATCAAACGAATATCGTTTTGGTGAGCGTAAGTGACATACAATCTTGTATTTTTTGTATTATAACACACTGTGTGGGCTCACGTATAAATTATGAACATTTGATGAACATGAATGATACTCACGGGATCATATTTGGATGACTGAAGCCTTTTCCGTAGACTTCTGTCAGGATCCTGAGAGGCCAAGCATCAACTTAACTGGTCATATGGGGAAGGTCATTAGTTTGCTTCAGTGGGGACATTATAAAAGTCATTATGGTTTTTGCGATTGGCCATGACCTTCTGGATTACTAGTGTAGTTACTAGTGTAACACAGAATGACCCAGCAGCTGTAATATTTTAACAACTACTGCTCTAGAATTAATATCTGCGTTTGTGAAACGAGCATTTGAGATCAGTGTTTCATTTGGGAATTTCCAGTCCTTTAATTGGAGAATTTCATCCTGACTCGCTTTATATGTAGGAGGTGATATATTGGCAAACACCATCTCTGTTAAATTAAGTTTTAAAGGATGTGTTTCATTAGAGGTTTTGTACCATGACTGTTCAGAAGTTCATAAAGAGATAATTCACCCAAAATTAAAAGTCTGTCATCATTTACTCACCGCTATGTCCTTGCAAACCTGTATGACTTTCTTTCTTCTGCAAAACAATAAAGAAGATATTTGAAGAAATGTCCTTACAGTGGAAGTCACTGGTCACCAAAACCATTAAGAAAGGAGTACATTATTGAAAAATTGTCGTTTTGGGTGAACTGTCGCTTTAAAAACATGCCTTTTACCATACCTGTTAGAGCCATTATGGCTTTATCTAGATTGATGCCCAAAATGCTTTGCTAATGTAATGTTTGTGTGCTTACAGGACCTGAAATAATCTATCAAATATTTAGTGTTTTTATTCAACACTCTTTCTTTTGTTAATAAATGCGTCTTTTGTATACGTACCACTCACCCATGTATATTTTCTGTGCCACTCTTTGTAGCTCTCATCCCTCTGGCGATACATGAGCACCAATGTAAGCTTGAAGCCCTTGTGTTAGTTTCAGCGTGTGTGTGTATTTCAGCATTTTTCTCTATAACACAAAGTCACAGTGAAGTGGAAATGTACTGTCAGAAGTCCATTAACTGAAGGACTGTGGACTATTATGGGTACAAGGTCTTTCAAATGCAGGTTTATGAAAATCCTCTTGTTTATAATTGGAATTTTTTAAGGTTGATATATGATGTTTACTTGGCCTCTAGGTATTTATTATGCAATCAAAAGAACAGCAAATTAGAAAAGCAATTATTTATTTATAACATTTTTTTGTGAAGGCTATCACTTTTTGAATAGCCGATAATATTTTGGTAAAAGTATTGTCTGGCCTTTTTTTTTACTCCAGGAGAAAAGTGACCATAATTTCTATATCTATCTATCTATCTATCTATCTATCTATCTATCTATCTATCTATCTATCTATCTATCTATCTATCTATCTATCTCTATCATATATTATAGATGTTTTATCCATTTATGAATTATTGTATTCTTTTTTTATTCATATTTTTGAACAATTGAGAATTTAGTTTTTTGTTCCACTTGAATTATGATGGCAAGCATCTCAACTATCTTTTTCACATAGGCTGAAATGGAATAGGAGTACTAAACTCTTATTGGTAGCTTTAAAGCTTTTTGAATGATCCTAAATAATACGTAAAGACACAAGGAGATGTGTAGAACTTATGGAGTTTTTGGAATGGGATTTTACATACAATACCACTCTTTTCCTGCCCACTCTTTTAACGTTGACTTGCTCAGCAAGTGTTTTGTAAGGCTCTTTTCTTTATTTTGCAACAATTTATTATAAAAAGCACAATACAGATGAATAGAAAATAAGTTGGATTTTCGTCATGTTATAAACAAAGTGAATGTGATGCTAAGCTCCTAGAGAAAACCCTGAACACCTACATCAGACAAAAGGTCTAACTGGTCATAACACGTTAAAGTGAACCTCCATTTGCAGACGGTTGGATCCCACTGAAGAAAAACTAATGAAAAGAAGTTTCATGTGACTGGGCTGCAGACATGTCCCTTGGTTAAAATACACAGAGTTGTTGTTGTTCGCTTCCCTTCTATCAGTCTCTCTCTCTGTCTCTCTCTCTGTCTTCACACACCCACTTCTTTTCTCTTCTGTGTTCTCCGGCAAAGTCTGTATCTGAAGCCTTCTGAAGTCTGTTCTCTGCATTCACTTTCATGTGTTATTCTGCAGACCTTCTCTGCAGTCAGCACAAAACAAGGAGACCAATCCAGAAGCATGACCTACTTAAATTGTTCATGTTAACAGGCCACTGTTGTTTCCAACCACTTTGTTCCATATTATGGTTTTTCAAAAATTCCCTTTCATGCTGCGTGTAATACAGCTGTTTATGAATGTAGACGTTCTGCAAAGTAGTAAAATCCAAAATGGCCGATAAATAAATTTCTTGTCTCCCAAAAGAAAGACTCAACCATGAAACACCTTTGAAGACGAGTCGTTTTCATAATTTTCTGGCTTACGTTATTACTGTTTTACTGAAATAGTGCTGCAAATCTGCTGTGGACCACTATTATACAACTGTCTATTAATGCCGATTGTCTGTCGTTCTTACAACTTTGAGTAAAGATAAAGGATGGGGCCAGATTTGTTTTGCAAACTTTTTGATGAACATAGGCTTGTTAATGCTGATGCTGAGTATCACTGAGAAACGTTTTGCTTGTCTTTGCGATGGAGGTTCTGGTTGAATAACTAGTTCTTCCAGCGTTTCATCATCGGATTCATACCCCGATTGATATGGTACACTCAATCATTGTTACACGGTGTATAACCCAAAAGCTCTATAAGGGGTAGACCAAATGTAACCGTCTGAATCGCCTGGCCAATGAGAGCAGAGGAAAAGAGGGATTTAGAGAGATTGATTCATCCAATAATTGTTTGAGAATAATTGAGTTAATGTGCAGTGCGTGTTATGAGAAAATGAAAGTGTTTTTTTTAACCTTTGATGCATGTAAACCTGTTGTAGGAGACCTCTAAAACAAAAATTAGCAACCTTTAAAATAGCATAGTAGGGGTGCTTTAAAAATGTTGGATCTTACAGCTGTCTTATAATGCTGTAAATACTTTGCCCTTGTAGGCAGAGCATACTGGAAGACCATCTTTTATCCCTTTGGATGTGCATCTGTGGTCTGTGTTGCCATTTGGCTGGCTGTTAGAATATGAGCCCAACTCCAAGGCTCTGTTCTGAAATCTTATGTTGGCAGCATTTTAATCAAGGAATATACTTGAGATACACAAAATCTGTTGTAAAAGGCAGCATTTAATTATAAATTGTTGATTTACATAAACATACTATTGCTGAATTTTTGAAAGTCTTTACTTCTGTCTTTAGTGTCACATGATACTTCAAAAATCGTTATGATGTGCTGATTTGATGCTCAAGAAACATTTCGTATAAATTTTGGAAACTTTTTGCTGCCTAGAATTTGTGTGGAAACTGAGATACCTCCCGAGTTATTTCAGGGCTCTTTGATTAAATATAAACTTCAAAAGAACAGCATTTGTTTCAAGTCGAAATCTTTTGTAACATTTGTAGCAGTCTTTGTCACTTTTAAGCAATTTAATTAGTCCTTTCTGGATAAAAGTATTAATTTATTAATTTAAACAATATTCTTGAACAGTATTGTGCTTGTAGTGTTAGCCAAACTCACTTGCAATCAAATGTAAATGTAATCTTCCTCGTCTTTTGTGTTAGGAATGCTATTTATGGCAAACGGTGCTGCTGCCTATGCAGACCATTTCAAATCGATCACGTATGAGGTTCAATTTCAAGAGATTTTAGAAAGTGAAGCTTAATACAACAAGACAGCTCACTAAGTTTTAGTTTTAGCTCACCTAATCCATAAGAAAATGTATGCACTCGATTTGAGTCCGATAAATGTTTTTATCCAATAAAACTACGATAGAAACACATTTACCAAATAAATTTCTCTTTGCGTCAAAAAAGGTCGCATGACTTTGTGCGATGGGATGGCATTACTGGAGTAACCAGCGGACGGATCTCAAAACACAGCATCTGAAATGATGCTTTGGTCATTATGGTTCGGTATAATTCCCTCCCAGAACTGTCTTTCATGACTGCTTTCCCAAACATCAAGTATTGGTTTCGTCTGCAGGCTCATGTCATTTATTGTATACGAAAATGATTATATTAGCTCCAGTTTATCAGGAAGTAAAGATATTGTTCTTTTTGACTCATTTGGTGGATGCAAATGTTTTTGCGATATTCCAATTTTGTGCTTGAGTTAACTTTGGATGGAAACTTAGCAAATGTGAGAGTCTCCAGTCAACCAGTTTGGGTGGACATGTTTCTATCTGGAGAACAGGGTGGCCAGTGACTAATCTAGATATTGACTAAATTTAACTCTAAAATGTTCATTTAATAATACCTAATGCAACCTTCTCAAACCTACTGAAGTTTTATTGTTGGCCTACCCTAAAAAACAACATTGTGGATTTTTCCTTTATTGGATTGCGTAGATTTTGGTAGTATTTTTATCTGCCTTTCAAAACGACCGAGTATTGGCTGTTGGACTGGTTGGAAGAAATTAAATGAGCTCATTTATTTGTAAATCATTTGTTTTCCTAATGCAGAGCAAATTGAGTTTTCTGCATATCAGATTTTTCTCCTGAGAGAACACCCAAGTAATCTCACTTGCCTCTTCTAGATCAATGTTTTACAAACTGGTCCAGGGACATTCTCATTTCAGTTCACCGAGCTCTCTGCTAATAGGCTGATGATTTGAATATACAGTATGTGTGTTTAATAACAGAAACATAAAATATGCAGTGATCCACACAACCAAGATGCCCAGTTTCAAAGACGAGGCTTAAGCCTAGTCCCAGTCTAAATTTGATGTTTGAGCTGTCTTATCTGAAAGCAACTTAAACTAACATGTCTTAAAATAGGTCAGTGTCATTGTTTTGTCTATTTAATTTAACTAATCCTGGCTTAATCAAAGCCCTTTCTGTGAAACCAGGCCTTAGAGTTTTTTGTTTTTTTTTACACTGAAGTCTGTAATCACAAGACATAAATTTCAAAGTGGTCTTATGATTTTTATAGCTTAATGATGGTCTTGTTTGTCTCTAATTTCATTCCTCTAAAGGGGATTTTAGGAGAAACATCTGAGACAAAGTTGATATGCAACAGAACATTATGCCTCTTGAGCTGTGAAAGAACAACCTCCAAGCGATAGTTTTCCTCTGGGTATCATCTGCCACTGCTCTCCATGTGCCACTGAACTGTACACTTGAAGTCAGCTGCTAACAACAGTGAAAAGGGAGCTTTAGAAATGGGAAGAGTAATACAACAACATCTCATAGCAGTTGTTTCATGGTGCAGATAGTTTAATGCTCCTGACAACAAGAGCAGCCCGATATTTTGTTCTTTGCCTGAGGCATGTTGCAGGATGCTAGTTGAATAAACTCAGAGTAGGTTTAGAGTTGATAAAACTAAACAAACCCAACGTGGTTTAGATCAGGTTCAGCGGTCTCACAACACTCTGTAAACGTTCTGCTGCCTTTACGTGCTATTGAAAATCTCCTACTTCCCACTTCTGAAGTCGTGATTATTAGATTACTAGCTTGTCGCATTCAAGTGGAAAGAACAGAACACCAGGTTGTTGGAAAGAACAGGACACCAGGTTTATTCTTGCCTATTAATTGGGAAAATCTTATTATAACCAAATGATATTTAGCTTCCCATTCATTGACAACCATATAAACCTTTACCATGACCACGCTATCTATTGTCAGCTTGCTGACGATTCTGGAATTTCGGTCAAATACAAGCTATTTTCCCTGTGTATAATATATATACAATACACTTCAAATGATTATTCATACATGTATACAGTAATACCTCGAGATACAAATGCATCTCTACAAATGAGTATTCCAAGATACGAGCAAGCCTTCGGGCAGATTTTTGCTTCTAGATATGAGTAAATATTCGAGGTATGAGCACACGCACTGACGCCGACGCATTGATGCCGTTCACTTCACATGTTCACTGACTTCTGTACGCATCGCCCGCGAGTAGCTGATTTTCTCTCTATTTTGTGCATTATTCTTTATAATAGCGATGATTTTTACGAAAGTGAGTGGTAAGGATGATAGTGAGAAGAAGAAACGCATGAGGACCATGGAAATGAAGCATGAAATTGTGGATAAATATGAGTCCGGTGCCCGCGTGAGTGATCTAGCACGCAGGAGCATCAGGAGGAACTGTCGACTGAAGAGTTGATCGAGCTGCAGATGATGAACATACGCGGGTGTTGCAAGAGCTCAGCAGTGGTGAGGAGGAGGAAGGGTGAACCGGAGGAAAACATTTCTACAAGTGAAATTAAGGAAGGAATGGCTATGTGACAGAAGGTTTCTGATTTCATTGAAAAGTAACACTAAATTGATAAATTGTCTACTGGTCATGCTTCGGCGCTTTTTGACGACACGTGCCTTATTTTTAAAGGGAGACAGAAACAAATCTCCCTCGATATGCATTTTGTTAAAAGGTCTGCGCCAAGCGAAACGGAAGGTAGTCAGGCGACAGAAAATAAGAAACGTGAAGAAAAGTAAAGAATACCAATCGAAAAAAGCAAAACAATAATATTAAATAGAAACGTTTACAAAAAAACGTAACTTGAGTTATGTTAACTTAAGTTTACGTAAGTTACGTAGCGTTCGTTTAAGGTACGATATGGAATCAAGTGTTTACGTACCAACCCCCTTCCTCCCTCTTCCGCACCTGCTGCACTTATAATTAAAGCCACATTTTATAATTGTGTGTGTGTGTGTCTATATCAATAAAAAATATGTTTTTTTCCCCCATTGTTACGGATCTGGAACGTATTAATTTGTTTTCTATTATTTCTTATAGGAAAACATGATTCCAGATACGAGCAATTCGAGTTACGAGCTCCGTCCTGGAACGGATTATGCTCGTATCTAGAGGTATTACTGTATATGCACTACTTTGGTAGTCACAGCAGCAATTGTTCAGCAGCAATGTTTAAAGTTTGTGACCTGCCCATCTCGGGAACTTGAGTGTCAAATTAACCCCGAACTTCCTAGTGGTAAATATTACTTGAGGGCGTTAATGTCTCATTTTTCATCCAGGAAACTCGTATTTATGATAATTCCGATAATATATTAATGCAGCATAACTCTAGAGTGCGTGCACCTGAAAGTGTGACGTGACGCCAACGGCCAATCACATGGAACGTGATCCTCTGTTGAAGGTGAAGAGATGGTTATGACAAATATCATAAATTCAAACACCTCTATAAACTGCTGCTGCAGCAAGAGTTTGAGAAGGCGCTGAAAGAAAATATCTGACTATATCAATGCATGCGAGTCAATTGATTTGAAATCATTTGCATAGGTTCATTTAAGGAGTCATTAATCTGAAAGCACTGTTGTATTTTGAGGACACTGCTTGATTGGTGTGTGACATTTAGAAGCCTGTTAATGGCTTTTTCTCTCAGATGAACCTCAGATGACCTGAATTGGGAAGGCTGTTGAATGTGTCTCTCCAAGCATCATGTGTCATAGCCACAAAGTCTAATTCAACCCATCCTCGAGGAGGTTTTAAAGTGCGTCATGAATGCATAAAACCAGGCACTTGTTAAATAACTTCATAGACCGTTTTTTCACAACATCCACCCTTAACATAATGAGTACTAGCAGTACAGTCATTTGAATAAGGCTAATCATTATGAGGGTGATGACATTCATTAAAGACTCACATTTACCGAAGTTTAATAGTGTGATTGCGGTTGCCGTCTCCTAGCAACAGATTGTTCCAGTCGTCATAGAGCATTGCATTCCCTAGTGGAAGACCATTGTCATTGGGGTAACCCTGGATTTTCCAGCTGAAGAGTGGAGAAAATTAAAAATGCAGGTACTAAAGGCTGAAATGATATAAGGATGAGCTGATGGCTGTCAACACTGATGGAATGCCGTGTACATCCACCTGTCATGGTGAACTGGAGTTATGGACATGCGGCAGGATCAGGGATTCCATCTTAGATCCAAATATGTCTTAGGTCTGATTTACACCCACAGTAAGGGGGGCATAATTCCAATGGTAAACAGGACATGGATTTCAAATGAAACTGCGCAGTTTGAGAAAAGATAATTTACATTTAAATTAATCTAGACGCAAATCACTATTCCATAGTGTGCCATATTATACTGATTAACTATTAAGTGTACACATGTCACTGGGTCTTATTCACTAATAATTGTGTGGATGATTTGTATTTATATGCACTAGGAGAACACATTTTAACCTTATTCTAATGTTAATTTTGCGGGTTATTTTTTTATGAGTGACAAGTTAAATGATAATACAGTAGAACCCCGACTTACGAAATTAATCCGTTCCGAGGTTGGTTTCATATATCGAACTTTTCGTATGTCGGTCAGGCTTTTACATGTTAATTGCCTAATCCGTTCCAAGCCCTACAAAAACACCATATTCAGCATGGGATGAAGCGCATCCCATCTTCTTACTTCTCAATAATCTCCCTTTTCGACTCAATGAAAAGTACCCTCTTCTTCCCTTTGACTTCAGCGACAATCTTCACATCCATGGTTACTGATTAGAAAAAAGTTTATGCTAACAGAAGAGGCTGGGGGGAGCGATGCTGACCAATAGGAGAGCAGGATTGTAAAAAGTGTTCCCCTTCTTACATGGACTATTCCAGCCATCCCTGTCATTCAGTGCGAAATGGACTATTCCAACCTTTCCCTCGGAGTTCAGGAAGTGTTGTGACAGAAGAGAGTTGATGGATGATTAAGGTAAAAGAGATCGGCTGAAGATTGTATATAGTTTATTGAGTGAAATACAGGGAATTAGTGCCAATCATTGAGGTTTTATCGATCTATGCACCTTTAATAAATACCAGTTTTGGATCATTCCCTGAGTGAGACATAATTGTTCTGACCGGACAAACTGTAGCCTTCATTCAACCCGAACCAAAATCAGTGCAAATATCAAAACAAAACTCGGAAATCGTCGCCTTGCCGAGATTTCGTTTTTCGCATCTCGATCATTTTGTCGTAACTCGGGCGGAAAAAAAACCCGAAATCTTTTATCGTATGTCGAACTTTTCGTACGTAGAGCGTTTCGTAAGTCGGGGTTCTACTGTAATTTATATAAAACTCCCATTTCCCAAAAGGTCTTTTCACACAACCATAGTCTTTCATCACATTGCAAACATATGAAGCTTTGTAAAAATTATTGAATGAGAAGGTTGTTGGTTTGATTCTCAATACCGGCAGGAAGTGCCCTTGAGCAACACAGTGTGTGTGTTCAATACTTACTACTCAGGTTGTGTGTACACTAACTTGGATGGTTTAAATGTAGAGTACACATTTTGAGTGTGTGTTACCAGACTTCACATGTCTCTTTCTTTCTTTTTTGAAAATGTAGGTAGGTTTTGTGCATAAATGAGTCCAAAACTTACAGTGGGTGAATGAAACCCATTGTGTTTGGATACTATTTAGCAGTTTTGTAAATTGTTAAAAGTGTAGTTTCCTTACGTTTTCCCAAACCTGTATGTCTGTCATCAATGGAAAATAAACAAACAATGTTTTGAGAAATGTTAGTAACCTAACATTTTTGACTACCATTGTATGGACAAGAACCCATGAGACATTTCTCAAAATATAGGTTTGGAACAGGTTTAACATAAGGGCAAATGTCTTTCTTATTGTTCCCAATTCATGTTGATAGTGTTAAGAGAAACGCATACATCCGAGTCTGAGGACGTGGGGTAGAACAGACATTGCGAACAGACAAATATATTCTCTGACAAATATTGTTTCCGTAACTGTGTATGTATTTTTAATATAGTTAAAATGGTTTATTTCGTTGTGCTGGGAGCTTGTTGAGAGAGCTTGCCCAAACGCTCTTCTGATTGGCTCTGATTTTTGATATATGTACATGTTTACATGTTTGCTATCAGGATGTGAAGAGAGTTTCAACCAGTATAACAGTGTTTAAAGTCCAAAAGCGCCTGGTATATCTGCTAAACTTTTATTCTTCTTCTGTGTGCTATTGAAGAGAGACCCTCATGTGTCGTGAGAGTGACTGGTGAAAACTTGAGCAGGTGATAGGCACCATGAGTGTTTCAAACAAAATGTTTGAAATTTGGGGTCAGTTATTTTCACAAAGATGTGCGGGTAATGAGATATGGCCTGTTACTTATGAGCAGTTATGTGCTAAAATCCTTTGACCCATTCATAAAATTAGATTTCTGAATGGTGACCCATTGCCAAGTTTTGCTTTTTGTTATGTATGTGTAGCATCAGTTGATTTATGGAGTACTATGACCGTAAACGATGACTACATCCATCCACTAGAGAGAAGCATCCTTTCCATTTTGATCACCTGTGCTTCTGTACTAAGATAAGGGAGAGGTTCACAAGAGTCTCAGGTTTTGTTTTTTTACTGTATTTTCGATTAAATAAATGCAGCCTTGTGCAAAAAACTTTTTAACTGTAGTTTAGTCTACAGAAACTATCAAAAGCACTTGCTATTGGTCTATTCATAAACTACATACAATTCTGATGATCTACTTGGTATGGCATCGATTGGGTGATATACCTCCTTTAATGTATTAACATTTATCTCCGCTTACGTGTGAATGATGTGGATGGAAATTGGATTAAGAGCTTCACTATAGTGACATCAAAGGGCTGCCAAAGCCCAGAGCCACATGTGGCTGGTGTTTGCTGAGGCTATATTTGGACTTTGTGTATGCTTTATTTGTTTTGATGTGGAGGATGAAAAATTTCAAATGCTTTCTATTCTTTTTTCCTTTTGCCAATAGGCCTAGCGGTCCTCTTCAAAGGTGTGACTCAGAATGTGACATTTAGGACTCTTTCAAAACCGGACCTGTATGGATCACACCGGTGTTACTGTGAGAGCACTCTGAAGGTCTCAGTGCTAAATTCACAGGGAGAAGTGTCCTTCAAGAAGACATGGACGCTTCTCAAGTTTATTCTCATCTTTATGAATGTTTTATCGAAACCTCCTTTTACGTGATCAACGTAAAGCCCTGTTGGCAGATAATAGTTTTTTTTTTTTTAACAGCTGACTCTGGCGATTTCAAAAAGCTACTGTAATGACCTTTCTATTGTGTGAGGTCACATAAGCTTCCTCTCATGAAGAGCTCAAAAAGACATTTCCTGGAAGAGAGGGAAATGGTGACAAAGTGTGACAAATATTATTTATCTTCTTTTTAATGACAACGGTCTGTTCTTCATATTGCATAGTCACAGATATTATACATTAATTCATGTATAATGTATAATGGATCCCATAACTCTTTCTGACTTAGAAGCATTGCTGGGGAATTACTTTAAATTATGAATAGCCTTTTCAGTTTAAAATTTGTTTACATGCAGTTAACAACGCTCCTAACAAAAAGAGGCCATTTAAACATACTTTGTCTAAGTTTATAGGACCATATTTATCTGAAAAACTTTGAGGGACATTGAATTAACAGTAAATACGATATATATGATGATCAATTTAAGCTGCGACGATTAAGTAATTATTGACATTAAATAATAATTTGACTTTTTTTTTTGGACATTTTTGACATAATGGTTTTGAATATATGAAGTTTCTTACTATATGCTCACCAAGGCTGCGTTTATTTGATAAATACAGTAATATTGTAAAATATTATTACAATTACAAATAGCGGTTTTCTATTTTAATAATGTATTGTGATTTATTCCTCTGTTGTCAAAGCTGAATTTTCAGCTTCATTACTCCAGTCTTCAATGTCCTTCAGAAATCATTGCTGATTTGCTGTCAGGATTTTTTTATGAATAATTTTATTTCAAATAGAAAATCTTTTGTAATATTCTAAATGTCTTTAATGTCCTTTTTGATCCATTTTTTTAAATGCAGCCTTGCTGAATGAAAACTAGTAGTTAGTAGCAATACTATTTTTAGACGGTTATTCCTTAACACTGCTGATAAAATAATTCATTGCCTTAAAAAGCCAAAATCCTTTAGTCAAATGAGATGTAGCCTTTCTTTTGAACCGATACAGATAACCAAACTATATCAGGAAGAGGTGGGAAGAGGGGAAGATGGGGGACAAATATTGACTTTTGCCACATTTTGCTCGGTGGGATTTTTATAGTGCCGCCAGCAATCATTAATCTCTCTAAAATAATGTTTTGCTGTGCACTGCCTGTTCCCTAGTTACAGTTCATGCCGTCTGAAGCAGTACGCTTCTGTGAACACAGTCAGACAGCTCAGCCAGCCATGCCTCTCCAACGGCCGCGTGGAACGGGAATGACAGCCTTCTCCCTTCTTTTGCTCCCACATGATTGACGACTATATTGCATAGAAAATTTGTTGTTGACCGTGTTTTATTGTTAGGGTTGTGTTCTTTATAATCGTACTGCGCCCATTGTCTGTTATTACATCCATATTCCTCAAAGACGCATGAGGACTTTCTTCTGGCACGTCAGTATGTTGACTATAAAATTTGGGCTTTAGAGAACATGCTCAATTTGAGGCCAGAATTCTCATATTTCTTCTTTTTAAGGCCAGTAAAAAGTATGCGAATGCTGAGGCAAATGCTTGGTCAACATGTTTGCGTGGCAGTAACAAATACTCGTGCTCAAGGGAGTGAAAGCATTACCTACAAATGTCTCCGCCAGTGG
Source organism: Rhodeus uyekii (assembly GCA_037043235.1). Taxonomy (NCBI): domain Eukaryota; kingdom Metazoa; phylum Chordata; class Actinopteri; order Cypriniformes; family Acheilognathidae; genus Rhodeus; species Rhodeus uyekii. The sequence goes on from JAWRVZ010000006.1 coordinate 2,834,670, forward strand.
ATATGTATAAGGCCGTTTTTGAGTGTCTCGTGGAGTGTGCAGTCAAAGAAACAACTAACAAAATTCTATGTTTTTCTGATACAGGACTTTTGAAAGATGTGACTGAACGCCGTTGACATTTCTATCCGACGCAGTCTAAGTAAAGTGTCTGAGAACAAATGGTAAAGATTCAGTATCTGCGGTCACATGATGTCAGGCTATATCAGTGTCATTATTTTAAGGTTATTTTAGGACATTTTACATTTGGCAAACGTTTTTATCCAAAGCGACTTGCATTTACATTCAACAGTTCCTGCTTTCCCTGTGATTCGAACCTATGACCTTGACGCTCTACTGCTTGAGCTACATTAACAATTACTTATTATAAAATAAAAAGTCTCTCCTCTCAGAACTCAGAAATCAGAATTTGCCTGTCTTGTCAGAGGTTATACTTCATTTGCACGCGCAAATGCTGAGGTGCGATGTTTATCGGTTTATTGTTAATAAAGAAATTATGAGCATGAAACGTAGTCGTCAACTATCATGAAATGACCAAAAGGTACCAATAAATTACATAATTGGTATGTTGTGTGTTAACTGGGAAGGATTTGCATGCAGGTATGTTTATTCAATTTATCAGAAGCAGTTTCCATATGTTTTATTAACAGTTCATGTTATTAATGTGTAATGAGCATGGCATCTGTTTTTTCCCCAAAATACCTCTTTATTTTCACTTTGTGCTATTTTGTATATTTTAAATGACTGTTGGCTCATATCAAGTTTATTGTATTAACAAAACTATTCTGGGAATGTTATTTAATCAGATTTAGTCATATTCTTAATATTTGTGTATGTTAATTAAATTGGGATGGTTCTTATTATATACTATTTATAATACTAATTATATATTATTAATACTACCTAACTAACACATATACACACACACACACACACACACACACACACACACTCATCCAGTGCTGCAACAAGCCATCTCTTGTTCATTATCACTTGTTTTTTTTCCCCTTTTCTTAATAGCATAGAGTTTGTCTAGATCAGAGCTGCCAGAACTCTCTATTAGGTGTGTTGGCCCTCAAGGTTCAGCTTGTAGCTCATACTTTACCATTACTATTACTCACCTTGCTGGAATATTGCTAGAACATCCATTACACAGACTGTGACATGAGGACTGTGAGCGCTCTTTCCCATTAAGATTCAACATCCTATAATGTGCATGGGATTTTCTGAGTAAGCAGCATATATAGGATGCAATTCTGATGACAATATTCACAGTATTATTTATTCATATTGAAATGAAAAAGTTTAATAAAACAATATACAGTATATAGATGTGTATTTTTCATCATTTACATTTATATACAGTAGAACCCCGACTTGCGAAAATAATCCGTTCCGAGGTTGGCTTCGTAAGTCGATCTTTTCGTAAGTCGGTCAGGCTTTTACATGTAAATTGCCTAATCCGTTCCAAGTCCTACGAAAACACCACATTTAATTTTATTATAAAGCTATGCTTGTTCAGTATGGTATGACAAGCACATCCCAGCTTCATACTTCTCAATTATCTCCCTTTTTGTCTCCATGGAGAGCATCCTCTTCTTCCCTTTCACTTTCACTGTGACTTTCATCGTGAAATGAAATGGGAGAAGAATGCCGAATGCCGCAGAGGCTGGTGGGAGTGATGCTGACCAATAGGAGAGCAGGATGCTGCAGCGAAAGCTAGTGTCAGAGCCGGGAGCAGTGTTGCCAGATTGGGAGGGTTCCCGGCAGGTTTTAAGCTGTAGCTGGGCTGGAAATCTTCAGTCCAATCTGGCAACAGTGGCCAACAGAGACAGCCAATGGGAGAGCGGGACGATTGGTGCGAGTGTCCGGGTCAGTGGCGCGCGAATTTCAAAACAAACCTCGGAAATCGACGCCTTGGCCGAGATTTCGTTTTTCGCATCTCGATCATTTTGTCGTAACTCGGGCGAAAAAAAAAAAAAACCTTGTACGTTGAACTTTTCGTACGTAGAGTGTTTCGTAAGTCGGGGTTCTACTGTATTTGGCAGACATTTTTACCCAAAGCGACTAAATTGCATTCGAGGAACACATTGAATCAGTTCTTACTTTCCCTGGGATCGAACCCATAACCTTGGCGTTGTAAGCACCAATGCTCTACTGATTGAGATACAGGAAAGCCAAACATCATCAAAAACATTTAAAAACAAAATGCCATTGCTTTCTATGAGACCAGAGAAGGACAATGTTGTAAATCTAGATGACTGTATGACTGAATACAATTCTTAATTAATTATGTAAGATGTCATATAAATAATTTGACTAGTAATATGTTATATACCTTTTATGCACACTGTGCATAATCAAAAGTTGGAAATGCTAATAATATTAAAGAAAACAACTTTTTTTTGCATTTACTCCATTTATGAATAAAATTGTTGTATTATAACTCAAGTTCAATAGGCTATTATTTAGAATTTAAAAATCAGTATTGTACATTATTTATGTAAAACTTTATTTTGGCATACATTTTCACGATATGTGACAAAGTAAAAGTTTGTAATGTCAACTTTTTCCTACATGATATAGTTCAAACAACTTTTAAAATGAATTTGTCTGATGAAATGGAAATTGTATTTGGGAATGGGATGTTCTGTTTGTGAAAGATGTTTTATTTAATATAATGTGTTACATTTTAAAGACAATCTCTCTGTTCCGTCTTTTTTGGGGGATGGACATTGTTACATTACACCTTATTTATTGTAACACAATTTGTTCATACTTTACTGTAGGCTAGGTTATTTTATTATTTTATTATTTTTCATGCCGCAATACTTATTACTGTAATAGTTTTCATTAATAACATTGCAATATGGATAAGTAATACAAACTTTGTGCTCTTATGAATTTTTTTTTTTTGCATGACTTTGTGAAAAGTTCACTACTAAACTGAATTAAATAGCACAGATTTCTTCATGGCTAGGGTTTGCATATCTGGCATATTTCATTCTGTATCCAACTTCAGATCTGTGTACTGGTGTTATTATGCTACTGCTACTTTGATTAGCATTGATACCATTTCTTACAAATAATATCGTGATGTTCATTGCATTTGTCTAACTAATTGCTCTTCTGCATTTGAACTAAACCACTAAAAAAATCTAGCTAAGTGTCTAAACTGATTTAAAATGCTAATTAGTATTTCAGAGAATTTTATTTTTGAACATGAAAATTTTAAAGAGGTCCAGACCTCCATAATCTTTCCTGTAGCAAAATAACAGTAGAGTGTGGTGCTTGCAACACCATGGTCATGGGTTTCGACTCCCAGGGAAAGCAATAACTGATTAGAATGTCAATGTGAATCTTGAATGCAAGTCGTTTTGGATAAAAGTGTCTGCCAAATGCATAAATGTAAATGTCTATCTGGCTAACAGCATGGCTACTGGTTTGCAAGGATTTAGTTGGGTTTGCCAAGTTAGTGCCATCAGATCTTTGAAAGACACTCTGTGGTTGATTGCTGTACTTGACAATCAGGAGGTCTCTTCTTGTCTAAGAAGATACAGACTGAAAGTCAAACTCGAGACAAAAAAAGTAAGAAAAATTAAAACAATACAGTAGTACCTCAAGATACGAAAGGCTCAACTTACAAAAAATCCAAGTTACGAAAGCAAAGACGAAAATTTTTACTGCTCTACATACGAAAAATTTTCAAGATACGAAAGGTTTCTGAAAGTCCGAGATTCGCCCCATGACAATTTTGAAACTCGCTCCGCACGCCGCCATCTTAGTTATAATAGACTCGCCACCATCCTCCTGCTCTCCCATTGGTTCCTGATGCTAGCCAAGCCATGAGATCCTTCTCTCTAATTGGACAGCATCCTGCATCTTCTATACGTACGTGCTGGCGTGCTTTAGCTCAGCCACTCCGCACCCGAAACGTTACATTTTTTTATGTGTTTTTGTAAAGTTAAGTGTACGTATGAAGGTTATCTGCCGTTTGTCCTCCTCCTCCTCTGCCGCCACTTTCGGAGATAGCCTCACTCGAAAGGTAAGCTTCGACATTTTACATTATTTCATTGTTTATAGGTCAATTTAGCTTTATTATGAAATTTAATGGGGTAAGATACGAAAAACTCATTATACGAAGGCCGCCTCGGAACAGATTAATTTTGTATCTCGAGGTACCACTGTATAAACTTGTCATATACTTTTGAGTCTTTTAATTGTTATTTTGTTCGCATCATTTCAGAAGCCTGGCTAAGACACCAGTCAGCCATTCCAATTCATAGGGTTTGCTGTACTGGCTGGCCTTGAGAGTGAGTGAGTGACTTGCTTTCCAGAGGACCCATGACTGATCCATCCTCCCGATGCTCCGCTTATTATGAATATGTCCAACAAATGCAGAGCATAGCATCTGCCAAGGTGCCATTAGTATTATCATGAATAACACATGAGATGAAGCGCAAAAGGCTAATTTGAGAGGCATAATGCATGCATTAATCCGTTAAAAGCAAAAGAGTTCCTACTATATTTATTCCCACTCTGATAGCCCTGCATTCCTACAGCTGAGAAGCACTATTATGCATCCCCCCCCCCCCCCCCACACACACACTTAGTGACAGAGGGATTCCGCCTTCCTTACTTCCTAGTAAGGACATTACGGAACATGAAAAGTGAGTGTATTAATAGAGAGGATTATTACTCAGGAGTATTTGCATTGCAGTGTGTCTACTGTATGTGTTTCAATGGCACCGGTGGTGTTAATGCACTGCTGCAGCTGCTGCTCCCAGATAATGTGATAGTCTATCACATATTCAATCTGCAGAAGTTAACTGAGCTGAAATGAATTGACTTTCAGGGCCAACCACAGTCTTTCGTGATAGACACCCTCAGCCTTGAGTTGATACTGCAATCCCTGAGGGATCAACATGCATGAGAGAAATGGTCTAGATGCGTTTATTTGGATGTGTGACACAAAACCAGTCCTTTCTCACACTTTACTTCTGTGTCTTTTTCATGTCTTCTCATGTGATTTTTATTTATTTATTTATTTGACATTTTCTAATCATGAAAATAGTTCACTTTCAGTAAAGATTGTTTTGTGTCAGTGTGTCATAACTTAAAAGCAGAAGTGTGTTAAAATTAAAATGTCACCTTGTCCTGCACGACAAAAGTCTTTAATATGTATCTTTTGTTGGATTCATTCTAGCTTTGTGTTTTTTTTGTTTCCTTTGATATATGAGAACTTTTTAACTTATCAGTTAAGCAAAAATGCTCAGTAAAGAGTAAAATATAGTAATTGTTATTTATAATATCAAATCGGATCATTTAGAGGCCAAATAAAGGACAAGAAAAGCAAAGTTATGTTAAAACAATCCATATAAGGGTGAAGCGTCTGGTTCGGCTGTGTTTTGGACCCTGGGGTTTTGGCAGAGATATGTCCACTGAAGTTCAGTCCAGCTAAAGCAAAGATATTATGGGAATGTGTCTTGCTGCCCCTGATACCACTGTTTAGAAGGAGTGAAGACGCCCTGTTCCTGACCCCGCTTGCGGATGAGAGGGAGGAGGGCCTTTTTAACCCAGATAAATCGAAACGCGTTGACACTGAACAGCTTCAGGTTGTTTGGCTAGTTTTTATCATATGCTCTATTTTAAGTTTGCAGACTTCCTGGATTTGCTTTCTCTTGACCACAAACTCGTTTTGTACTTAAGTACAAATAAGGTGTATGTTTTGAAACTCTTCTAGTTTCCAATTTCCAATCAACCCCTTGATTAGCAAGGATGTAATCAAATGTAATAGTAACAATTATGTAGTATATTAGCTATTTTAATAAATAAGGGATAAAGCTATACAAAACATCAGGTCACATTCTGAAATAAATCATAAAAATAGTTTGACAGAAATCTATTGGTTTGAATCTCCCAAGAGACTCGCCAAGACTCCATACAGTAAATCATAGACAAACTACTCCAGATGATTGTCAGCTTAGTCTAATGAAACTTTATCAGAGTGCTCTGAGATGAACATAATGGAAATAAAACATATCATTGTGCATATCATGATCATATATTTTATAACAAGTGTTGTTTTTTACAAGCTATTACAAGCTAACAAGCTATTTTTATAACAATTCTGTTGTTCACTCACTCTCACGTCGTTTCAAACTTGTATGACTTTCTTCTTTTAAATGCAAAAGAAGATATTTTGAAGAACGACACTATACTTTTTTTGTCAATAAAATTAGTCTTTGGTGTCCAATTTTGTTTGGACTTCAAAATATATTTTTTCAAGTCAGAGCGTAATTTAATAATAAAATGACTATTATTTTACATTTGGCAGACACTTTTATCCAAAGCGACTTGCTTTGCATTCAAGGAACACATTGAATCAGTTCTTGCTTTCCCTGGGATCAAACCCATGACCTTGGCGTTGTAAACACCAATGCTCTACTGGTTGAGATACAGGAAAGCCAATCAGTTTTATTGTTAGTATTGTTAAATTACAATTGTTACCAACAGTAATGTGCAAATACCTCAGTTTTATATGAAAGAATTCTAATATTCTGCTTCTGTTAAATGTACCATTGTTGTTCTATAGTCTCATGACAGTTTCAGTGATTATAAAAGAAGTGCTCTTTTCTTGCTATCTGTGTAATTCAGTTGGAATTTGAAGAAAAACGTTTTTCATTAACCTTTTCCTAGTAGAAAAGAAAATGTTTTTGGATGATTTGATTAGAGCTGCAGCTAACGATTATTTTTTGTTGATTCCCAATTCGTCGACTAATCTAACGATTATTTTTCAATGAATCTAATGTTGTTGTTTTTATTAGCGGATTAATCCTTTGGCTATCTTTCCAATAAATAAGCACAATTTCTACCATTTTTGTCTTAAAATTTTTATTAAATTATTTTAAATCACCAGAAATAAAGCACAAACATCATTTTAGAGCATAATGTACCATTAATGCCACATAAATTATGCCTAATACTGTGCAAACAAAGTAAACAAAGTACTGTACAACATAAATACTGCCTAATACATGTCAAAAAAGGAAAACAAACTGAAAGGCAACATGTGCTGATAGTACACGCAAATGGACTTGTATTTCTCTGGTTCACATGCATCTTGGCGTTTATTTTGAAACTCTACATGTGCATAAACAACTTCTAAACACTCGTAAACACACTGAAAGCATTGTTGCCAGGCTAAAGATGAGGTTAAAAGTTAAAGTCCAGTTTATTGTAGCCGTAGAGACTTTATACCACTATTGTCGAGTGCATGCGCACTAGCTGATAGCTTTAACACAGCAGGTAAAGACGCGACAGCGACTCCCAGAACTCACTGTAACACTCACTGCTGGCTTGTCGTTTTAAGGTTTAACAGAGTGAACAAATCTCCATTTTATTCGTCCTTCCTTTAGGTTTTTCCGCACTGATTCATGCCCAGGAGCAGAAGCCGACGTTATTCTAAATGAACGTAAATAATGCAATGCATCGACGCATTTTCGTAGTCAATGTAATCAATGAAGTTGGGTGGCTGCAACTCTAGATTTGATATTTTATAGTCATCTCATAATATCTAAATATTAATTCAAAAGCCAAACATGTGAAAAACATTATTAGGGAGTTGAAATAACTATTAAGCTAATAAGTGCTCGCCTGCCACCTGCTACTGACTGTAATTTCTTGTCTTTTTAGATCAGGGGATTTCAAAGGCAAAATCCTTTTCATTAAAAATAAAATTGAAATTTGATAATATTTAGAGTAAGGAATAAGTTGTGTGAAGCATTTAAAAGTGCTTGAATTTCACTCTCTAAAGGTCATTTGACTCTTTCTGCCACAATACTATGGTTACAGTTCGTTTTACACATTATTGCTACGCAATGTTGGTGATTTGTGGACTGAAAAGCCTTCTATAATTTGTTTGTTCATTGCACAATGTTTCTCCTGGCTTCTACATCAGTGCTTTTTGATCTGACTCTTTATCTATAACAGAGAATTCTGCACTGAATTTGAATACTTCTCATTACATCTCATCGACATTACTAATACTATGGCAAACTCAAGGGCTTTCTCACTGGATCTTCGATGTGTTAATCTGCTTTTGTTTAGTTTGCTATTCGATGTTTCTATGATGCAACAGAAATGACAGCTATTATCAGCTGGGCAACGTGGTGTTTGCACCAGTTGGAGCCCTACAAATAAATAATGACAGATTTTTAGTTTTTTAGGTGAAATATCCCTTTAAGATGTCAACACGCATATCATCAATATTTCGGTCTCTGAAGCATAAAGAGCTCCATTGTCACGTTTCGTATTGTTTGATGTTGTATTCTTTCTTTCACAGCTTGTGTCCAATGTCCTGATCTTCTCCTGCACTAATATAGTTGGTGTGTGCACACACTACCCAGCAGAAGGCTCACAGAGACAAGCCTTCCAGGAGACCAGAGAATGTATTCAAGCTCGTCTGCACTCTCAGAGAGAAAACCAGCAACAGGTAAGAGACGAACATAAATCAACAGGTCTTCTTTGGCTGCAGAGACAAATTTCTAGTGTCATTCTGTGAGTCTGAAAGATTTGATTGACTTCCTAGCCACAGATGTTTACACTAATGTTCTGGGGGAAGTTTACTTTTTTTATCTATTTTATTTATTTATTTTTATTATGCCATATTTCTGACATTTTAAAATCTTGCAGACCACACACACACACACACACACACGCGTACGTATGCATGTATGTATAAAATACTGTTCTTCCAAAAAGCACATGGAAGTATTTTACATTTTTTAAGTCTTGCCATGCAAAATGTCATTGCGTTAGAAACAAAATATCAAGTGGCTTCTAATTATTTTATTTATCTTTTTAATTAAAATAATTAGACCTTAATTTTTCAATAGCTACTTGTCCCAGGTGAATTGTTATATTTATCTAACATTTAAACCAATTGTTTTGATATTTTGTTACAAAACAGAAAGATATTCATTCAATTTAGCTGGTGTGACTTAAGTGTCTAAATATCATAACTGGGTAAAAAAACTACCATGATTAATATCGTATCATTTTTAATACAAATTATAATTATATTAGCAGCATGATTCAATGCAAATGTTTCTTCTAAGCTGTAAGCAGGAGAGAAAAAAAGTATGCCCAGAAAACAGACTCAATCGTATGGGGAAATAGTTGCAGATTGCTTGAATTAGAGCTAAATGAACAGACAGCATTTCAGCTTCAAGACCATTTAATTGTCCAATGATATTTTTGTATGGAACTGAAGCTATGAGAAAAACATTTCATGGAGACACACAGTGCTGATTAAATTGCGAGATTAGAACCACATCCTAGAACAGTTCAGAGATTCATAATGGCCTCAAAGGGAACAAATAATTCCTATTTCCTTAAACACAGAAGCCCACAGGGGTCATGCATCATTATTTTGACAAACATGTGAATATTTTTTTATTTATTTTTGTAATTTTCCATATCATGTGTTTCAAAAATAACAGCATGGCCTCTAGATAACTTACCAGTATTAAATAACTATTATCCTGCCTCGATTAATGGAACATTTTTAATATATGACATTTGATTTCTGTATTTATTTATTGATTCTTTTTATCTTTTTTCCCATCGGTTCTTTTTATTTTATTTGAATTTATACAGTAACTAAAACACAGAAATACTGTTTTAGTTACTGTATACATTCATATAAACAAATATACAATTAATTAAATTCAATAAATTAGATGTATTAGATTAAATCAAATCAAAATACCATGATGTTAACATGTGATACCATAGACTAAACTAGAATTAATGTCGATTTCTGCAGTGACTTTCGGTTTTCTCTATTGACCGTATGGCAGAAATATTGGAGTTATACAGTGATACAATGTCTTTGTTTCTTTATTTGTTTGCGTCTCTCCCCTCTTTTACCCCTTACTATCACGATCATCATTTGCAGGAACGCCTCCTCCTTTCTGTGCTTCCTCGACATGTCGCTATGGAGATGAAAGCCGACATAAATGCCAAACAAGAGGATATGATGTTCCACAAGATCTATATTCAGAAGCATGACAATGTGAGGTAAGAGCGACTCCTCAAATAGCCTGAAAGGTGGTAGTCAGTGTTTGTACCTCAAAGCACCTTTAAAGTCAGCAATAATCATTACAATTATTTTTATACCATTTATGTAACCACTGATTAAGACTGAGTGCTTAACTCTGTTCCAAAACCTAGTGAGCTTCCCTCATAGACAGTTACCTTCTTGATAACTGTACATGGAACCTCATAAGCAAAACCCTGCACCTATTAGCATGTTGCTAAACTGACAGCATGATACAGTTTCCTTATTATTAAATTAATGTATTATATTTAGGAATATATATTTGATGTTGTCTTCATAAATATCTCACCTGGTTTTGGAACAGAGCTGGTAAGTAACTTATAACACTGATAAGCGTTAGATATTGCACCCTCTTGTGGATTTAGAGACGAGAACACTGGATCATCTCTATCTCCAACTGACCATCCATGTGTCATGCATGGCATGTGTTAGTTTCCACAGCACCAGACAAGTTAGGGCAATCCCTATCACAAGAGGCCCTATTCGGTTTAACCTGTTGTTTCACCTCTTGTTGATCTTTTGATTTGTTTGAGACTTGAGAGTTTGCTTCTAATGTACTGGGAGTTAAAAGCATGTGTATCTATGGGATAACTATGGGATAAACTATGGGCCTAAACCATGATGGTAGTTGAAAAAACTTAGGGTTACAGGATTAGTTTTGAGTTGACCAAACCAAACCAATCCAATCAAGCTTTGTTTTTACCACAATGCTGATCATCAACTTTCTCTTTCAACTTTTGATCTTGAGTTTAGATGTCACATCATTAGTGAACATCATTAATGACTGACATCATTCACTTCTTGTGAGAGAAGCAGTGCGATTCACTGCTGGAGAATATTACGAGATATAAAAGTATTAACAATTTAAAAAAGATTACTCCTTAAATAGAAAAGAGAACTACATCAGTGCAAGTAAAAGTTAGTTTATATAGTTGATATAGGTATATAGAGAGAATTGAAGCTCACTTGTAGTGATTTTTATATCTTTATTCTATTGATTTTAAAGCTTGTTTATAGTACCTTTATTTATATATTTAATAATATATATAAATAAGTAACTAAGTGCTTAATTGATAAACCAAAATTCTACGTGTAAGGGAGTAATGCTATAATAATTACGTTATATATAAATCATACAACGTCATAACTAAATCATATACTGCTATAAGGTAGTTCACTAATACACAGAATTGTATCACAATTTATTTTATTTTATTAATGGTGATCGTGGGTGATGGAATAAAGTTGAGCAAAGCTTTGTTAACTTTTTTTATTTACTATCTGCCGATTCATTACAGCAGCAGTGCCTACAAGTAAACAACAGCACAGAGACTTGGTAACCTCTAGCGCTTTAATGGCTTTAGGGGTTTGATGCTTACTGCCAGTCCTTTTTTATGATCAAATGGTGGATAGACTACAGCAACAAAGGGCAACATGAATTTGGGCTTTTTGAGCAAGTGGGCAGCGAGACTCTTGGTCCTCCTGGCTGTTGTCTGCAGTCGAGGGCCTGTCTGTTTTCCTTTTCAATTAAAGCCCTCACCAAACAGGCTCCATGGTCAGAGGAATTATGTAAGTGGAATATTGATAAGTTTGTTACTAGAGAACCCAGTAGGATGGTTATATAACAATGTCTGTATTCAAATTTTTGCTCTTGAACAAAGCCCCCACCATTACGGGAAGAGATTTGGACTGATTCGATTGCTGCTGTTCTCAAGTCAACAAGTCACTGATTCAGTGATCTGTTCAGAGCAAGGCTCCAGTTAACAATTTGCTGAATTCACAATTCTGACTCAAAATGAGCCAAGAACCAGGAGATCCATTGAGCTTGAGTGCGTGTGTGACTGATGGAGCGAAAAATTGTCAGGGCTCTGCATGAGATGGGATCCAGGTGCAAATGAGCAGACAAAGGGTTTTTAATAACAATACTGTACACTGGAGACAGTAAGGAGAGTGAGGTGTGAAACCATAGGGCAGATGACATGGTGACCACAGTGACCGTCCCAGTTGGCAATGGACTGAGGAGTACAGGAGAGGCAGCTCCAAGGGAGAGATTTAGCAGGAGCACACAAGACCTGAAGCTTGTTGTGGATCTTAGACGTGGCCCCAGTCTTGCTGCCAGGCAGTGGGAGTCAGTGGATGGGAATCTCAGATAAACAAGACAAAACAACAAGATCGACCAAATGAAACTATTAAGAGAGCAAAAAATAAACTAATAAATAAATGACTAGAGAAACAAAAGTAAAGAAGCATAGAATATAACTACAGGTATAATACCAGTAAAATAAAAGGTATAAACAAAAGAGCTACAATCCTAGAAATAAGAAATTCGGATAGCAATGAATAAAAACAGGACTACCACTTTACACTGAATAATATGAGCTAAAAGAAGAAAATATTAAGTAAATCAAACAAGTAACCAAGTAACTACAAAAACAGTAAAAACCACAAAACCAAAAACAGGAACTAAGCAGACCAGGACTAAAGAAAATAGCAACTAGGATACACTGTTACTGCAAACAAAATTACTACAGCAAGATCAAAAATTAACTGGAACCACAAAGAAAACTGACACAACTGTCAGAGCAGGATTCTGATGAAAGTAAGTTATGAATGCCAAATTCTAGGCTTGATTATTGTAAATTAAAATCATATTTTTTTCACAACCATCAGTTGTTTGTGAACGAAATCATCTGTAAAAAGAGCCGTTTAAGCCCACCATGCAATGCTTTAATGTGGGTATGTCTACATTTGTGTATCACAGTCTTTGGGAAGGCATTTTGCATTTTGCCCTATGTGAAATCTTGTTATATTGTTTGTCAAAACACGTTTTTCATAATTTTGAAATACTATGTTATAATTGATTTATTACTTGTTTGCACACAAGAAAAACCAGTAACGTAAAATTGAAATTGTAATATGTTTAATGTTTTACTAGTGTATTACAAGTTTTGATAATCAAATCAAACGTTTTCTTACGTTTTTGAAGATCAATACATATTGTATCTGCATCCACTAATCTTTCGTACTGACTAATGCTACTTGATCATTCATAATGAGGTCAGACCCAGCAAGTACTTTTACCGGAGTAATATTTTTTTTAGGGTACCTGTACTTTTACTGAGATAGTACTCAAATGATTTGAGTACTTTGTCCATCACTCTATTAAATGTAAATGTAAATAAAAAGTAAATGTCTGTATACTTTATTTTATAGGTTATTTTCTGCCGTTTTTTTGAGCTGATTTTCTTTTTCTTAAAGTGGACTTGCTCACATACTGCACGTTTGATCATTAGAAATGGTTATATGTGACAAGGAAACATGATAGTTATGAGTTAAATATTTTACTTTTATATTTCATTTGAAATATGCCATGTGTCTACAAATCACTTGTGTGGAGAGAAGCAGATATTTCCGGCTTTTCAGCAACAGCTGTAGATCCAGTATCATAATTAAGGAAATTTTGAGTCAGCTTGAGCTGATGAGGGGGAAAGAGCTTGAAAAAAATATGTGCAGGTAGAATGAAGTATGATTTGATCTGTTACGGAGTCAGAACTGATGGGTAGATAGAAAGTAATTTCAGGGGCGAGGGATCAAGTCAGATTTCTCAAGCTGGATTTAGGGGGCCATGTTATATAAGCAGGAAGTGTGGCTTTGTTCAGAATTCCTACCAAGCACTTTTCTTTTTTGGATGTGGTTTTCATGCTGTTGTCTTTCAGCAGACTGTTGCTGACCCACTACACACTCCACTTATTAAACTTCCTGCCATTTTATTATGTAATTTTCTTGTCAACTCTTTGCTATTCTAGCTCCCAAGGTAATTCTGTATGTTCAGAGAGCAGCTATATTTGACCTTAAGATTGCTGTCACCACAAATCCATGAATATATTCCCACTGGCAAGAATTATTGTTTTGTCCCCACCGAGACAATTTATATCTCACCAGCTTCTATGAGAATAATACTTTATAATACTTTTATTCAGCAAGGACACATTAATTTGATCAGTAGTGACAGTAAAGTCTTTTACTTTGTTACAAAAGATTTATATTTCAAATAAATGCAGTTCTGTTGAACTGTCTATTAATCAAAGAATCTTTAAATAATTTTTTTGCACTGTTTATACAAAAACTATTAAGCATTAAAAAAATCTAAACATTTCCAAACTTTTGATTGATAGCATTTTTGTTTATAAATATTCTAAACAAAAATTATTTATTTACATTATGTGTATATACACACACACACACACACACACACACATATTTACTTTAAAAATCAAACTATCGTAATGGTGTAATTTTAATTACCTCACATGTTGAATTTATGTATGTATGTGTGTGTGTGTGTGTGTGTGTGTGTGTGTGTGTGTGTGTATAATTACAACATTAGGAAAAGTTTGATTTTAAAGTAAATTTGAAACTACAGTATATTGATCTGGCTGTATGAGACTATGGTTTGAATTAAACCCTTTTCTTTGCATGACACAGTAGAGAAATAAAGAGAGGATCTCGGGAGTATGCATAAACGTCACATTCTTTTGTTTTTCCCGGCAAAAACATCCTGAATCCTTCACATAAAAATCAGTCTGCATGCTTTTATAGACAAACTAGGAAGTTGGGGAAAGTCTCGATTTTTATGTTTCGTTACAAGCTGTTAGGAAAATTCTTACATGTACATTTCAGAATGATTATTCTTTACAAATTTAACCACAACTATTGTTGAAAGCTGACAATATAGGTTGGCAGTCTTCTCGGGTGAACTGGATTTGATTGATTACTTTGCCTTGTGTTTACATACTAAAAGCCCCGGATTACCAGCACCTAATAAAGGACCCAGAGTGTGTTCTTAATAGACAGCAGAAATACTCCAGAGGCCATAATGCGTTTGCAATCTCTTTAAAGAGCTGTCCTGCCATTGTGCCACACTGCAGTGACATTTTTGGTCCAGGCTGCAGGGAGCTGATGAGTCACCTCCGTGTTAACGATTAAATGAGGTTTAAAGATCTGTCTGAGATGCTCGCAGCAGCCCCGCCACTCCAGGCCTGCCTTCAGAGAGCACTGCACTTTGTCTACTTTCAGAGTCAACTAACCTTAATCCACCCACCCAGGGGAGGACTTTTGTTTGGACCTTTTATATATAGCAACTGTAATAGATTTGACAGCTATATAGAAAACCTTCCATCTCTGACTAATATAAGGGTTTCAACATGCTGTATTGTATAAGGGAGAGTTTGAATGTAGATTTTTAATGGGACAGTTCATTCAAAATTATTAATCTTAATATTTCTCATCCCCAAATCTGTGTTTTTTTTTTTTTTACATAATAAAACATGAAATAATAATTGTATAAAAAATTTTTTTTGATAGCTCATCCAAATTTTTTAGTTTTGTCATAATTTGCTCATCCACATGTCATTCAAAAAGATGATATTTTAAAAATTGACTGTGATAGTGAGTAAATAATGAAATCTTCGTGTTTGGGTGAACTATTCCCTTAAATCTACCATATCTAATCTGGTATCTGTTAAAATGGACCTGTTTCTAATATGTGTGTTTGTTTTTGTTTGTTATCATGTTTATTTGTCTTTTCAAGAAACAGTTATGAATGTCTCCTATGATAAATGGCATGTATCGAGGCAACGGGAACCTTTTTCCAAAGTCCAATAATGCAAAGATCCCACCAAATTCGTATACTTCAAAGCCGCTTGGCTCTTTCCTTCAATGACCAATTTATGCTAAGGACAAGTTCATTGCAGGAAATAAAAGGTATAGGAGTAAGCATAGCAATATAGATTTTACAGCGATTTTTCTTACGATTACAATTATGCCCAAACAGTCAAAGTTCTTGTTTTAGTTAGTTACTTTTAGACCACTCCTAAGTGACTTGTGTACATATCAAGGACAAATTATTTGTATGCTCAAGCCTACTTGCCCAATAAATTTGATTTAATTCAGTTCAATTCAATGTAAAACTGTGTAATGCTTTTGCTTGGTTGTTTTTGATCGGGTCTAATAAGATGTTACTGTGCTTCAGCTTTGCCAGGTTTCAGTCTATAATGATGCAATTTCATAATGCTCTATGTATACTTGATTTACTGTGAAGAAGGGACATCAATAATTCATTCAGCTGTATTGACATCATACAGTAGGAAGCGGGCTAAATGTAGCGAGGGGTTTTGTTGTCCTTTTGTGCAATGAATCGTATTATATAACCGACACGGGATGTTAAGGGACACAAATCAATTCCAATAGTTCTAATAATCTAGTTTGAGTAATTACATGATGATAATAAAAATCTATTTTTAAAAAATCAATTTGAAAATTTATACCACTACGAAGTGAGCGAGAGGTCTGAAATGCACTCAGTGCGAAATAATTGCTGGCGCTTGCTTAATATTGCTCATGCTTAAAGTTAAGAGATTTGGATCAATTGCTTTGTTTTATTTCTCTTTGGCTCTTTTATTTACTAGAAGAGTTTTTTAAATAGCCATATAACTTGTCTTTGTTCTATAGACGTGAATTATATCACAATTGGTATCAATTGCTTATTTATTTAATAGCATCTAAGTATTTAATTGAGGTTTGAAGGGTCTTTTTGAAAAATATGTAGAACATAGTCAAAGATTGATTGACAGAAGTCATTAAGCAGGCTTTTTTCAGGGAAATAAGCAGCCTTTATGCCTTGAAAAAGGGAGCGGCAGAAAACATCACATGAGATGAGTTTGTTGTTCGAGTACAGCCTGCCTTCTGGGCCCCTTTTAAACATTTCTGGAAATCTTCTTTGATATTGAGTCTGAACAGAGGGGTCACGCTCACCTGGATCCTGGGCTTCAGTCAAACCTTCTGTCACGCTAGCTTGAGTGTCAGACCACCCCAGAGCTGTTTGAAATAAAGCTAGATCAATGTCAGCGTTTGGTAAAATCTCTGAAGATGAATATTGAATAGGAAAAGTCATTACAGCCCACAAGGTTTTGTTTTGTCTTTCATTCAAGGTGCACAAAGAAGAGCCATATCTGTTACCGGCTCCCACAAGGGAATATCATGCTTTATTCACTTTCTTGTCTCTGTAGGCTCAACATTCTCTTAATGTGAATGTCATCTATTGCTACAGAGTGTTCACACTCCCAAACGAACCTGTCTGCTGTGCCATTGGCATGGTAATGGAGCTGTGACGCTGGGATCACATTAGTTAGTCATATTGTATCTATGTAAAGTCTGCCTTGCAAATGGTCAATTGAAATGAATAGCTGTGGGCGAGGGTTTCAGTTGTCAGCCAGGTAACCGTGGCAACCGTGTAATATAGGTGAATGTGCACTGCACTGATGTGGGGATGAGACTCTGAGATGATTAATGCTTTTTCTTTGGGTTTATATATTTGGCTTATGCCTTTTATCCACATTCACAATGTACATATGCATACATGTACTGTATGTTCTATCTATATATCTATCTATATATCTATCAGTTAATTAATTAGCTAATAATTATATAAAAATATATATTTTTGTATAGTATATATTGTATTTATACACTCACCTAAAGGATTATTAGGAACACCTGTTCAATTTCTCATTATTTCAATTATCTAATCAACCAATCACATGGCAGTTGCTTCAATGCATTTAGGGGTTGGTCCTGGTCAAGACAATCTCCTGAACTCCAAACTGAATGTCAGAATGGAAAGAAAGGTTATTTAAGCAATTTTGAGCGTGTCATGGTTGTTGGTGCCAGACGGGCCGGTATTTCACAATCTGCTCAGTTACTGGGATTGTCACGCATTTCTAGGGTTTACAAAGAATGGTGTGAAAAGGGAGAAACATCCAGTATGCGACAGTCCTGTGGGCGAAAATGTCTTGTTGATGCTAGAGTTCAGAGGAGAATGGGCCGACTGATTCAAGCTGATAGAAGAGCAACTTTGACTGAAATAAACCTCGTACCAACCAAGATATGCAGCAAAGCATTTGTGAAGCCACAACACACACACAATCTTGAGAAGGATGGGCTACAACAGCAGAAGACCCCACCGGGTACCACTCATCTCCACTACAAATAGGAAAAAGAAGCTACAATTTGTATAAGCTCACTAAAATTAGACAGTTGAAGACTGGAAAAATGTTGCCTGGTCTGATGAGTCTCGATTTCTGTTGACATTCAGATGGTAGAGTCAGAATTTGGCGTAAAGAAAATGAGAACATCAAGCCTTTTTACCACTATGCAGGCTGGTGGTGGTGGTGTAATGGTGTGGGGGATGTTTTCTTTGAACACTTTAGGCCCCTTAGTGCCAATTGGGCATCGTTTAAATGTCACGGCCTACCTGAGCATTGTTTCTGACTATGTCCATCCCTTTATGACCACCATGTACCCATCCTCTGATCCTCCTCTGGATAATGCACCATGTCACAATGCTCGAATCATTTCAAATTGGTTTCTTGAACACGACAATGACTTCACGGTACTAAAATGGCCCCCACAGCCACTAAATCTACTGAAACCTTCATACAACTGGAAAAACTATGAAATCTGTTTGTTTTCATAAAAAAATCCACCTTTTTTGGATTAAAGTGCCTGTTGCTGACGAAACCTCCAACTATATTTAATATTTCTCTCCTCTCTTTCTCTCTCCCTCTCTCCGTAGTATCCTCTTTGCTGACATTGAGGGCTTCACCAGTCTGGCTTCCCAGTGTACTGCCCAGGAGTTAGTGATGACCCTCAACGAGCTCTTCGCACGATTCGACAAACTAGCCGCCGTAAGTGTCCATAGAACAGCCCACGCCCTCAGACAAACAGCCCTTCGTTTTTTTGTTTTTTTTTGGCAAAACACGCTAAATGCAATTATATTCATTCCACTTGCATCCCACTCACACAGCTGACTGGAATAGACAGGCCCTCCCTCCTGTCAAACGAGTGTTTGCGATCACGCTTCGCACACTGAGATTCCCGCTGTTTTCCAGCTCAACTATCTCCTCGTTATCTCCACCAGCGGTGGTGACTCATCGCAGCCAAGTTGCCATGCATCTCTTGTTGTTGCAGAGAGATGCCTTTCAGACTGGTGTCTGTTCAGATGTTTGCACACTTCCCAAAAGCTTCAAGCAAAGACACAAAAAAGTATGCACGCGCACTTCGCCCTGATGATCAACAATAGAGGTTGTTGTACAAGCTGCGGGTTAAATCAAGGCATGCACTGGGGTGACATTCAGGTGGCTGTCATAAGACCCGGTCCTGCTGCTGTGAGTCCTGTGCTCAGCCCAAGGCTTTCTCTTCTGTTCTCCACTGATTTATTCGCTGCTGTTTTGATGACTTTCCAACTAAGTATAGTACTCCAATAATAATGCACAGTTCTCTCAAAAATGAAATTTCTGTTATTTATTCAACCTTATGTTGTTTCAAGCGTTCAAGACTTTCTTTCTTCCTTTCAGTATTTGTTCTTTTACATGCAATTACAATGAATTACATAAAAGTTTCATAAAAACCATAAAAGCCTCATATGTATATTCTATATTACGCTATGCTTTATCATAGCATACAGTACAGTTAAGAAATAATTACAGAATTGTCATTTTTGGTTGAATTTTTTATTTTTTATTACCGGTATTATATACTATTATATTGCCTTTTTGAACTTTCTGTTGCGACTACTTATGTTTTCCAAGCAAAATATCAAGATAAATTGATCTGGATTTTGGAAATCATGAAAGTGGGATGCCGAACTTACTACATAGTTAAATTCTGATTTTAACACAGATTAAAATCTAACCTTTTTGTTAGCCATTTGGGAATAGCCATTTGGGGTTTTGAGGTTGTTTTGTCTTCATAAATCATATAAATCCCTATGAAAGTCCACACCCTTAAAAGGAAAAAGCATGTGCGGTATGTGCAAAGGCTTTAATGCTGGAAAGGCTATACATGTAACACATCCCCTGTATGAGATATCCAGTATCACACCCTAATGGCAACCTTTTCAATTATTTCACCTTTGAATTAAAGGTTTTATGGAAACTAATGCGAACACGGTTAAATATAGCAGCTTTGTAGGTTTGATTTCATTGTTGATCCCTTTTACACCATCCTGGTCTTTGTTACACTGTTTGGTCATTCTCTGTGTGTCTGCAGGAGAATCACTGTCTGCGGATTAAGATCCTCGGCGACTGCTACTATTGCGTGTCAGGGCTGCCCGAGGCCCGTGCCGACCATGCGCACTGCTGCGTGGAGATGGGTGTGGACATGATCGAAGCAATCTCGTGAGTATTACAGTGTTGCTTCTGTTCATCAGACAGGAACAGAGCAAGGCTTTTGTGTTTTGTTTTAAATGCCTCCCGGGAGATACAAAGGATACGCTATGGTGAAGCAGGACCTGGCACTTTCCACGAATATAGATACACTTTGATGTCCCA
Source organism: Rhodeus uyekii (assembly GCA_037043235.1). Taxonomy (NCBI): domain Eukaryota; kingdom Metazoa; phylum Chordata; class Actinopteri; order Cypriniformes; family Acheilognathidae; genus Rhodeus; species Rhodeus uyekii. The sequence continues at coordinate 2,855,178 of JAWRVZ010000006.1, forward strand.
TACAAATCTCTCATTGTTCTCATATTTTATTGTAATATTATAACAGTTTAGTCTCCTCCCTTAAAATGTACTTCAGCCAGGATAATCAAAGGAGATGCTATGATGAATAATGACCTGGCCTATGGAATATATTGTGGTTTATAATGGGTTTTAGAACATTAAAGGGATAGTTCACCCCAAAATAAAAATGATGAAAGATCTTCTTTTGTGTTTCGAAGATGAATGAAAGTCTTACGAGTTTGGAACAACATGAAGGCGAGTAAGGTTTATTTTTGGGTGAACTAACCCTTTTTAAGTTAATAATTATTTATAGAAAATATATATTTTAATTATTAATTTTAAATGAACAATTATAGTACATTTTTACTAAAATACTGCAGTGATTTTAACCTTTTTGGCATTGTTTTTCTTTTTTTCTTTTCTTCATTTTATAGATATTTTTCCATTTTAATTGTATCTATTTTATGTTGATATAGTTTAAGAATTTGCAATTTTCTAGAAATAAAAATGTGCAAACCTAGAAATAGAACAAATATATAAAACCGCTCATATAATAATTAGTTTGAATTCCTTTTAAATGTACATTGATCAATATCTTCTGAAGGTTAAGTACATCTTTTCACTGATTAACTATTGAAAAAGAGTTTCAGGTCCTATTTTGTTCCCCGTTTATGGAAAGTGCTGCTATGACTGGACTGTATGAAGGTTCACAGAAAGGCTGAGCTGAGAGAGAACACTTAATCTTATTTACCTACCTTTTTAATCGTGACTAAATTATTATAAGCATTACGTTTTTTTCTAGAAACATTGAATTGCCCTCTGTGTGTCTATGCTGCTCTTCTAATTGGTCAGGTCAGTCATCACTTAATTGAGTTGTTTCCAAGTTATTTGTCTTGCGTGTGTGTGGACGTGTCCACAGGCCGGACTTCTCTAATGTTCAGTCTGTCTGAGCAGTTGTTTGTTAAGGCAGGAATGGTGGTGACTGGCTTTCTGCTCCAATGAGCACGTGTCTGTGTTTCTCTGAGCTGCAGCCAGCCGCCCCAGCGCCCCTTCACAGGACGAGACTTTTTCTGCAGACTTGCCTGTCGCCCTCAATGTTCAAAGGAGTTTGATGGCTTGTTTGCTGTGTGATGTTGGGTTCAGAATGTGCTGTGTTAACTTGTTGATGTGCTGAGTGGAAAGGTGCATTTCAGGGAGCGCTAATCCGCCTTAGGACTTCATAAAGGTATAAAGTGAGATGAAATGTGTCAATGGGTAAGGTTATGAATTATGTAATGTATTCAAATGATAGCTGTAGTGTAAAGTGTGCCAGGGTCCGAATGTCCGAAATACGGGTAAATTGGTCTCAATGAAAAAGAGAAAGCTAGCATTTCAATTGATTGCTGTCACTAGGTTTACATGGTATAAAAATGTGCGATTCACAAAATTAACGACATGTATATCTACTTTTTTTTTTTTTGTCTTTGTGCTCCAGATTGGTGAGGGAAGTTACTGGCGTCAACGTCAACATGCGTGTGGGTATACACAGCGGGCGCGTCCACTGCGGGGTACTGGGATTAAGGAAGTGGCAGTTTGATGTCTGGTCCAACGATGTCACCTTGGCCAATCACATGGAAGCTGGGGGTGCAGCAGGGTGGGTTCATGAACTTTTGAATTTTTTTTATTTCTCTTGCCCATGTTTTCTGACATGAGTCTCTTAAAAAAACCCACAAAAACCAATATATATATATATATATATATATATATATATTTTTTTTTTTTTTTTTTATAAAAATTTACATCAATATACATGTATGTATATCAATATACATACATTTACATATACATACATACATATACATACATGCATATATATATATATATATAATTTTTTTTTTTTTTTTTTTTATAAAAATTTACATCAATATAAAATAGAGAAAATTATATTGGATAATGAGCATTATTTTAAAAACAAATACCTGTCTACATTATGCCACATGGAAGTTGTTTTTATCATCTCAGGCGTATCCATATCACCAAGGCCACCCTGAACTACCTGAACGGGGATTATGATGTGGAACCTGGTTTTGGTGGAGAAAGAAATGTCTATCTCAAGAAGCACAACATTGAAACCTACCTCATTGTGGGCTGTAGTCAGAAACGGGTGAAACTTTTTATTTGTTCTCATAAGCAAATCATATCAGTTCAATTTTATAATAAATTCAGGTCAATTAAGACATTTTGGAGTGTCCTTGCTCTTGTGTATTTTGAGTTGCATATTAAAAACACGTGGGTTTGAGTAGCAATGATTCTCTGTTAATATGTTCAACCTTTTAAAGCAGAAACACCTAGTGCTCAACAATAGCTTGACTCGCATGATGCAGGGCAGTAGATGAATGCAAATGAGATATGTAGATAAATTTGGGGAAATATAATGTCAAAAGACACGCAAGACATTAATAGAATGGTCTGTAATACTGCTCTGGATTTATATTTCCCTTCACAGAAAGAAGAAAAGGCCATGATTGCTAAGATGAACCGGCAACGTACCAACTCGGTCACTCATAATAGCACTCACTGGACCGACCGGCCCTTCTACAATCACCTGGGTGGCAATCAGGTTTCCAAGGAGATGAAGAGGATGGTGAGGAAGCTACATTTTTGAAAGGGCTTGAGAACATTATCTGAGAGCTGAAAAACAGTTGGTTTGCATTTACTCTAATTGCCTTGTCTAAAACCCATTATCGCCTATGTTGGAGGATAAGGCTTTTGACAGGGGAGGCTTTTTGTACCATGTGTTAACTAAGTCAAAACTATCCCAAGGACATTACTTTAGAGCCACATGTAAAGGTAGTCCCTGTTCTTTCATTCAGCTCTCTGCTCTGGAACCCAAAGGGAACGGCACTCTAATTAAATAAAGCTGGACTGCCTCATATACCACCCTGAGGGATTTAATCAGGCAAAGTGGAACCAGCAATTAGTTCCTGTGCACTCCATGGGAATAACCTTTTCTTTTTTTTTTTTGTCTGAATCACCTGTTCCTTCATCTTGGTTAACATAGCAAGAAGGAACACTGAAATTTAGAAGAGAGAAACTTATTCTCTCTTGTACAGACACACTTCAAACTGAGTTGCCAAACAAAACATAACGGGATTATAAAAATAGATGTCTTAAGTTGTCTAAGAGGTGATCCACGTTTATGATTTAAAGTATTCCAACATCGGTTTTGAGCCAATCATTCGGACACTAGTGAAACATTTACTATACTCTAATGAAAAACACTTTTAAAAGTTTGAGGTCTACAAGAGTTATTTTATTATTCAGCAGGGAGGAATTAAGTAACAGTAAAGTCATTTATAATACAGAAAATATATATATTATAAATATGTTTCTTGAGCAGCAAATCAGCATATTAGAATGATTTGTGAAGGATCATGTGACACTGACGACTGGATTAATGATGCTGAAATTTCAGCTTTATTTATGTACTGTACTGAAATAGAAAACTGTATTTTTATTACTGTATTTTTGATCAACTAAATGCAGACTTGCTGAATATAAGCGACTTCTTTACAGACCCCAACCTTTTGATTGATAGGCAACATCTTTTGAATGTTTTAAAAATAAATGGTGCAGTTACAACATCTTTCAGCAGAGGGTAGCAGTAAACCCCTTGGTTTAAGTGTCCCGAACAGCAACATTGGCTAAACCAGTGGATTTTGCTGTTGGGATATCTGTTTGTCCAGCCAACAGCAGATGTGGGGAACCTGTTTGTAATTATTTCTGCAATTGCATTTGGTGATGGTAGTGGCACAGATAAATCCTGTCCTATATATCCTGCCGGAGCTCAGGCTGGCATGTAATTGCCAGATATCTATCCACGCCTACACAAACACTGAGCATTGATGAAGGCAAATAAACATGCGGCGTATTTGGTTGAGCAGAATATCTGTTTCGTAATAACAACAACACCTGTTTTTGTCTGTTGTATTGTCTAGTGGATTGTGTTGGCCCAGAAGGTGTTGCTCATTCCAAGAAGAGAAACAAATGGTGTAACACATCGACATACTGACTGGGTCATAGTCTCTGCCGAGTGAATACATAGAGGCCTGTGTGTGGGAGTGCACTGAGAGTCTGCTGAGACCATAAATTTACTTTCTATTTTTATGCATCCAGCAACCTTTCCCATACATGCTTTTTACTCTTATATTTTTTTGTTTGGTTGTTAGAAATTAAAACGGTCATTTGATATCTAATGGGAACTATCAGGAAACTGTTCCTTGACCCACATATCCGATGCTTTTTTATATATTAAGTAGTCAATTAGCAGATGCTTTTATTTGACACATTTGATGGCTTATTTTGTTTCTGATGGTCTTTGAAAATTTAAATAAATGCCTTTATACGATATAATTTAAAATCAGTTTTATAAATTGTGATGTGATGTGATGTGATGTATGTGTATGTATGTATGTATATATATATATATATATATATATATATATATAAAATATATATACTGTATATACATAAATATATATCACAATTTATAATATATATATATATATATATCCACCAAACTAAATTGTATTACTTGTATAATTGGGACTCATGGGCCACTTGAGAAGGTTTATCTTGCTTGAATCCCCTTTTTGCCTTTAGAAGTGCCTTCATTCTTTGTGGCATAGATTCAACCTGGTGCTGGAAACATTCCTCAGAGATTATGGTCCATATTTGACATCACAGCATCACACAGTTATTGCAGTTTTGTCGGCTGTACATCCATGATGTGAATCTCCCATTCAGCCACATCCCAAATGTGGTCTATTGGATTAATATTTGGTGACTGTAGATGGCATTTGAGTATAGTGAACTCATTGTCATGCTCTTGATACCAGTTTGAGATGATTTGAGTTTTGTGACATGACATGTTATCCTGCTGGATGTAACCATTAGTAGATGGAAATACTGTGGTCATGAAGGGATGAGCATGGTCTGCAGCAACAGTCAGACAGGCTTTGGTGTTTAAACAATGCTCAATTGGTACTAAGGGACTCAAAGTGTGCCAAGAAAATATCCCACACACCATTAAACCACCATCAGCCTGAACCATTGATGCAAGGCAGGATGGATCCATGCTTTCATGTTGTTTATGCCCAATTCTGACTCTACCATCTGAAGGTCGTGCAGAAATCAAGACTCGTCAAACCAGGCAACATTTTTTTTTTTTTCAATTTTGATGAATCCGTGCAAATTTTAGCCTTGGTTTCCTGTTCTCAGCTGCCAGGAGTGGCACCCAGTGTGGTCTTCTGCTGCTGAAGCCCATCTGTTTCAAGGGTCAAAGTGTTGTGCATTTAAGGATGCTCTTCTGCAGACTCCAGTTGTAACAATTGGTTATTAGAGTTAATGTTGCCTTTCTATCAGCTCGATTCAGTCTGGCTATTCTCCTCTGGCATCAGCAAGACATTTTTGTCCGTAGAACTGCTAATGACAAGATGTTTTCTCTCTTTTTTTGCGACCGTTCTCTGAGAACCCTAGAGATTGTTGCACATGAAAATCCCAGTACATCAGCAGTTTCTGAAATACTCAGAACAGCTTGTCTGGCACTAACAACCATGCCACGTTCGTAGTCACTGGAAGTCACCTTTCTTCTACACCTACATGCCTAAATACATTGAGTTGCTGCCATGTAAAGTAAAAGTAAAAATACAAAATGAGTTATTTTACCCAACATAGAAACATGGTAATCTCAAACACAGTGAGAAGTTAAGCTCATTTTATTTCAACAAAGTTTTGTAACTTCTAATGTTTGTGTGAAATCGTAGTTAAAGCTCCCAAGGAAATGACAAAACACCAACCACCAAAGCACATGTGCATCATGAGCCTATTTTGATTTCTCTCCATGTTTCCCATGGCCTACCATGATAAATCAATGCCTCATTAGCCAGCTCTGTTTACTTCTGTTCTCAATGGGGTCTGAGTTTTAACTTTTAACCCAAAACAGAGAGCTTGTGGTCACAAATCTAGCCACCTAAATCTGTTCTCAGCTTCCTTATACACAGTGTCAGTCATCATGTGCTTGTTTACAGCATTGTTGCGGATTTTGTTGATAAAAGATTGGGCTGATTATTATATATTTATTTTATTTCCCAATCATTCCACTTGTAACTGCATTAGTCACTGTGCTGTATAATAGTATAAGAAATGGTTAGAGGTGCATGTGTGGAATGTAGGGGTTCATTTTGAAATGGAGTGCTGTGTAAAACAGGTTGTTTTTAATACTCAAACACAAAAAGAAGAATGTGATGCAAACATCTTACAGATAAAAACAGTTTTCAGTCACTTTGAATTCACTCAAGCCCTATAGTTTTCCAGAAGAGGTCACTGTTGTGCTGACTGTACAAATGCAGATATTCTAATGCTCTTTCATTCTACATTAATGTATAATGCATTATCTCTTTCAATTTTGTTGCAGGGATTTGAGGATCCTAAAGACAAGTGAGTATATGGAACACATCTCCCCATCTCTATACCGCATTACAGAATTTGTTATGCACTGTTCAAAAGTTTGGGGTTGACAACATTTTCAAAGAACCCTCTATTTAACGGCATTTATTTGAATTATAACTTTTTTGATCCACTTTTGAATCCATTCTTGAATAAAATTATTAATTCCTTTCAAAAATCTTACTGACCACAAACTTTTGAATGGTACATAAGTAGCTTTATATAGCTTTATATATAAAAGTAAACTAATATGATTAAACTTCAGACGTTCAGCAGTTAAACTATTGAATGAGGCTCGAAATTGGATAGCAATACACTGAACTCATCAGCTGAAATCTATATAAATGAAGCAAACACTTCAACAACGAAACTCTGCTTTGTGTTGGTTATGTTCAGTGTTGATGTGCTGATTATAGGGGAAAATCTGAAAAGTAGAATAAGTTATGGTAAAATTTGGTGAAAACGATTTAGGTCTACTTCAGGTGTTTGCAGTTAAAATACATTTATTCATTGTTACTGTAGAGCAGTGGTTCTCCCAGGGGGGCGCGGAGCGATGCCAGGGGGGGCGCGCGACCGTGGGGAACATGCTTTTTTTTTGTCAGGGAGTAGGTTTTCTTGCACTGAACAAGAGCAGCAGATATGAAGTTCAGATAACAAACCCTTCACCCGTTGATGTGTACGATCACACAGGTGTTCATGTGTCACGTGATCAATCGCTAAATTCACACGTGTTTTCACGCGCTATCTGGCACTGATCCAAAAAAGACGCGCTCAGGGAACTTATACTCATTATAAAGGTTTTTAAGCGACAAACATTCACTTCCACATATCTGAGAATCTGAATATCAGGTAGTTGATAACAGAGCCAACAAGTTGGTGACTATTTTGAATAAAAAAGAAAAAACTAAATAAATGTGAAACATCTATCAAACAGCGCTTTTTGTGACTGCGGTTTGTCACGTGACAAGCATGACGCGTTGCCATGGAAACAATAAAGCGAAAGTTCCAAAATAGGGGGAGGGGGGGGGGGGGGGCGCGTGAAATGTTTACTTCTTCCTAGGGGGGCGCGACAGAAAATAATTGAGAAGCACTGCTGTAGAGTAAGTTGGAAAAACAAATAAATGGGGGGATAAAATCACACAGCAGACATGGTAAGTGATGAACTTTGTAAATTATGTACATTCCTTGTCTGCAAAAAAAGATTCCATGCAGTCCTACTTGCTAAGACTAAAAGTATATGTCATATAAAAATACATTTGTAAATATATATTCCTAAAAAAACCCAGTTTGACATGCTCACATAGTATGAGCATTTCCATTACTTTTCCAGTGGTTTAGAAAAGTATACTTTCAAAACCTGGAATCCTGGCTCTCTTGATTTCTGTGCATGCTTAACTATGCTTGTCTTATTAACTAGTCTACAGATTTCTAAAGACGTGATTACAGATATGCGTGCTGGTTGGTGTAGGGGAATTTACAGTTAAGACCCGAGGACCAGATATGTAGAATGAAGACCAGGAGTCAGAAGTGCAGTCAATAGAAGACATTTTAGTGAAGTTTAGTTTGCAGTTTCATCAGCAGAAGCTTCAGGTCTCACAAGGAGTTCGTAGGCCACCCCAATTACAATAACATTGTTACAGCAATTATACTCTAACAGAGGGTGCTAACTACGTCAATGATGACGTTTAAATGATTCTGATTGGCTAAGAAAGAAAGAAAAAAGGAAAAACAAAACTAGTAATTTTCCACACAAGAGCAGACAGTCTGAAGCTTATCTTCGTTGATCACATGGTTGACGGGTTCGTGACGTGGCTTGTCGAGAACAGCAAGTCATTCCGTCTCCTGATAGTGCCAGTTAATCACCTCACCAATACAGACCATATTAACGCACACACACAAATACACAGCTTCTCCAAGGCTGAACTTGGCTCAGGCTCCAACTATAAACCAAAACATTCTGATAACATACTCTATCTGTTGAGAAGTGCTGACAATATTCATCCTTACTCGATGGAAAAATACAGAAGAGTAAAGAAAGGTTTTAATTAATAAAAATCCCTAACTTGATTATAAATCACTCTTTACAAATCATTCAAATAAGAAAGGGAAAAGAACATATGAAAAATAAGACAAAGAAACATATGAAAATTAAGACAAAGAAAAGAATATAGGTACAAATAAGAAAAATGAAAGAATATATATATACAAGCGGCAATGGATTTCCGAATAGTATCCTTCATTGGCTTCTGTTGGCAATTCATAATCAAACCTTACAAACCTTGTCTTTGTTTTGCTAGCTAAAGTTTCAAATACTTGAAGTACGGGACCTAGATGTGCTGATGTGATTTAGCCATTTTTGAATTGTATAAACGTGACTGCAAGGCCTTGAACTCTTTCTCAATGTAATCCGCTCAGTTTCACTGTTTAATTATATCAAGGCTGGTAACCGTGATGGTTCTGAGCTGCTCTTAACTCTGGCGTCATTCCTCTTTTTTGTGGGTTTTTGGCAGTGCAGTGCTACAAATACTTGGTGGTCTGGCTCTACATTATGTTAAAGAATAAGGGGAGAGGAAGAAGGTGGAAAAACGCTGTCTCGTCTTGTTATCTAGACATTTCATTTTCAGAAACACGCAAGAAAACCTGAACCCAGAGGATGAGGTGGACGAGTTTCTGGGCCGCGCCATTGATGCTCGGAGCATCGACCGGTTACGGTCGGAACACGTCAAAAAGTTTCTGCTGACATTCCGAGAACCTGACCTGGAGAAGAAGGTATGGCTTTCATTTCCGTGACCAATTCAATGATAATATCCTAATCCACACAATATTTTTGTTCCATGGAACATAAGAGAATAAATGTAGCAAAATGTTAAAAATATTAATACATACTATAAAGGTATACTGTAGTATATATAATAGTTAATGTATACTATAATATAATAGTAGAAAAACAAATTATCACACCTGGCAAACTCCAAAGAGGCACTATAATAGTAACCAATACAACTTATATTCCAGGTCAGGTTTAGTTCACCCAAAAATGAAAATTCTACTCACCCTTATGCCATTCCAAATTCACAAGACTTTCATTGATCTTTATAACATGAATGAAGATCCTTTTGATGAAATCTAAGAGTTTTCTGACCCTCCATAGAAAACTACGCAACTGACACATTGATGCTTCTAAAAGTTCATAAAGAGATTGTAAAACTAATCATTATGAATTAAACTGTTTAGTCCAAATGTTCTCAAGAGACTCGATCCCTTTATATAATGAACAGATTGAATTAAGGCTTTTATTCACATAAAAACTTTTCTGTAGCTCAAACAGTAGAGTCGTTACGCTGTTCGTGTGTGGCGGAGACGTGATCAAAGCAGACAGATTTAATAACGAAAACATAAACACTTTAACTACAAACTCAAAAGGCACGCAGGGGTGCAAAACCTCAGAACTGGGAGAACATCCATACACCATCAACTACGACAGAAACACTACAATCATCGACGAAGACCAGGGGTAACATGAGGGTTTAAGTACACAAGGAAATGGGTCACAGCTGTCATGATTAACAGGGTAATCACTAACAAGACAGGAGGGGGAAGGATCTGGGAGACACAGAGGAACCCGGATGTGACAGACACGATGAGACTGTGACAAGAGTGTCATGGGTTCAATTTCAGGTGTCTCTTCAGAAAATGTCTACTTTTTGGGTGAACTAACCCTTTAATGGGAAGAATAGGCAGAAATAAACATTGTTTACATTGTTGTCCAGTAAAAAAAATAATAACACTTTATATCAGTTGATTTGTTTTTATTCCCGATAATGTCAGGATCCAGCCCTGACAGTCTCATCTGGTTTTGTTGCATTGTTTCATTTAATCATCTCTCTTGTCTTGCATTGTTGTTTTGTCTTGTCTGTTGTGTCATTCCTGTCCTGTTTTGCTGCCAGTCTGTTCCTGTTCTGCCTGTTCCTGTTTTCCCAGTTTAGTTTAGTTCTTCAGTTAGTTAGTCAGTCTTGTGTTTTCCCCCACGGGGTAGTTTTTGTTTGCATTTTACTTTGTTTAATAAAAATCCCTTTCACCTTGAGTCCTCGCTCTTCCTCTCACCTCCAACCCTGACAGATAAGCCTAAACGATTGGTTTTCTGTATTGGATATTATAGTTTGCCAGATGTACTGATTTAAATGCGTCATCAAGCTAAAAACGCTCTAGCCTTCTAGAGGTTTTTGCATGACTTGTGATCATGAACTAACCATTTAACAGATCATTAGTTAATGTTACTGTTAAAGTGTTCCTTCAATTGCACACCAAAAATAAAGCTGGGAGCCAATCAGAAGTCTATTATATTAGTATTCTTGTTCAGGCGGCCTAAAAGTATTCAGCATAGCTCAAAGATGTGGCACGCTGGTAAGATGAATAGAGGCAATGAAATTCAAGGTCCAGGTTAGGCATGAGTCAGAAACTGACGTCTTTATGCTGCACTGTGATTTAAGTAATTTTCTGTTGTTACTTTCAAAGTATTTGTCACAACTGACCTCCCCCACCTCAAAGAGCAGCTCAAACGTTCTCAGAAAAGATGTAGCCTTTGTGACTGTGTAGGAGACTTGGTTTCTTAGTAAAGATGGTGACGAAAGGGTAATGGAAGGGAAGTCTCTCAGCCTCTGCATTTACGCTCTGCAGTTGCGTACACTTTTAGCAGTTGTACGCTGACCCTTCTACTACTAGCGCTGATTAGACGACTCATTCAGAGACTTTACTCCGGTTTGTAGTGAAGATAATTATTGCTTTTGTTGTGTTTCATTGTCCGTGTTCAGAATACATAGCAATTATCCTTCATAATCTTTGTCTGAAGATATTCACTTGATGATATTTTATATATCTAGCATTTTATTTGAAAAAGGATGCATTAGCCTCTCCTCTATTGGCCCATGTGGAAAATTCAAGGGTTCAAAAAAAGTACATTGGTACAGTAAAAGCGTTTAAAAATGTGGATTTTGTTACCGCTGGTATAAAGATTACATGTTTAGCTTTGACACACCTCTCTAGAAACAGTACCGTGAATCAGCTGATGGAATGATAATGTATTCCCCAATAGAATCTTCAAGAGTTCATAAAAATAAATTAGACCCTGCATTAAATCCCTCGGTCATTTAACTCTAACAGCGCTTGGTTAAAAAAAAAGGCGAAGCACTGCATTTATTAAAGTGATAAAAGCTGTGTTTTAATAGTAAAAAATGTACTGTAGTTTCCACTAAAATATTTAGCAGAACAACTGTTTTCAACATGAATAAAAATGTTTCTTGTTTAAGGGACAAAGGGTCCCAAGTTCAAATCCGGACAAAATATATAATTTTGGTAACATTTCACGTTTGTTAGCATTATTTAACTACATTAGTTACAATACGTTATTTATTAATCTTTGTTGATTTCCTTATTTACTAATAGTTTGTGAAAATCAAAAGTTGTATTTGTTACCATTAGTTAATCCACTGTGAACTAACATAAAAAACAACTATTTGTTCAACTGTTGTTAACAAAGATTAATAAATACTGCACATTTTTATTTCATATTATTTTATACAGTGACTAAGGTTAGCAAATGATACCTTTATTCTAAAGTGTATCATTTTTATTTTTAAATAAACCTAGCAAAGCTGCAACAATTTTTTTTCCAGTATTTAAGATATGTTGTGTAAAACCTGGAAACATTACAAAGTTTTGCAGTTGTGATTTCCTGGCCTGAATATGTTTTAAAATGTAATTTGTATTTGTTTCTAATCATACTAATCATACTCAATATTTAACCATGTATATGAGTAAATATGTATGTATGCACTGCCTTCTATCAGTTAAACACTACTTTCACATGCCATTTAAACTGTTTTTGTAACCCCACTCTTTTTTTCTACTCTTTCCTCACCTTCTGTCAGTATTCCAAACAGGTAGACGCCAGGTTCGGAGCATACGTAGCCTGCGCTTCCCTCGTCTTTTTATTCATCTGCTTCATTCAGATCGTCATTGTGCCGCAGTAAGTACACTTCAGTTAAAAACCTGATCCTAGCAAACGTTTTCAAATCCATTCAAACAAGCCACAGGCTTAGAGAAGGTTTTGTTTGAATTTGAATGGCAGTGTCACATACACAGAAGCTTTCATTCATTTTGACTTTGTAAAGGTGAAGACAGTTATTACCTGAGCAGCCAAAACATTCAAAGCAGGTTTCTCCTCTCTGTCAGACCCTATGTTAATTATGACATAATAATAATTATGTTTAAGATGACATGCAGCTCTTTTCTGTTCACCTGGTTCCCTCTCTATACCTGTGTATTGTTGTTTTGCAGCTCTGGGCTGATGCTTGGCTTCTATATTGTGTGCCTGGTCATCCTGATTGCTGTCATGTTCATCTCAGCCATTTATTCCTGTTTTGGGGTGAGTGAAGTATTGGTATTGTACACATGATATATAGCCTATGCAATGTAATGAAGTTCTGATATAATTATAATAATACCTAATTAGATATAGTAAAGAGATCATTAGAAATAACGAAACAACATGCCCTTTTTTGTCCCTAAAGTGCAGCAAAACACATATCAAATAATACGTCTTAACACGTCCTTCACAGACCATTTCCTGACACTCTTCCAAACACATCATTGCTAAATCCACATGTTTACTCCACTAAAATAACCTGAACGGGTTTGATTGATATTGGGCTTTTAGCTGCATAACTTTGAGCAGGTCTCAAGAGACAATGAGTCCCACAGAGCAAAGACAGAGACACAAAGCGCTGACAGCTCATTTGTGCACACTGAAGTGGAACTGTCACTGCACTGCTCCATGGGCGGTTAGGGGCGTCACAGGTCTTTCCTTGAAGATGCTGTGGAATTAGATTCTGAACTTCCTGACCTGTAAAAAGTCTGTTTTTCAGAATCTTTGCAAACACACAAATTCCACAAGATCTATAAAAGTTGAACTTTCAGTATCATTACTTCAGTGTCACATGGTTCTTCAGAAAACATTAATGCTGATTCGCTGCTCAAGAAACATTTATCATCAATGTTGAAAACAGTTGTGCTGCTTTTGAGTAGAAAGTTCAAAACTGCAGCTCTTTTATTTAATCATGTGACAAATCGTTTTCAGGTACTGTGGCATTACCTCTAATAAGAAACTAAATTATGTGTCTCTCCATTGACAGTTTTTCCCTGTGCCTCTGCAAACTCTGTCTAAAAGGATTGTTCAGTCCAGACTCAACAGCACCCTGGTGGGAGTTTTTACAATCGTCCTGGTCTTTCTCTCCGCTTTCATTAACATTGTGAGTCCCACAAGTCTTAACCCCAAGATTCAGTGCTTTAACGCTTTTGATATTTTGCCATATAGCCATTCAACTAACACTTACATTTATGCATTTGGCAGGCGCTTTTATCCAAAGCGACTTACATTGCATTCAAGATACACATTGATATTCTAATCAGTTCTTGCTTTCCCTGGGAATCCAACCCATGACCTTGGGGTTGCAAGTGCCACGCTCTACAGTTAGAGCTACAGGAAAGCCTACACTTAAGTAGTATTAAACAATATTTAAAGACTTACAGGACTAGAGACACTAAACAGAATTGCATAAATAGAAAACTTTAGCTTTGCAATCGTGTATAGTGTTGACAGTGGCACAAAAATCATCTGCTTTTAAGTAACTTTTGACATTGAAAAGTTTGTTAATAATGTGATTAAATGAAATATTCATCTGATAAATATCTTTATCTGTCCTTAAGTTCACCTGCAGTACAGATGACCTGAAGACGTGTTTAGGGCAGGAGTTTAACATCACCCCCAGAAATGTGAACGCCTGTCATGTCCGCAGCTCTACCTTCAACTACTCTCTCTGGTCTCAGGGCAGCATCTGCAACAGCTCGTCACCCACCTGCAATTTCCCAGAGGTGTGGCACTATTCTCGGATCAGTTAGTCTTGCAACATAGTAGCTGCTGAACTAGCCAAAGACCAGCTCGAAACCAGTACCATGTTCCAAAAAAAACAAACATTTTGATGACTTTCATCTGGATTTTCCTTCAGTGATGGGTCTTTGCATTTATTTTTTAAGGGTCTAATTTTAGTCACTGCTCTGAAATGCTTGTCTTTTTGATAAATCATACACGGAATTAGTTTAAAGGGAAAGCGAAATATTAATGTCTGGATGTTTTTCTCTTCCTTTGCAGTACTTCTCATCATGTGTGCTGCTCAGTTTACTGGCATGCTCAGTGTTCCTACAGGTCAGCAGTATTGGTAAACTCATCCTCATGCTCTTCATCGAGATCCTGTATGTGCTTATCATGGAGGTGCCCGAGGTCAGCCTTTTCGACAATGTGGACCTGCTGGTCATGGCCAATGCCATGTAAGTATCTGGATTTTAGCTTTAAGTAGCACATTTTCTTGGATCAGCATCCTTGCCACCATCCTCATCATCATCCTTCAAAAATGTACTCATTTTGCTGTATTTTAATGTTGGTCTGAATCCGTATGTAGTCAGACATCTTTGGATGTTGAGTTTCCCCAGAATTTAAAAAAATCTGTTCTGCTCCATCCTTCTAATACATTTTCTTTATGTTCACAGAGAGTATATTAATGGAACGGTAAGGTAAGAAAAAAAAACCCTGAAACCCTGATTCAAAAGAAATGCTAGTGAGCATGTTTTCATTGCATACCTATAAAGATTGCGGTCACCAAATGAGAAAATCAAATGCGTGACCATTTAGCCACAAACTATTGTGATATGATCTATAACATGAATTTTGTTTTGAATACTTTAGATCTTCATGCACTTGTTTGTAATTTTGACACTCAGTGCTGTGTGTGTTGTAGCTGTGTGACAGACATGCGGGTTCCTCTGAAGATCGTGACTCCAGTAGTCATCACAGTCTTTGTGTTAGCGCTCTACCTTCATGCACAACAGGTGGAGTCCACTGCCAGACTGGACTTTCTTTGGAAGTTACAGGTATGTTTATATGTGTATACCTCTGTAATTTTGTGAAAAGTTGTTTAAAACAAATTGCTGTGCTTTCTGTTCCATCTAATTAATTTGTTGGATAGATTTTCCCTACTCTTGCTTCTTGTTCTTAAACATTCTGCTGTAGTTTACACCACTGTAAAAAACAAAACAAAATAAAAAACCCAAAGGCTTTGTTTACACCAAGTGCGTTTTCGTTTTAAAATGCCGTTTTAACATGAAAACAATCCTCTTCTGTACTGGCGTTTCCACTGCATTTCAGAAACTAACTCTGAAAACGTATGTCACATGTCTGTTGAGAGAGACAGCTCTGGGTTGCGTTTCCCAAAAGCAATGTAAGCCTAAGTTGATCATAGAACAATAACCACCAGCAGTCTCTATGATCATGTTTGGCTTATGATGGGAAATGCAGCCCTGGGGCCTCATTTATAACCGTTGCGTACACACAAAAAAGGCACTGAAACAGGCTTACGCCACTTCAAGTTGGGATTTATAAAAACAAAATTTACGGGAATATTTGCGTACCAGCACGCAAACTGTGACCCATGCATACGAACATTTTGGAGACGGAGCGGTTTTGGCGACAACCGATGGTGAGCTGAGGGATTGACGGTAGATTAATGAAATTAAACACATAGAACTTGAAAAGTTGCGCATATAGACCTATCCATATAACCATAAACATACAAATCACTTTCAATCCTCATTATGTGTCCTAATCATAAAACATGAATGTCCACAATACCAATTTATATAAATAAATGGTAATAAATCATCAAATAAAAGTGTATCAATTTAATTTATTTTACTTTAATTTGCTAATGATCTAAGGGTGGGCGTATGGGTTTATGTACATTGTCTGATTGGTATGACAAGGTGTAAAGGATTTAATGTGATCGCTGTAAACATAAATACTACGGTGACACCCCTACATCTACGGCATGATGGATGCGCTGGTATGGCTGGAGGACTATGCCAATGGCAGCTGGAGGACTATGCCAATGCCCCCCCCCCCCACACACACACACTTTTAAGTCGGACCTCTTCTTTTTTTATTTCGGGAACCGTCCGATTAGCGGAACCAACTGCATTTACAGCTGCTGTCACATGCTGCCATTGCACACTTTTTTGAGTGTGTTAGTGACGCCAATACTATGGCTACCAAACAAAATACATTTCCTTTCCTCCAACGTTTTGGTCTGTTTACAGTGATACGCAACACCAGAGCTTTCAAACTAAGACTTTTCAAAGTCTGCAGCGCTCTCGAAAGTCTCCATTTTGAGGGTCGAAAATGCCGGAGTAGTGCAGATTACAACTGTAACTGACAATGTACTTGTGTAAACAGGGCCTAATATTTTATTCATTAAGGATGCATTAGATTGAAAAGTAACAATCAAGTAACAATCAAAAAGTAACAATCAAGACTTTTAATTTGTTACCAAGCTGCACAACTGTTTTCAATTGTGATAAGAAGTGTTCCTTGAGCAGCAAATCAGCACATTAGAATGATTTATGAAGGATCATGTGACACTGAAGACTGTAATGATGCTTTTTTCAACAAGAATGCAGTTTGTTTAGTAATTCACTCTTCTTTTCCTTTTTCTTTTTTTGTCATTTATAACATCATCCTCTATTTTTATTGTATTCATAGGCCACAGAGGAGAAGGAGGAGATGGAGGAACTTCAGGCTTACAACCGTCGGCTTCTCCACAACATCTTGCCCAAAGATGTGGCTGCACACTTTCTGGCCCGTGAGCGGCGGAACGACGAGCTGTACTATCAGTCATGCGAATGTGTGGCTGTCATGTTTGCCTCCATCAGCAACTTCTCAGAGTTCTATGTGGAACTGGAGGCCAATAATGAAGGTGTCGAGTGCTTGAGACTCCTCAACGAGATCATCGCTGACTTTGATGAGGTACAGCAAAGTGTGACAAACGTCAAGATTTTCAAGATGATTTTACACTACTTTTGATCATGATACAGGTGTTTCTTATTCTAAACCTTATTTGCAAAAGCTGCAGTTGGTGTGACTAATTCCCATGAATCTGATCTTCTCCATTGTTAGATTGAAAAATATTAATAAAAACAATTACAATCACTGTAATAAAAAGTAATCACAATTGAAATGTGTGTATATTCCCATGAA
Organism: Rhodeus uyekii; assembly: GCA_037043235.1. Classification (NCBI taxonomy): domain Eukaryota; kingdom Metazoa; phylum Chordata; class Actinopteri; order Cypriniformes; family Acheilognathidae; genus Rhodeus; species Rhodeus uyekii. Next base: position 2,872,804 of record JAWRVZ010000006.1, read on the forward strand.
TCAGGTCTTCCAAATTGTAACATAAATAAAAATTAAAATGTATAGATTAATTTAACTAGGTTGTTTCTGTTTTAGTTTAGTACTTTTTAATTTACTTTGCAACAGTTGGTCTCCCTGAAACTGTACTTGCACCTTCACATCTTCCTAAACTGTTTGTACTCTGAGAAATGTAGGCGTTTAATATGCCTTCTCATTTCTAGATGGCAGTTATCACCTTATTTCACTTTTCTTCCAGATCATTAGTGAGGATCAGTTTCGTCAACTAGAAAAGATCAAAACCATTGGCAGCACCTACATGGCTGCGTCTGGGCTTAATGACTCTACTTATGATAAAGCAGGAAGGTCGCACATTCGCGCTCTAGCCGACTACGCCATGCGCCTCATGGACCAGATGAAATACATCAACGAGCACTCTTTTAATAACTTCAAAATGAAGATCGGTAAGGCTTTGGATTAAATAACCAATACAATAATCATTACTCAATTCCTCATTATCCGTTCCTGTAGGATTTAAATATTCTTTCAGACTTTCATTGAATGACCCATATATTTTAATTGTAAAATGAAAAAAGGATATTTCCCTGTAGGTCTCAACATGGGTCCCGTCGTGGCTGGTGTCATAGGGGCTCGTAAACCGCAATATGACATATGGGGGAATACTGTGAATGTAGCCAGCCGTATGGACAGCACTGGGGTACCTGAGAGAATACAGGTGAGATGTATTCTTGGTCTCTGTGATTGTCCAGATCAAATTACCCCAAAGATATTCCATCCTTGCTACTGTAGTGTCCATGTTGGAAATCTGTGATGAACATTGTAAGTATTTCCAAGTCGAAAGTTGCAGTTCACTTTTCTGTGACATATCTGGCTTCTCGAAAACATGACTTGAGCGTTGTCCATCAGGAATTGGATTGGTGGATCGTTGTGGTTTGCTATTGGTGTGATGTCATGTGATAGACCGAGATGTTGCTGCAAGAGGAAGGGACCGTTATTTTTATTACAGATTAGAGGGCACATGATTTTTTATTCAAAAAATTAAACATAGAAGCATTTTCACTAGTGATCTGAAATGTTTGGATCTGTACATTTGTCAACTATTCTTTACAAACTTTCCCATCCATGCTTATGTAAGTGCCTATGTGCTCTTAATTTCTCTCTGTATCAGGTCACAACTGACCTCTACCAGGTTCTCAGCTCATATAACTACACACTGGAGTACAGAGGCGTTGTGAAGGTGAAGGGCAAAGGAGAAATGACGACCTACTTCTTAAACGGAGGACCCAACAGCAGTTAACACTCAGCGTCTGATATTCAGAACATTTTTGAGATGATATGGGGAGGAGACGCTGTGGTCCGGGACAGCCAGGCTGTTGACGGGCATCCTCCTGGACCAATCTCAATAGGATGCGTTCTGACACCAAGTCTAAAAGTGGCCTCTTTGCACACTGACACTTCCTATAGGATTAACAGAGGGCTTTACCCCCTTTATTTAAGGTATGGAACAGCTCAGAAAGACCTTCAACCTCAGAGACCAAAGAAACAAAGGAATCTCAAGGCATACAAAGCAGTTCTCCCTGTCTTATATTTCTTATATTGCCAAGAGAGGACGGATGCACTGCATTCTCGGCACCTGGCTTTGGCTCTCTCAGGTGTGGCGGGACTGCGATCTTACTTCACCAACTGGTTCTGGTGGCTCCAAAACAAAACTGCATGAAAACACTGAAGCCAGTATACCTGTAAAACACATGTTTTATGTGTATATGATTCATCAGTGTAAAGACTAAAGAGTTATCTTCATATGGTCCTGTTGCGTTCTACACTGTCTAGGTGATATCGCAATAGATAAAGATATCACAATGAGCTAATATATGGTAGAAGACCATAGTGAGCACAGCAGATTTACAAACCCTCTATGGTTCCCCAAACTTTGCTGCAGCGACTGTGGTTGTTACTGGTAAGGGAGCTAATGTTGACAGTGTTACCTCTGAGCGTTCTAGAGTTGAGAATGAAGCTCCGTTCACGCCGCCTGCTACTTGAAATGACCCAAAGTCATTCATTTTCAGTGTCGGGTTGTGATCGAGTCCAATGACGCAACAACATTTAGAGTGTCTTCATTTAGAAACTGTAGTTGAGAATCAGCTCGACTACATTTTGTCCTTGCAGTCAGCAATTTTATGTGTCTCTTACCATGTGCAAGTACAGTATTACACACTGATGCGTATGTGTGGACCCAAAAAGCCTAGCGTTTGTGCTTTCGGTACAGATAAATGGCATTACACAATGACAAAGAGCACATGCTGATTTCTAATATGATGAATAATGCACTGTTACAGCTTATTTACACCAGTTGTCCATCCAGAATGTGCATTTTAGCAGAATAAACTGATTTGATGTCAACAAGGGATGAGATGGAACAAAAAAAGCAACCAGTGTGGCTCATAGCGACATGTAACAAGAACGTTTCTGGTGGCATGAACGTGGCTTAAGACTTCAACTTCAAATTTGTTCCAGACAAATTTACGTTCACAAACTGCACACACACTTGTCTACACTGAAGACACCATTAAAGACAGAGGAAAATGGCCAAATGTGGCTGTTTTTGTATTTTTAACATTTTATATTTTGACTCCAAAAGCCAAACTGTCAAAGCTATTTTAGATTATATATTTTGTACATTAATATATTAAAATAATGTCTATAAACACCAATGTGTATTTAGATATTTATATACATCTATATATACATCTAACGGAACGCTACAGTCCTGCACATTTGAATAGGGAGAGGTTTTTAAGTGTCTGCTAATTATCAGTCACCCTTTTTTTGTAGCTGCATCCATTTAAATTAAATCAGTAGCTAGCCTTGTAACCAAGTAAGGAGAATATGTTTGGCTTTTCTCCAAAAAATGGTTTCTGTATCCTGTCAAGTACACTACAATGTAATTATGAGTCGAAAATGGATTGTAGGACGCAAAATGACAAGTGAGTGTTTCAGAACAGCCACAGTCGTTTAAAGCTTGGCAAACACATCTGCAAATATTGATTTTAGCCTTGCGTTTATGGTGAGTGGGACAACAAGTTTGGATCGGCAAGGGATGTTTCCGTTATGCCACAGATATTCACAATGTTTGCACTGCAGCTCGACCAGCATTCCCTTCCCTCTCAGTTCAGTGTGATGGTACGACCCAATGAATGTCCATTTTCTCCAATGAGGCCTTTGTATGTGAAGAACTGAGTTTGTACACAAGTGTATAGGGTAGTACATAAAATGTTTTTTTTTTTTTTGCTTTACCCTTTTTAAATCTTGAGGATAATGATATGTGGCGGGAAAAATCTGCATTTCCTTGAAAGTGTTATGAAACCGTAAACTATTTTTGGTCCTGTTCTGGTTTCTCAAAACTCGGACTCAGCTGGGCTTCCAGAGTCACTTCAGTCTTTATTTCCCACACACACGAAAATCAGTGCCATTTTCTTGCCAGCAAATTTAAAATAAAATATGGTTGAATGTTTTGTATTTAGTGTCATCGTGATGCAACTATAGCAAGGCTGCAAGGAGAGAGTATTTTAAAATCAAAAAATGACAAACTTCAGCTTTAATTGTGTTTACCATCCAAACGAAAGCTCTGAGGTAAGAGTTGTCAAGTAAATACCACATTTATGTCCTGCTGAGTACTGGCATTTAATATTCCAGTGGAACTTCATATTGGGTTGCTTATTGTTGTTGCTGAGTCAAAACTCAGTGCTGTATTGTTTTTTCTTTTTGATAATTATTATATATTTTTTACATCCAATTAAACTATTATAACATTAAACTCATTCTGAAACCATGTAGTTATGAGTATTCAATTAAAATGTTTTTTCAAAACTGTAAAGAAATAGTTTGCCTGAAAGTGAAAATTGTCATATAGTTACATGATTCGTAGTCTCTATTACATTTGTATTATTTTTTAGTCTATACAATTAAAATGGATGAGGACTGTGTGTATCAAGATCAAAAAAGACAAAAGAGTACCATAAAATAGCGACGTAAATGGAAAGTATAATACGGTATAATATAAATGCCCCATTTGAATGAACAAGCCGTTTAAATTTCAAAATCCTAACCGTTATTATAAAATTTGCATACTGAATTGTGATTGGCCCTTTCTTATGACGTCGAAGCATTTATAATCCCCAGCTGGACTGCAAGACGATGGTGCTACAGGTAAAGTGTACGTCCATTTAATAAACTTAACATACAATACATTTGTGGCTTCTCGAGTACCATAATTTCCTTCAAGGACAGCAAATTAATTATATTGCTGTTTTTGGACCAAAACAACATTTGGGGTTGGCATTAAATGGCCAGAGGGGGGCAGCAGTGCGCTTTCAATGCGCATTCACTCAGTTCATTCCAGCTTTACTTGCCTCCAATGTTAGTGTGCCAATGTTTCTGTATGAAAACGTGTGCAACTCTCCGTTAATACAATGCTTTAACCACATTACGCTAGTTATGTTAGTTACGCTAGTTAGTTGTTTTTCCATGTTTTTGTACCTAAATACAGAGCTGTTTTCAGAGTATTCATAAACAAAACGTGCCCATAAATATGAGAACAAAGAACAGAAACCCCACAGAGCAACTGTTTGGTCACCCAAGCATGCTATAATTCACATAATTTCAGCACAGTTCCCCCACTGGCATGCCTGACCTTTTTTATCTCAAAAACGTGCGTGTGAAATACCCCCGTTTGAGCGCTCTTGAATTTAGCCTGCGTGTGTCCGATCTGGTCAGTTTGACTGGGCAAAGCTGTTTTATGAAGCATTAAAGAAAGGCCTTTGTGTCGGGCGTGGGACTGGCATTTCATTGACATTAAAAACAGTCTAATGGCCAAATGGTTTGGGTTTGATCCAGCAGTCAAAAGGTTAGAAAGACCTGAGGCGAAGCACAATGTCCTAAAAATCAAAGAAACAAAAACACAAATCATTTCTCAGCTATGGAAGCCTTGAACCACAAAAGGAAGAAAATTAATTGTTTTAGGTGCGCTTTTTACCCCATTTATTTTTGTCCATACGTGTATATATGTTAACCTTAACTAAAACATAAAATAAAATATTTTACACAATAGTTTACTATGCATCTATAAAATTAGATTACATAAGCTGGAAAAAAAAAACATTAATTACAGAGACACTATACAGACTTTTCTCCTCACCAAGTACAAATAAGCCTAAATGGGCTGCAATTTTCACATACACAAAAGCATTCACTGCATTACCTGGAACACTACTTTCATTAGTCACGCTTCTATAAGCCAAATGACTTGTTCTAATAACCACAATCATCATCATTTCAGCTCTTAGAATTTGAGAATAGCAGTAAGTTTATAAATTGCATGAGCTTCTACCCACACTTGACATCACTGACTTGGAAGTATACATTCAAGCATTTTCATACGTGAAAGAGAATATGTTTTTAGCTAAATCGTGTCTAAGCAGCTTTCCAGCAGTAAAACGTGAATAACAACCATCAAGCAAGACTTTTAGTGAACAATATCTTACTCTTTAGCGTTCCTCACACAAAGCTATAGCCCACACATTTTTTTCAGTGGCCTTGGTTTCGAAAGCATTTTTCCTATAGATTTTTTTTAAAGAGTTATAAGCCACGAGCCTAAACAACCAGCAATCACAACATTACAATCTTTGATGTGAAGCAAAAGAAGTGTGTGAAGGAATAATTGTATATATATTTAGCTTAGCATAAATTAGAAATTACTGATGGCGTTTAGGACGAAGGGATTTAAGGGTTTAATGAATGAATGAGTGAATGAATGAACAGCTGTAGAAAACACAAACTGCAGATAGTATTGGGTGGAATGCGTGGGGGTCTTGGTGATTGAAAGATTGGGGCAATTGAGTTAACTACAAAGAATGTATCGGGGGATTTAACATAACATATGGGCATTTGGTTTGTGTGTCTTGAGCGCCCTAGGGTGCCTTGCTGTATGTTAATTTATGTGTGCAGGAACAAAACAGGAACCAGGATTGGGGGAGATCTCTATTGGAGCAACACCTACCAGCGACCATCTTTCAAGAAAGGACAACCCACTTGTGTGTTAAAATGTATAAATATAAGGGTCAGGGAAAGGCGAGGTTGTCGCAGAGCACCTGGACACGAGACTCGCATAGTATTGTGTAATCAGGGAAAGCTGTGGACCCAGAGCTCTGTATACTTTATTCATATGATTTACTTGATGATTAAATAGTTAAAGGTAAAGCCGTCTCTGCTCCCCTCATTAAAAGAACACGCGGACTTGAGGAATTGATACAAAAGTCCAACAATGTCAATTGAGTAGTGACAGCTAGTGTAAAGTGCATAAAAAACAAAACAAGATGCAGCATATTCATACAAATTCAAGGTTTTACTGATGGTATCAAGACAGTCCTTTCCTTTGAGTACAAACACACATCAGGCCAAAGGACAATGCGCTTCCGTTGGAGAAAAAGCATTGAGGTACTTGACATGCCGACTTTGAAATGCAAAAAACAAAAACAAAAAACAGATGAAATCTTTGAACACTGACAACTGGGGGGGGGGACTGAGGAATTTTTGAAACCCCTTGACCCTTAATCCGTCAATCATTCATACAACCTGTTATTTGCACAACGGAAACAGAATGCAAAACAAGCCAAGTGAATAGAAACCGAATAAAATAACTCATTCACACCGCTCAACATGGCCACTGAACAGACCTGTTGACAAAAGGCAGCAAACACTGAGGGAAAACAAGTCTGTATATTAGTGCGATTCCATTTCCCTCTTAGCCAAACACATTCATTTGCAGGAAGCACACCTGCAGGCAGCATAGACATGACTGACAAATAACATCTGATTATGCTTTCAGGGCAGAGACGTCTTGACTAATGACCACAAACACAGTGACTCAAATTGCGTTATGTGACAAAATAAAAATGCGTGTGGAAATGAGTGAAAATTACATTTCACATATATAGGCAGGTATAAAAATGTCTCGCACATGAGTTGGGTTTAACAATCAAAGTAGAGAAACAACTGTACTATGTCTAAAACAATTGAAAAATGCCAAATTAAAAGGTATATTTCACCCAAAATGAAAAGTCGTAATCATTTCTTTATGACGGCGGAACACAAAAGGAGATTGAGTTAAACTCAAATGTCTAAGCAGCTTTTTAAACATACAATAAAACGATAACCACAACTGTCAAGCAAGGTTTTTATTGAGGTTTTCTCCCACACACTTTTCAGTGCGCCTGGTTCCGGAAGTGTTTTATATAATGATTTTAAATAAGCCTTCATTACAGAGTTATAAGAACTAAAACTAGCAGCTGCGAGGAGGTGAGTCACAACATTACAAACTTTGAGGCGAAGCAAAACACTTAGAAAACTGGATAAAAAGACTGTGTACTTCACAGCTTTCATGTGGAAAACAATTACGACAATCCTATGAAACATAGCAAATGAAAATCAAACTAAAAATATAAAACTATAGATTTAAAGATTTTTTGTATAGAAACATATAATAATATTAAGTGTATTGCAAAATCTTTATTTTATAATATTTTGATGCTTTTTTTTTTGACAGACAACGTTCATTGGATGGAGGAAAGCCACATTCTTCAAGAAACGACGAGGATTTTCATTTTTGGGTGAGCCGTCTCTAAGCCCTGGTGACACCTAAAACAAAAAAAAAACTACATCTTCCTATTGGAAAATATATGAATTAAGCACATCTGAATTACCTGCAGGCAATTTTCTTTAATATTTCATGCATGAATCTAATATTGTGCGCTTGAAGTCACCGTTATGAACCTATTGCTTTAACCAAAACAGCAGTTTCTCATCTGTGATCTCAACTGGGTTTGAAACAGCAGGAAATGTTTCTTGAGCAATATCAAAACAATTTGTGAAACCTGCTTCGCAATCTAAAGGTCTTTTGTCCTAAGATTGGGTGGAAACAGGTTGAAATGCAGGGCAATGATGTTATGCAGTCTTAAGAGTTCAAGGGGGTCAAACGTTGTAGTCGGGTGCTTTACCCTGTGGTCTTCTCAGGTGGATCTGCAGAGTGATGAACGCACCCACCGTCACGTGAAAGAGGATCTGCCACATGTTACGCAGTTCATACAGATACATGTTACATAGGCAGATCATAGCAAAGGCCAGGAATGACTTGAAGTTCCTCCAAACTGAGAAGTAGGCGAACAAATAACACTACATATAGAAAAAGAAACAAGAGGAGAAGATTTTTAAACAGGAGTAAGCAGATTCAGTATAAGCTTTGTTTAAGAATGAATGTATTGAGGTTTAATGCCTACTATTCAAAACCACAGGGTTTTTGAAAGAAGTCTCTAATGCTCATCAAGGCCGCAAAATGCAGTACAAACAGTACATTTGTAAAATAATCATCAGGATTTAAAATGACTGTTTGCTTTTTAAATACATGTTATTGAATTTATTTCTGTGATGCAAAGCTGAATTTTCAGCAAACATTACACATGATCAGAAATCCTTTTAATATGCTGATTTGGTGCACAAGAAACATTTCTTAATATTATCAGGTCAAAAGTTTGCCGCTTAATATTTTTGTGGAATCCATAACACAGTTTTCCCAATATAAATGCCTTTGTTTCTTATACATTTCTTTAAACAATTTTTTTAATAGTTTTAAAAGCATTAGTGTATTTTCTGAAAACAAATCTTAATATCAACTTTGCTTCATATTTTGTTTTAAGGACGCTGAAATGTTTTTAATGGGAAATAAGCAAAATTACTGATTTAGTTTTAAAAAAAATTGAGGGTTTTGAACCCCACTAATAAAAAGCATCTCCAAATTCCAGCTGCTTTTCTTTGATACTAGTCAAAAGGCAATTTTTCTCCAATGTCTCTTCCATGTTTCTCCAATCTTCCAGATTACACTTTTACACGACAGTGAGGAAAAGTGTGATATTTATCAGCAATAGTTGGTCAGACGAAGACAGAGAGCAGAGGAAATGAAGCCTGGCAGGCCGACAGTAACTCACAGTCTGACTGCCGTCACTTACCTGATACAAACAGGCTGCGGTTCCGAGGAAAAAAGCAATTACGTAATTAAAGTCTTCATCCTCGTTCTGCAGATGGAGCAGAAAAGAGGAAAGACAGGGTGCTGCGTTAAAGAGTGAACAAATTACAACAGAAAGCCATGTGATAAAACAGAGGATGAAGAGACAGTCAGGACTCGAGGGTTCACTTATCAGTGCAATATAAAAAGCGAAGCAAAACTGGAAAAATCACATTACATCCAGTGCAAAGTCTGACGAATTATCCAAGAGTGCCGTTACTATCCATTAGCTATGACTCATTACATTACAATGGCACTTACAAATTCACAAGTAACGTTCAGTCCGATGTTTTAATCAATAAAAGAAACAAAGCCCAAAATAAAGTGGCACCATAACTATTAGTGCATGATTTAACTCACCTGCAATACGCTTTCTATGGCGTGGACTCCCCGCAGCAAATTAAGAGCGCCGCACAGGACACTTAGGATGCAGGCGACGATACCCGACAGGGTAACGGCCTCCAACATTTGATGAGGAGCTGCAGGAATAAATCAAACCGTGTCAAACCGTAGCAAAGTAACTAGATTTGAAGTTTTGCTGTCGTGCAGAAGTTTCTGCCGTGATGCTAGACTGTTCTGAGTGGGCTTTCAAAATGTTCCACTTCTTGAGAACAAAGGGAAGCTTTCAAGTTGTGCTCAGTGTGTTCCCTACCTATGCCTTTATATTTAGACTGCTTGTGTTCTGAGAAGCCGTTGATTGATCCAATGTCCTCCGCCGAGAGCTGATAAGGAGGCCGGAGCTTGATCTCGGTCTGCATGTCGGCCAGATTAATCTTGGTGGAGAGGGAACGTGGGCTGTTGTAACGTTGCTTGGTTTTCCGAATGAAGTTATCTGTCAAAATCATAACAATGGCAGAGTGAATAGATGCTTCAGTCACAACATGGTCTACATGTTACAAATGGCTTCAAATCAAATTAAATGGAAAGTCTGCAGGATGCATTTATATTTATATAGATAAATCCAAAGATTCCCAGCCAAAACGGAGCCTCATAAGTGACTATATTTAAATGTTCCACATAAACTCAAACTCCATTAATGTTTACTCAAACTAATGTGTATAATGCTCTTTAGAGACTCGACTAATGCTCAAGGTTGGCGAAACTGCGCATGTAGAACTAATTTAAATGGAACTAATTAATGCACATACTTTTTAGTGCTGAATAAATACTGAATATGATCATTAGACGGTTAAGAACAAAATAATGGCAAGAAAACAAGTCTTTCTATTGGGTTGCCCTGACTCTCTTATAAGCACTAGGCAGATTCTTTTAATTCTTTAAAAGAAAATCCATCTGGCCTGCGTTTCCAAAAGCATAATTAACCTAAACAGGTTGTAGAGACCATTGCTGCCAATACTAAGGCTTACAATGCTTTGGGGGAAACAGACTGGTTAGTAAATCAACTTTATACAAGTTGTTATGTTTTTACATTTCCATTTATGCATTTGGCAGACACTTTTATCCAAAGATGCTTTTATCATTCAAGGAGAACATTGAAATTCTAATCAGTTCTTGCTTTCCCTGGGAAACAAACCCATGACCTTGGCGTTGCAAGCGCCATACTCTACTGTTTGAGCTGCAGGAAAGCTAAATCAATATCCATCTCAGAATGAAGTGGGTTTTGTGTACGTAACGCATTTGATGCAATTATGAGTAATGGTGTTTTGATGATTGATATAGATATATATATATATATTAAATCATCAAAACACCATTACTCATAATTGTATCAAACGTGTTAATTACACAAAACCTACTTCATTCTGATATATTTCTTCATTTTGAACAATATATATATATATATATATATATATATATATATATATAAAACATTGTATACAGTATGGTTCAAAATTTGGGGGTCAGCAAGAATGCATTAAATTGCTCAAAAGTGCTAAATAAATGTATAATATTACAAACGATTTGAATTTTAATTAAATTTTATTATTATTTTAACCTTTTTATTCATGAAAGAATACTGAAAATAATATATTCTACAAAAGTATTAATTTGCTGTTTTCAACTGTGATAATAATAAGAAATGTTTCTTGAGCACCAAATCATCATATTATAATGATTTGTGAAGGATCATGTGACCCTGAAGACTGAAGTAATGATGCTGAAAATTCAGCTTTGTCATCATAGGAATATATTACATTAAAACATTTTTTGTTCAAGTAAATGCAGCCTTGGTGAACAAAAGAGACCGTTCAAAATCCTTAAAAAAAAATCACAGTGACTTCAGAAACCTGTCCCGATCTTCTCTAGAAACTCACCAAACTCAATAAAAGAGAAAGGCCTCAAAGCGCTGTTGATCCGCTTCGTGTCATACGTGACGATGAACTCTCTCTGAAGTTCATCCAGGAAGCTGAAGGCCAGGACATTGGGATAGTTTTCTGTGCAAACCATCATGTACCCAACTCCGAGAGAGCTTGTAAAACTATGGAAAGCAAGATCTGTCATAGTTAACATCATACTCTTACAGTCAATTTAATTTTAATGAACTTAAGGACAAATTACATACACATTAACAGTGATGGGAAGCAACCGTGTGTGTGAAAACATGACATCAGTCACAGACAGGGTGAGGAAGGTCATTCAATGCACTTAAAAGTCCATTCCAAGGATATGAGAATCCAAACAATCAAAGTGTAGAGGTGAATAAAAAAAATCACCCTTCACCCTCTGTTTTACACCTGCTCTGGATCTGAACGGTTTAGTATCTCGCCTCAGGAAAGAAGAAACTTTGTCAATGTGTCTCTCCATGTTAACGTCTGTTTGAGAGATGAAAGGATTCATTGAGTCACTCCAGAGGGAGAGAAAGAGATGACTCGTTTCTGCTTGCTTGTGAAGTTTGGGATGATGAATTGCAGCCAGGCTATGAAACGGTCACCCCTGGGTCTCTCAGTGCAAAGCATCTGAATTAGACCTTGCTGAAGGGGACCTTTTTGGCATCAGAACAGTTGGCAATCAGAGCACTCCACCCCACTGTGTCATGTTTTTGCTGGGAAGTTTTAATTAAAGGGACGGTCACCCCCAAAAAATAAAAAATTGTCATTATTTAGTGATTTAGTGTGACTTTTAGCGTGAGATATTTTGAAGAATGGTACGACTACCATAAAGTGACCACAACCTGCAAACTCCAAAACGGATGCATGAATGTTATTTTTGGAGCTGGACAGCCCATCGTCACTTTACGCTTTCATTGCATGGAAAAGAACAGCGTGAGGGCGAGTAAATTATGATAGAATGTTTTTTTTGGTGAATAAGAAACCTTTAGCCGCAAATGTTTGCTTTCTCACCAAACTGAATTGTAATGGATGTATATACAATCATTTCCACATTTAGCCTCAGTGGCCACCTCTGGTGTAAAGCGGTGTGTGGAAATTGAGAGAAAACTATACACACAATTCTCCAATTAAACACACACATACACATATCAGGGGCGTTTACCAGGGAAGGCAGGGTCTTCTCAAAAAAACTGGATGAGAAAATAATCGACATTACAAAAACAAAAAAACTTGTGTAAAAGTCACTTGCTGGGAATGTGAAATAACCATTTTATATAAAGGCAATAAGCCCTGTGAAGCCGTGATTTACGGTGAATTTGGAACAGCAAAGGGGAGTTCGGCATGAGCAGGAGCTTTAATAAGCAAAAGTAACAACATTCTGGAAGTCATTACTAAAGCGTTATGTTTATAGTAGTTAATAACACCACAGTTTGCCATGGCACAATACTATACTGGAAGCTCACATAGCACTGCGGAAATACTTAGGTTGTTGGCGTGCATAGCGCCCATTAAAGCAACAGAGTTCATTAAAATAAGTTAAATTAATAATGGGAGGTTGTATTGTATGCGTTTCAAATCAAAATGCGGATAGCAGACCTTATCAAAAATGCATTTAAGTATAAATGCATTTCCAGTGTAGTGCACTGCAAACACTAGTTTGTTTTTACGCTGAAGACACAGACAATGATGTACCACTGTTCTCGTTCTCTCTCTCACACAGAGACAGACACACACACACACACACACACACACACACACACACACACACACACACACACACACTGCATTGATAACTCACTTGATGTTATATATGCCAGATCTAAGTGAGCAGCGATCAGGAAACTGGCTGAGTTTTTTGGACAGACTCTTGAGATGTTTCTTCGTCTCCTGAAGCCCTTTATCCTGTTCATAGTCCGTGGAGGCTGAGAGGGGCAGACCGTCCCTCACTCTCACCACAGAGGCAAACAGGACCATAGACATCTTACAGGCAGCTCACTGGACACCTGAACAACAAGACAGAATGCAAACAATACTCCACTTCCCACACTCACATGTTTTCTGCTAACAAAATACAATGTAATATATCAAGTAGAGATTAAATAAAGCTAGACTCTCGTATAAATTCTATTATATTCAACTCTATGTAGACTCATGACATCTGCAGCTCACAGTGCTATGCTAATAATAACAACACTAGCACGTTTCCTGACAGCTTATCACACAACATCGCCTGATTGTTTTATGCACCAAAATCATATCTAATTATACGGGTTTATCAGACGTAAATTTAAAACGGACCACTAAAACTACACATTGCTATTATACGCATTGATGTGGAGTAGATGCCACTGCTATCATAGCAAGACTGTTAGCGTGAGTGACTGCACGCGCTGTCATAGACGTACATACCTACTGACATGAGCCGTTTAAATACATATTAAGACATTATAATCCTTTGAATGATTTTGTTAATACACTATCGTGATCGCTGAGCTCTTCCTGCAGGTCTCATAGCGGACGGTTCCACGTTTGATGAAGCTTCGGCTAAGTTCGTGTCGCTTTCGTCGTTGTTCGGCTTCGCTTCGGCTCTGTTCGAGTCTGTGTGACGTGGCTGCAGGAAAAGCATTATGGGTGGGGCGCTAAAGTGAACGTCATTTATTTGGGAAATTGGATTTGACACTAAAATCCTATAAAATAATACTTTGGCATAAACCAGTGCTTCTCAATTATTTTCTGTCACGCCCCCCCTAGGAAGACGTAAACATTTCGCGCGCCCCCCCTCCCCCCATTTTGGAACGTTCGCCTTATGGTTTCCATGGCAACGCGTCATGCTTGTCACGTGACATACCGCAGCCACAAAAAAGCGCTGTATAATAGATTAATACATTTATTTAGTTTTCTTTTTTGTTTAAAATAGTCACCAACTGGTTGGCTCAACTTGTTGAAACCTAAAAGAAACCTTATGTGGTTGAAAACACTGAATTGTTATGATAAATGACAAGCTCTGAGCGCGTCTTTTTTGGATCAGTGCCAGATATCGCGTGAAAACACGTGTGAATTTAGTGGTTGATCACGTGACACATGAACACCAGTGTGATCGTGCACGTCAAAGGATGAGGGGATGGTTATCTGAACTTCATATATGCTGCTCTTGTTCAGTGCAAGAGAACCTACTCCCTGGCAAAAAAAAAAAAAAGCATGTACTCCAGGGTCACGCGCCCCCCCTGGCATTGCTCCGCGCCCCCCCTGGGGGGCGCGCCCCACTATTTGAGAACCACTGGCATAAACTAAGATACTTGTAAAAATGATAAATGTCCCTAAAATTTTCAAATCAATTTGAATTTAATTTTATTTTAGCACAAAGGAAACCTAGTATCATTTGATAAAGTACATGGATTATAAAACTTTTTCAGAGGTTATAATTTTCCTCCTGACAAGAAGATACTTTTTTTATTATACAAATGACTAAATGTGCTAAATTAAGATGTGATTTATGCGTGTACAGATCTGATACAGTAGCTTGTTCTCTGATTTTTCCTCATTTAAATCTAAATTTATTTGATAGATGTACAAGAATGTGTGTGTGTGTGTGTGTGTGTGTGTGTGTGTGTGTGTGTGTGTGTGTGTGTGTGTGTGTGTGTGTGTGTGTGTGTGTGTGTGTGTGTGTGTGTGTGTGTGTGTGTGTGTGTGTGTGTGTGTGTGTGTGTGTGTGTGTGTGTGTGTGTGTGCGTGCGTGCGTGTGTGTGTGTGTGTGTGTGCTTGGATATTCTCTGTCCCAACTTTTTTGGAGTGTGTTGCATCAAAATCAAAATGTTTATATTTCCAAAACACAATTATGTTGGTCAGTGAAAACATTAGAAATCTATTCTTTATATTGTTTGTCAATTAAATAAAGTTTCAAGAGAATAAATTAACAACATAATCTTTATTTTACTGCATTTTACAACAAATCTAAACATTTCTATAAATGGGGTTGTCAATCAATTTTACAAAAAATGTAAAAATAGATGAACAAACATCAGAAGTGTTGTGATGGAATAAATAACACTACAAATGTTGATGGTGGAGAACACAAAAAAAATACAGCAGAGACGGTCAATTAATGTGTCAAAATGTGATATGGTGCTGGTCGAGTGAAAAAGGTGGAGGTAAATCTTATCCTATAATGTTTCATGTTCAGTGTTCAACACAGGCCAACAGATCATAGGCTTACACATCTCAATTTTGCAGCCTGTGCTTTGAGATAAAACATTTTAAGCTCATAAACCACAAAAGACTTGCATTTTGTTTGGTGTCAAATAGTAAAACCATGATCTTTGATGCGAATCGTTCAAATTCATCCATCACACGCTCTTCTGAATTCCATGTCTTTACATGAATGAAACTGAGAGCTCTTCAGTCTAAAATGACCTCCTGGAAACATCCACTTCACTCAACATACAGTGCGAGCCATGCACTGAAGATTGATGTTCTCTACGTGGACAGCTTGATGAATAGCTGGTAGTCGTAAAGATATGCGTTTAGTGCAGGAGTGTCAGGATGACAAGTGAAGATGTTGTCATTCATACTGACAGGATGTGGATGTGGATGTGGAGTGGACTTTGCAGTGGTTGTACCTCTGAAAATACTGCAGCAACATATGGAGGAGTAAAAGATCAAGCTCAGTGGGTTGGGTGAAGCCGATATAGACATCACTCTAGGAAACGCTACCTCCTGCCAAGTGCTCATCCCTATTTAAAGCACCTCTGTAATGACTGATCTGGTAGGCCTCTGTATTGTCATAAAACAACAGCAGGATTATTGTGCATTTCGATGGATGCGAAACGCTCAGCCTCTCATTTTCTTTTTCATAAAACCCAATTACAACTCAAAGGTGTCTTTTCATATTCTATTGCTGAACATATGCTTTTTGTTACTGCCACGTCTGTGAAACAAGAAGAGAATGAGTTTGTATTGATTTCTTGGCAAGTGGTGCACATCATCTTGATTATTGATAAATAAATTTACATTTATGTGGATAGCGCTTTTCACAATACATAGCCTATCATTTCAAAGCAGCTTTACATAAAATTGCTTGTTTCCACATTAAAATTTAGAGTAATCTGTTATCAGAGGGGACTGTTTCAAATTTATGTCCATAATAAATGTGCAGCTAGCGAATTATCATGTATTCATTTTGGCAGGAGAATATTAGTCCATCACAAGTTGAGATCACAATGATCACAATATATAGAACATTTGGCAATGGGGCATGTTGATCAGCTGGGATCATCTGATGTCCTCACAGGAGTCGGCGTCATCTTTTCACGTTTATTCCATTGACTTCTGTTGCTCAGAGATTTATCCTGTTGACGTGTATTATTCAATAATTCCACAGGCTATTCATTTTCATGGCACAAGCTGAAAGGGCTGTGTTGGACTAACTGATCATTCCAGTTGGCAAAACAATCCTCAACAACCGGGCAATGAAACCAGAGAGACAATTTGCACTGTAGTCATATATTGACAATATATCAGGTTTTAGATTCATGGTCTCAAAAATTTAATTATGGGAGGGAAATGAATGTACATATAGTATTGATTAAGGGACTGTATCATTCCACACTGTGGCCGTGTGAATGATAGGACATTTTAGCGGGTTAGAATCACGCCAGTAGGTGGCGACAAGTAACAGCGTTATGAATGAATAATTTGTTCTCGTTTTTTATTTGTGCATCCTCGTTTCCTTTACTCGCGAGGGAAGGAAACACCTGTGTCATCACCCCTCAAGAAGCTTCTTAACTGCTTATTTGTCGCCTCATCGTTAGAAATTAGAAGTGGAAAACTTTGGACAAAAACATACACGTTTACACATTAACTAACCAGAAACCGAAGCTTTCGTACGCCATTTTTTTAGTTGAACGCATAACATAAGGCACTCGATATTAACGTGTGTAGGTCCGAATAGACACTGAATGTCATACAACACACTCTTGCTCCTGTACAATAAATCTATTATATTTTGGAGGCAAACAAACACAATGAACTTACTTTTCTCCAAATCAAGTGTTGTATTTATAAGTATGTATACAAATCTGAACTCAAAGACAGCATAACAGTCTTAATTTGAAGGGATAGTTCACTCAAAAATGAAAGTTTTCATCATTTACTAACTGTCAAGTTGTTACAATTGGTCCCATTGACTTCCCCCCCTTGTATTATCTCTTTAAGTGTACATTTGTTTCTTAAATCTCACATGCTCCACGACTGCCGTGAGAGCACATGTATATAATCATAGTTATCATAATAATTGAAATTATTAAAAATATAATTATCAAATATAATAAAAATAATTCAAATTTAATAATCGGCTTGGTTGTGTCGTGGATCTTGAAAGGGTCCTTCCCTGTCTGAGAATAAAAAAACATCTCAACGACCAGCATTATGTAGTTGCTATATGCTTACATTTGATGGATAAAAAAAAATTGTTGGCCTGCATTCAATCTGCACTGGCAAACAATTTCCTGGCAATAAAGAGGTGGTTGACAGTCCATGTCTGGATTGTGACAGCTCACTATATCCTGGATGTTTAAGGTCAGTGAGATTTATTAACATTTGGCATCACCCAATTATGCTGTGCAAAATATGCACTCAGTATTGTACGCAGGTATTTATCTAGCATTTCTTTACTTTCATTCACACTGACATTTTCTTGTCCTTTTTTTACCCCTGGTTCTGACAACTAGGGGTGCATCCAAGCAAAATAATTGCCTGCACCCTCAGTAGCTTCCTCCATGTAATTCTGATGGAACCATCCCTCTCTCCAAACCATTAAAGAGTCCCGTATTGCATTTGACAACACATGCATTTCACCAGCAGGTGTTTCTCCACGGGCAGCAGTTTAAATGTCCAAAAGTGACTCATCCCTTGAGTTTCCAATCTGGCAAACAGCTCGTGCCTCTTACACAGGTTCCTGTGCAGTTTGATGGCAAAGGCCTCGGATCGTTTGAGATCATGACAGAATTAGTCCAGGCAGACTTTCGTAAGCAGAAACACCTGACAGAAAAGTTTGATCAGATATTACTCAGATACCGTACAGTAGTGCAAGTTTTCTCAGTTTCATCCGGCAATTCATTTGTTGTGGTCATCATGACAGCATAGGTGCTAATTGACAGCAGGGGAAGACTAATTTTCTCCTGCTTTTTTAAAAGTAATGACATCTTCCTATATTTACCATGATCACGTCTACATAAAGACAAACAAAAAAGAACAATAGCAGATTTTGGTCACACATCTCATTGTATTCACTCTTTTTAATTTCTTAACCTGACAAGTGGGCAAATTTCATGTAGTCGGATAAAAGGTGATGTTTAATAAGCATGTGTGCATGTAGCCTATTATCACCCCATTTCCAGGGAAGTAAAAAGGTTTAAAAATAAAATAAAAACAGGTTTATTTTTAAAGTTCAAGTTTACTTAAAGTTTATCACCATATTGCAGTATATACTAAATAGTTTCCAAACGGAAAACAAAACTAACCCATATTTGTTGTTTGGTGTCGAAAAAGTCTTATTTTTTTTGCATGGAGTTGTACTGACCCACCCAAAGTCTCTATTATAATATCTTGTATGGAATTATGTTCTGATATATACCTCAATTCAAGCCTATGGATGTTTTCATCATTATCCTCCAGGTCAAAAGTAATAGTGAAACTATTAAACCCGGTTTCACCTTGAAAAAAGGAAGTTAGCCATGTTCATTACCAAACAAGAAGTAATATTATTTGAATAACTTGGACAATGGTTCTTGGAAATGTATGCCTTTTATTTTGCATTGTGTTCATCAATGCAGCAAAACTGTACATATGGCTGGGCACAAAAAACAAAAACAAAGGCGACAGTGACTTCTTGGCATCGTGGTCGCTCCCACATTCCACAGAACTTTGGATAAGACAAAGCACATCTTTCTACAACAGAATAACTCAAAGGAACCAGATGAAAGTCCTTGACCATCCAAATATTGATGTAAATGCCAATGCACAAACGAACCATGTCTCGACAACAGTGTCACGTAGTGAGACAAACCTGTGCAAGCGTTCATTCAATACATCCGTCAGTTTGGACCATTATTGAACATGTTCTGACAAGCCATTTGTACGCTTCCCCTCATTAGGACCCTTTTAGCATCTGCTAAATGATACAAATTCAGTATGTGATCTTGCTTTACTCTTAAAGAACTTGAAGCCATTATCTTGCATATAATTGAAATCCATGCATCAGTGTTCCTTGGCTCATGTTTTATTCAATGCTTCTTGCTGCAAATTTGGCAAGGAAATGTAAACTGAAATCCTGATCAATGATTTTTTTTCTTTTCTTCAATCTCCCAAAGACACATGTAAACAATTCATAATTCGGCGACATGAATAGAGAACACTCAACTGGATTGCAAATTACGATGAGCGCTAGTGCTCTTCAATTGTGTTTCGCTATCCCTGAGAACCTTATTTATAATGAAACAAACCAACCTTCTGAATTATACAACAAAAGTTCAGCTACAAGACCATTAAATATGTATACTGCCTAGAGCAGGGAGTTTTCCACACACACATTACTGTAGTCGCCACAGAGATATTGGGAAGGGTTGTGGTATCACTAAGAGTGCCAGCATTTGGGAGAAAGCAAGTAAAACGGATCCTCCGGCACTACAGCGATTAAACCAGTGAGACGTGTTAAATGAGCATCACTCAACATGCCTCAAAGCAAACCATTTTCCTCACGCATAAATGAAGATGTTATGATCTTCGGTTCCCATCATCAGCTTTTGTACCCACTCTTTGGAAATGTTCGTGTGTATTAGGGATCTAGAGTAGCATTGTAAATCAGAAGATGATGATTTACATAGACTACAGAACCAGACTAGACATTTAAACCCGACAAGACCTTTAAAATAAGCAGAACACCACTTTACAATGGAATGTGAAGGGTCAAGAACTGCAGGAATTCCAGAAATAATTTGGGAAATAAAATATTTTGAACTAGACTTTAGTCTGTCACAACTGACAATAAAACATGAGGGGGAAAAATACTTTGAACATGTCCTTGTATTTGATCTTGTATTTCTTGAAAATAGTAAAATATTTGGATGACAGTTATTCAAACATTTAAGGCCACAAAGTTCAGCTACAACAACTTTCTCCATCTTTTTCACTCTTAAAACCATGATGTTATACAGCATTTTTTTCCTTTTTTCTTTTTTATAAAAATATTTGCAGATACGATTGTACACATTATTCTTCCTCGCTGGAATGGGAGTGATGGCATTGTATCCTGGAGATAACTGGTTTTACCCTACACACACCAGCCACCCGTCACACGTACGGGACCCTGGCGAGCGAGGGCCCAGTGTTGCATAGATTTCAGATGTGGATTTCGGTAACGCAAGTCACAGTATTTGGAAACAATTTCACAAAACGTCTGAGGAAATTAAAAAACAAAGCAAAGCAAAAATCAAAAGTGGTCTGATGGTCATACATTGATATTATAAACATAAGGGCACAGCTGTATAAAAAAATAGCCTTTTTAGCTGAGGTTTCAAGTCTGTGGCATCAGTGCTGGGATGTCCCTGCCCAAGTCACAGTGCAATGACAGGCTCCTTCCATCAACAGGAACCACGGCCACACTATTAGAGCTCCTCCTTCCGCTTGCCCACTTTCTCTTGGTCCCGGCCCCTGAGATTTCTCATGAAACCAATGAAGCCAGCTTCCTGTATGGTATGGACAGTATACACAGAGAGAAATGAAAAACAGTTTACCTCATAATATGGAAAAGGACATCACAGTGGTCGCAAAAATTATTTGGCTGCTCGAATTTGAATTCATGATATTTATGTCAAATATATGAACCATATATTCTACACATTTGGAAACAAATTATACCAGAACTTTTCTGTCTCTGCTATTATTTTTAGTGCATGTCAGTTCTTGTCAAAGTTCATGTCAGTTCTTGTCAGATTATAATATACGTCGTGTTGAGGCGACACAGTGTTAGTTGACTCGGGGGCTTCCATTCCATTAAGACAAAAAAAAAGGTACCACTTTAATTTAGGGTCCATTTCTCAGTATGAACTAGTAGATTATTAGCATGCATATTATTAGGATATTGGCTGTTCATTTTAACTTTAAAAAAAACTCAATATTAATGCCTTATTCTCCATAACCATATTCCAAATCCCTTAATCCTACCCAATTGCTACCAATACCTAAACTTAACTTCCCAGCTAACTATTATTAAGCAGTAATTAGGAGTTTGAGGTAAAAGTCAGTTAATAATTTGTTAAAAGCAAGAATTGTACCCTTTTAAGTGTGACCAAAAAATACAATGAAATGAAAATATATTTCACATATTTAAATCAAATATATTTTCATATTTCAAAATATGAAAATAACATCATAACATAAAAAACAGTTAACATGTTTAAATAAATACACATATTTCAACACAATACATATGGTTGGAACTAGATGAAGTTCAAAGTCTAATCATACCTGATGTTTGACAACTAGGATGAGATCATTATAATTTCAATCGCATTATATATTTTACTCGAAATACGTGTTTGCGCTTTCTCTACAATAATCCAAATTAGTTTGATATTTTGTCGAATGCGATTAAATTTTTAAGTGTTGAACTGCGTTCAAATCACTCACATGACAGAACACTTACCCCTCTTTCCCCGTTGTATTTCTCGCTGAACTTCCCATAGTTGTAATAGTTGAATGTTGGGTAGCCCTCAACTCCTTCCTGTTTACACAACTCATGGTTTTGTCCCTTTGTGCAGTCCACCGCAGCATATGCAATCTGAAAGGAATTAAAACATGATTATTTAGACATGAATGTTTTATCATAGACTTACTACCTTTATTTCACCTGTGCGATATAGTCAGATATAGTATTACTACAAAGCTAAAAGTAAAACTTATTTTTTCAAAATTAAAAAGGCATGACGTTATGCAGGATGCAGCATGTGGTGAAGAAATGCTGTCTGATTATGGTTTCAATTGGTGTTTACATGCACCTTCATAATGTGATTAAAAAGGGGATTTTTGCAATAGTCCAATTAAACTTTACCTCATGTAAATGCCATACTTCAAATCAAACTAATGCGATTTAAGCTCATAATCATAGTAACCATACTCACATTAAACTATATGACGCACTCCAATAAACAAGAATTTAAACACCTTAATCGCATTATTACCGCTCTGACCAAAGTGTGCATATTGCACGGATGCATACAAATGTCGTGTCGTTCACACAAGTTACACGAATGAACATTATTCTGAAGTTTCCTTTTCCACTCCAAATCGCTAAACTCTGTTAACAGAACTTGCTGTGCAATCTCTGTTCCAGAGATGAAGGCACAACCTGATACAGCAGCTTTGCGATGTTCATCACAGTGCCAGATGACCTTCCAATATGTCAAATGTTTTTTGCATTTGATGCAAGCAGATTAAAACAATGTCCAGTAACATGCCTACTTTTTAAGAGTTCATCATTTGTATAATGGGGGTAATAATAACCACACTTCTTAGCGAATAATCAGCTAAGATTAATGATAATCGCATGTAAATGGGAGAAAAGGGGTTTGCTTGTGTCAAGGAACGTCTTACTGCGATTAAGTCCTTAATCTGATTAATAAATTATCAGGGGAGGATCTACTTTCCCTAGAGAAAGCTGTATATTTGAAACATTTTCAAAACAACTACAATAATATGTATTGCTTAGTTTGTGGACTGAATTTAATTGTTTGTATTGGGTTAATTTACAGAGTTGTAAAACACTGCACAATAATCCATATGGTCGCATGGCAACACATTTGAATCTTATTGATAGGCTTGTATATAAACCTTCTTCTGATATGGCAAAAACAATTAAGGAGTAATGACGGCAACATAAAAGATTGCTGGCATTCTGAAGCACCTAAAAATCTAACTTTTTTGCCCTTTAGAGTTTTAATGTGTGAAAACGTAACTGTGAAATCTAACAGCACAGCTGCTTTGACACTGACAAAACCGTTTTGCTCGCTGCACCCCTACATCCTGAATTTAGCCTGCTGTGTTTTTTTTCTCTAGGGTAATGAAAAATGAGTAATGTGTTCCTGTCGAGAAAAGGCCATTCAAAGCAGCATAGAAAAAATAATAATATAGCAAACACCTCAACATTAAAACAAGAGCAGAGATTAATGCTCAAGATATGTGAGGATGGCAGTTTGTGAAACAAACAAGTGAACCATAAACGTCTCTTGGCGAACGGCGTATTTCCGTCATTTTTTCTCTCTGCTAAATAAAGGTGCTGTCAAGGTGTATTTTAGCCCTGTCAACTGGTATTCATTGCATTTTATCACTCGAAAGGTGAAAACAAAAAGCCCTATTTGCATAACTCGATGTTTATCTTCACGGCAATCGGGTTTGACGCTATACAACCGCATCAGTTCAGCGTCTCCCAATAAATTCTCCTACTAGTGAAATTGCCATGTGGCCTTACTCTTATGACAAAAACAATTCACATGGGGGGAAAAAAGAAGAAAGAGATGGTGAGGATCTTGCTACACCACTCAAACATGATCCTCCCAGATTACAGGGTTTCATTGAAGGTTGACATGAATGTGCTTGTGATTATTCTGTCTTTACATTGAAAGGAGAACATGGAGAGGAAAGGGATTGTTCATTTGGTTGCTGGCCAATTCTGATATTGATCCTCATGCGTTGGTGGAATACCCTTCTGGCACTTGACTGATCTTGCTATAACCTCACCAATAAGTGGATGTAAGCAACATAAGACTCGTGGCCTGTGAGGAAACTGAGGATTTCGTGCTTACAGAGGGTGGTTTCTGAGATGGATGAGGTTAAAAAAAGTCATTCACAAGGGCACAGAGATCCTTCTCAGACTGTAATTATCAATCTCACAGAAAAAGAGCTCAGGTCACCGCACAAAGGAAATGAAACAGCCAGTGAGCTCATGAATATTACAGAAGAAACTGAAATAAGTTATTCCTTTCGCATTGAGGTATTAAGTTAAAACAGGTCAACAATTTACACCATTAGACTTTTTTTTCCACAGTTGAAGTATGATGTATTTAATTGGACTGCATCCGTTAGCTTTTAGTACAAAACAAACAAACAAATAAACAAAAGACTGTTTAATAGTCAGACAGGAAACAAAGTGCAAAGAGGCTTTACATAGATAATTGGAGGCCCTGTGCTCCTAGAAGGCCATTCAAGATGTTTACAAATGTACTGTATATAAAGGAAATTAGCACTAATGAGAAAGAGGATGAATAATAGAACCAGGAGATGATAATTGGAACCAGAACCACAAACTATTCTACATGCAATCTAAACAAACTTTCAGTTCGAGTTTCAGGGTCACATTCATTTGAGAATTCCGAACAGCTCTAAAATTCCTTTAATGCATCAATGAAAAAAATCATTTGGCATGCCAAGAGGAGAGGAAAAAAAAGAAAAGAAAAAGAAAATTCTAAAGGAACAAAAATCTGATTGTTTGGAAAATTCTACTCAGTTGTTTGTAGTCTGAAAAGCAAACCCAATCCAAACTACATCCATATATGGTTTGAATGAAATAGAAAACAGATTTTTGATTCTAATCCACATGTTCTGGACTTGCCCTGCCCTTTCTTTACTACTGTTGCACAGATTTAAGGTGAGCAATGCATTTTATTAAAATGGAAAAGCCATCATCCAGATTTTATTCACATTAAAGACAATTACATGCTTCCTAAAATAATTATTAATTACTAAAATACGGCAGCCCTTTCTTTTCCATTTACATCTCTGTATTCTGTATCTTTGTAAACATCTTAAAAAAAAGTTCATAAATCATAAATATAATAATTACATATTTGGAAATGCATTTCAGTATGGGAGGGGAGATTGGAATTGTTTTTCCTTATATGCAACTCATTTTCACTCAGCCTTTCCCCATAGAGTGAAATATATCATTTACTATGGAGTGAATAATGGATGAGTGAGCAGTTTCATGTACATGATCTGAACGAAGAAATAACTGACGACAGGCCATTAAAATATATTGAAAAATTATGCACACCCAGTTATGATAATGCAGCCACAAAGTGATGCATCAGGTGTGCATTCATTGTTTAATAATTCAACGGCCTGAGTGAATTATTCTGCTTATACCATGGTTACCACACCTCAAGACATTGGGTCTCATTCACTAATAATGGCTTGGATTATTTCGTACTTCATTAAAAATCTCAACACGTGCAATGAATTTGTTCTTTATCTCATTCTAATGTTAGTGAATTTGAAATGTTCTAAATGAGCGGTCGTGTGCAAAAGATTTGCATAAAAGAAGTCCAAACCATCTCCCATATAAGGGCTTTCCGCATCACCTTTCCTTTACAGCCTTTCGACAGTTTCATCAAACACATGCCGCTTTTTGCAGACGCGCACTTGCCAGATCCTCATGCAACGATAAGTGCCATTCTCAAAATTAATTCAAACACAATAAACGCTGTTTATACAGTCCCAGATTACAGACCTCTTATTAGCCAACTCTACATATGTGAGAATCTGCGTTATTTAGCGAAAACTCTGGTTTTCTTACTCTTTCACTGTATATAATGAAATATATTTAAAATTAAATTGTATTATTAATTTTATAACATAACATAATAGTTATGTTAGGATGAAATTGAACTTCTTAACACTATTATAAGGCCACAGAGAGAAAGCTTTTTGCGTACATGTGGTTTCAGTTGTTCCTAAATTAACAGTAAACTGGTAGCACAGCAAAGGAAACAGACCCCTGCCTACACCTGTTCTTACCAGCAGTTCTTACTTGGCTATCGATAAAAGAACAGGTGAGTCTTCCGGGCATCTGCTTCCCTCACTATTCTAACTAAATAAACAAAACGTGAACTATCAAACAAAAACCACTACCAGTTACCAAATGTAAATTTAGAATATATATATATTTTTTTTAATACATTATTGGTTTCTGAAAACACAGACATTTCTGCATAAGTATGCTTTGTGAATGAAACCCATTCTGTTATTTCAAGACATTTGTCAGGTCTCGGTCCTTAAAATGCTCTTGCGTGTCAAACTCATTCCTTGCATCTCATCCCAAGCTAATCCCTGTTGCTAATTCAAAATTGTAATTTTAGAGCTAGTAACGGAGGCTTGAGCCATTGATATGCAGACTTAATGCAGTTATGAAAGAGAGAGAGAGAGAGAGAGAGAGAGAGAGAGAGAGAGAGAGAGAGAGAGAATGAGAAATACATTAAGCGTGTGAATTCAAAGATGCTTGGCTGCAGTTTTCTACTAATAGTGAGGCTGTAAGTTGAATTGCTTCAAAAACAGCGACATTACTATTTCGCTACAGAGAAATGTCGTTTTTTTTAGTTGCAAACTATTTTATCAGAAAAGTTGTTCATGGGGCAGCACTGACAAAACATTTTGGAGACATGAGTAGGTTTTCATCTGTGTGCGTTTGCACCATGTATTTGTACAGAGACAGAGAGAGAGCGAGAGAGAGAGAGAGAGCGAGAGAGAGCGCGAGCGTCTTAATAAAGTATTATCTTTCCATAGATAATAAAATGTAATTAAGAGGGGAAAAACATGTAAACTGAATTTATCCTATTTTTTTCTTTTGTTTGCATAGTCCAGCATCTTTGTGGGTTTTGGTTCAATGCTTAGGTGTGTTTACTAAAAAAATAACAGCATGATTTGAATGTTAAACCAATTAGAATCAGGCATTCAACAGCCTTGTGATATGACGTGTAAATAAATGTAATGTTTCTGATGCTCGTTTTCCAAAACGCTTCTTGAGTGCATCTCTACAGAGACATGCAATGACTGACATACAAAAGCAGGGGTTTAAGCATGTTGGAAATACTATGACTGTATTTTTAATGATGTGAAGTGGCTCACAGTTTGGAAAAACCAGCAGATGGAGCTTTGTGAATCAAGCTTTTATTCTTCAGACAAACAATATCTGTTTTTAATAATATCTTTAAGGGTGTTAGCTCAAAATTGGCTCCATTTGTATCTTGGCAAAGTTAATTTCCAAATGCAGTTAATCTGAATAACGATTATGCGCAGACTTAAGAGCTATAAGGAAATTGAAGAGGATTGACGTTGTGCTTGAGTTATAGACGTTTGCAAACAACAATTCAACATCACTGTCTTATGGCCCATGATGAATGTCTGCAGTTAAGGAAGCCAAGGAAATGTTTTTATTGGTCCCTGATAATCCAAAAGTGAACAAGCTACTTTCAAAGAAGTTTCGGGGGAAAGAGGAGAGATTTAGAGAATGATGACAGTGCATAGATGTCTGAGACGGAGTGTTACTCAGAAAGACGTGTCAGAAGCGTGAAAACGTAGAAACAGCAGCACTTGTCAAAGTGAATGCAGTGTGTTAAAAGCTATGCCAAGCGCACACTACAAGACTGAAGCTTGTCAGCCCTTAATGTTTTAACTCTTCACCTAGTCCGTGTCAAAATGCCACAGATCTTAGCCAAAGCGTAAGCACATTATGCATGTGAGAGGGGAAAGACACAAAGCCAAAAAAAACTAAAGATGACAGGAGGAAGTTCCTACATGTCACTATGATTGGTTGAGTATCCTGTCACTTAGATAATGGGTGACACTAACATTAGTTACAATATGCAATAGGTACAAATATACACTACACTACTCAAATGTTTGGGGTTTGTAAGACTCTTTTGAAAGAAACTAATACTTTTATTCAGCACGAATGCATTACATTGATTAAAAGTGACAGTAAAGACATTTATATTATTAATATTTCAAATATATGTTGTTCTTTCTAATCATGATTTTCTAATCATCCAATACAAAAATATTAAGCAGCACAATAACATTGATAATAATAAGAAATGTTTCATGAGCACCAAATCAGCATTTTAGAACGATTTCTGAAGGATCACGTGACACTGTAGACTGAAGTAATGATGCTGAAAATTATATTTTTTTATATTTTATATTGTAATAACATTTCAGTTGTACTGTACTAATTTATTTCATGTTATGCTACATGATGTACATTTGCATTACCTGTTAATGTTTATTCAACTGTTACCTAACAAAGACAAAATGGCTATGTAATATTAACATGCAAAAATATTATATTATACCATAAGCCTTATGAACATACAAATGGTACAGCCATACCCTAATGGTTAGAGAACTGACTGATAAACTGAAGGTTATGGGCTTAATTCTCAATACAGGCATTTTCAATATCATTTTCAAAAAACTAATACTGGACTAAAAAAATATCTCAAGCTTACTGAAGACAAACAAACAATGATAAAGAAAG
Organism: Rhodeus uyekii; assembly: GCA_037043235.1. Classification (NCBI taxonomy): domain Eukaryota; kingdom Metazoa; phylum Chordata; class Actinopteri; order Cypriniformes; family Acheilognathidae; genus Rhodeus; species Rhodeus uyekii. The sequence continues at coordinate 2,901,566 of JAWRVZ010000006.1, forward strand.
AGCAAAGAGAAACTACAATGGAACAAAGACACAAATGAAATAGACCTGAAAAACTTCTAATACTGTAATAGAGTATTTATACTAGAATAAAGTACTCAAATTTATAAAATGCAGTCTTTACTATGTAAAATATTAAAAGATTTATTGTTATTAAAGTTTACAAAAGTGACTCAGTCAAGAGCAGTGTGAGTTTGACCAGCATAAAAAATGCTCAATTTCTCAGTTCTTTCTCAACAGTTTATGTTCACTTAACACACAAATAACCCTGTTTACTTGCAAATACACGTAACTTTAAAACATAGGCATGTGTATTTAGCACAATTAGGCGGCAAAACGCACTCTCACGTTCAGTTCTAATGTGCTCGGTGTCTAGCGGCTTCATGTGCTGCATGTACTGAAATGAAAAACCTTTAAACTGCTAACTGCGCTTCAACCGTTTTTAAACTGCAGAGCTTAAAAACGCATACAAACGCTAAGCTTTCGTGACCGCGAAGCACAGGAACATAAAGGTAACTGCGATAGAGGCAAAACATGGCTACGGCAGCATTATCTGCTACAAACTACAATACAAATATCAACAGAAGAAAAACTACAAGTATAACGAGTGAGGTAGAGGATTGAAGGTCAACAACATCAGATGGCAAAGGGACTCTGACATTGAAGTCTTTGAGAATGTTCTGGAGATGAAAACAGATTAAATTCTAGGATGTGTGAAGGCTGTCTGAATGAGAGAGAGAGAACTTAATTGTGCTTGACAGAACCTGGAAGTCATTTGAAAGCGTTTTTTATTTAGAGTAGCTGGAAATCTCCTTAATGGCATTGAGCCTCACCTTGCGGTCCTCTTTGAACATCTCAGCTGCTGTGGTGAAATGAGGGACAGCATTCTTGCAGTGTGGACACCCTGGGGAAAACAGTAAGATATAAGTATTCATCGAGCCGTCTCACCTCATAATGCAAAGAATAAACAGCAAGAGGTAATATATCCCAGCAAACACAAATAGAGATGAATACTAAAACAACAGAACAGAAGACAATGACGGAATTCTGACGGAAAACATAAAAAGACATTACTCACGACAATAATTAAGCCAAACAAATGCACACTTAATCCATCACTGCCTGTGTGCAGCAGGTTACAATGACAAAATTAATCTTAATAGCACGTCAAAATTCACTTTATTTTTCTCATAGGCCCAACCGCCGCTTTCCTGAGGCAATGTATGTCCATCACACTCACTAAAGAATAGGCAAGAGTTTCAACCCTCATAACTCCTAAACTTTAATTTCCATCATGTTCTTGTGAGGTGGTTTTGATGCTGCGGGTGTTATTCTTATGAATTATGCATGGCATTTGGTGTTAACAACTTGCATCGAATAAACAGCTGCCTAAAGCTAAAAATTTGCCAAATGGCAATGCAACAGTCATGGGACAACCGTCTCGTGTACTGTGCTAGTTTAGGTTGTCACGCAATCGTTTGTGCTATTTTATGTTTTTAACTGAAAGTTATTCAAGTCAGTTCACTTTGGAAAACTGGTGACTTTTAAATGGCGGTTAATGGCACGGGCATAATTTGCAGGGTGGCAAACAAAGGCCTGTTTGTGTGAGGAACAAGGCGTCTAATTTAAGACACGAGGGTCATTATAAATAATGGAGCATAAAGTTGCGTACCTTCACTTTTGGCTCATGTTGCCATTATATGAGGAGAAGAAAGGCTGGGCATGCCTCCAGACTCATGCAAGGTCGATGCGAATCTGTTTCAGTGCCCAGTTAGATACGCTAATCGAGAACTCAAAGTGTCGGCAGAATCTGTACTTAAAATAACGGAGCATAATCATTTTTCATCATATGCAAGAAGAATTTTTGGGTGCGTTTCAATCAAAGACTCGAGTTCAGTAGTAAGTGCACTGCCCTGGGAACTAACTAGGGCGGTCCAATTGTCAAAATAGTTACAGTGCACTGAAACTTTTACTCCCTAGAAATCGACTTGACATTGGCATCCAATATACAGTATGTGGCTTGTGAGAACTAAAGCCCTTGAGTCTGCTTGATACCTGCTGATAAGAACATCTTGTTTCAACGATCCTGCTCGCTCCGAAGCATTACCACTGTTATCAGGGTCGCTAGGTGATATTTAAACCTTCAGTGGCGTACAAATGCAAAGACCTGCTCTATCATTAACTAGAAAGCTGCCTTTACAGCGATACAGGCTGCCCACTATCGTGTTCATCAAATGGTGCCGTTGGCTCGGTTTCTAATCTATTCACACCATAATTTGTGCCACTAATCAGTTTTGATTAACCGTTCTTTTTACAAACAGTTCTTTTCGTTTGTATTGACAAAATAGTCTAATGTTAAATAATTAGTTGCATTGTTCATTGAATACATGCTGCAATTATGTTACACGCCCCGATTATGATAAAAAGGCTTATTGATACGAAATTATGTTCTCAAATGTATGTACAACCAATTCAATAATCAAGTAAATGAATATTACATCAAATACAGAAAACAGGACCATTGTTTTTTTATATTGTGACATTATTTTCATAATGAATTAAGCACACATTTACATTGCCATAATGCAAGGTGTACGTTATCAAGTATAGAAATTATTATGGCCAAGTACACTACAAAACAGAATAACCTGCAAAATGCTAAATTTGGAACTGCATACTAACACATTACTTAAACTATGGTTAAAATATCTTTCTATGGCAGGAATAGTAAGAGTAGTATACTAGCATACGGTTTCAGTGACAGTTTCTTGCTTAATGTCGTGTTGGATCAAACTTTACAACACAAACAGCAGAAAACATGCATCAAATTACAAGATCAGTCTCCCTGACTACTGCTGTGATCTTGAGAACTCAACATAGCAACACTACAATTCTTGACAATATGTCAACAAACAACATGAAGGAAGAAAAAGAAGAAAAAAAGGCGAATGCCAATCAGAATGAGAGACATTATTGGGGGAGACGTGGGCAGCAGTTTGATGTTTTGTTTTTGGCTCTTGCTTCCCCCTGTCTAGCCCTCCTCTTACAATATGATTGGCTGTTGCTCATCACTGACGACAGACCTGATGACAGACCTGACGACTGGTTGGCCCGATTTCAAGTTTAAAAATGTATTATAGCATCTGTGTAAATTGGAAGATCGTCACATAAATTTGGCAACCATCTTGGGCTTTTTGTTGCAAATATACAATATAAAAGGGCAACAAACTTGACTTAAAAATAGTTACAATTTTAAATGGTAAAATTTTATTTGGATTACAGTAATGAAAAAAAGGGTGTTTTAATTTCTATGGACTTTTTCCTGGTTTACTGAGTTTCTTTTTAATCCACTATTCATTGTAAAGCTGCTTTATTTATTTATGTATAAATTGCATTAAATGGGTTTGACTTAAATAATAGCAGAGGAAGAGATCTTCAAGTAATTTATCTACCTTGAGCCTAAACATCTGGAATGGTTTTTACCATGTCAGAAACGTTTGGAGATGCAAACATCATATTAAACCGTTATGACCTATTGTGAATATCTTAAAATATGATATGCAGGAAGCTATGGTGCCACCTGCACATTTCAACGCTCCACATAATTGGAATCAAACAAGATGTTTCAGGAGGACGCAACAAACTTCATTTTCATAATTTAAGAAGGTTTAGAAGAAGCCTGGATACGTGCTAGGAGACAAAAAGTACAACTGCAAAATAAAATAAAATAAAAACAGAAGGCTTACATGGAGCATAGAACATGACCAAGGCATGTTTCTTCTTTTTCAGAGATTCTCTGAAATCTTCAGCTCCCAGGTGGCTCACGCTGGATGGCATCTCCTCCCACGACTTCTCTGGAGGAGGTGGGGCCTGCGGACTGAGAGAAAAAGAGAGAGAGAGACTGATTAAATAGGTAAGCTATTAGGCTAAGATCTTTGAAACTATAATACTCACAGCCAAGTTAGGTAATTATGTAATAACTATACACATTTAATATGCTGAATGAAAAGCTCATGTTATTTGTCTAATAGCCATTCAGTTTTGCTGAATTCATTAGTCTCTCATTCCACAGAATTGTGATAAAAATGACAATGACATAATTGGAATTTTGAATTTTATTGAATTTTGAATAAACAATGCAACTCCAAGAGTGTATATACTCAACATATCCACAACAGTTTGCGGTTATGTAAAAAAAGAAGAAGAAATGAATACTTTTATTCAGCACTAATCACTTGACTCACTTGACACAGCACTTAAACTGATCAAACTAAAGAAATTCACATTGACACATTGAAGTTTATCATTTCAAATAAATTCTGTCCTTTTGTACTTTTTATTCATCAAGGAACAATAGTTTCCACAAAAAATGTTTGTTTTGTTTTTTATTTATAATTTTTGGGGCCATTTGACTAGGAACACTATAACACCTTAATTCCAATTTTAGGAGCAAAAGCAGAAAATTTAAGGGTACACCTTAATTCGCCCAGCAAGGCAATTATTAAAATTCCCAAAGATCACCCATTTAAACTGTATTACCATCAAATGCTTTGGTAATACACATTTAATTTACTTATGTGTCGTTTTATTTCAAGTTTACAGGGATATCATTACAGTACAAGAATCTTAACAAATGTAAATCATAGACGCAAAGACAGTATATAGTCATCATCACTAAGGAATAAAAGATAATCTGCTGACTGTTAGCTTCCTGTTCTGCAAAATGCCATTGGAATCGGTGATGCAGTTTCATTAATGTATTCGTCTCGGCATATTTTATGCTTCAAGCTGCTCTTGTGCTTAACTAGTGCGTCATGTTTAAATTGTGCGGCACCGGTTACCTCTGCAAACTTGGTTTTCAAGAGCAGAAGATACAATTCATAGTGTTGGTGTTTTTCCCGTCATAAAATATTGTTGTCAAGCCTTTTTTGCCACAATGGCTTCTTCTGACTTGTCATCTCTTTTTTCTTCTCTGCAATTTATTGCTGTAGAGGCCCTGGGCATTGTGATTACAAATGGATCAATTGTTTTGACTGTGCTATGACGTTAGACGCAACAATAGAGGGACACACCGCACAGGGACTTGTGACCCGCACAGTTGACTAATCACTTTTGGACCCTTACACTCTCACAGACAACGCTCCTTACTTAATATCCCTAATAAAATATAAATTGAACAAAAATCAATTTACAGCTCGCACGCACTTGACTAGTGAAAAAATAATAATACCAAATTATCACAAAATGCAGTCTGGATCCTTGTATATGACACTCAAACAACTTAAGCATGACTTCACTTCAAGACTAAAGCCTGCGCAACCCGATCTATTTCAATGTGATCAAGGTGCCAAGCAAATTAGAGATGCTCACTTCTAAACTTGGTCTCTCCAGACTTCCCATGTCTCATGGTCTTGGCATATTGCATGTCTGCAAGACTGCAGTAATGCCATGAGTCTGAGTCTGACAACAGGCTTGGCGCTGCTGTTCTGGGACCTGTGAGATGGCACAGTCATGCACTTAAACCCAAAGCTGATGCCCGCACAGCAGGACTTCTCCAGGATCAAAGCAAGGTTAAGCTCTTCCACAGAGCGGCCAGTTTAGCAGTGATTGATTGAAGTCAAGCTCCGTTGAACACATCCCAAAAAGTCAAGGGAGTCAGCAGTGTAAAAGTAAATTCTCAGGCTCCCAGCCCACATGCAGGTCGCTCTTCAGAATCAGTCAGAGTGTGTTTTCAAGAGCATGTTCCCATTGACTGAACCCCTGTCAGTTCTGTGGCCCTCTTAGTGCGAAGTTCGGTAATGCGTGAAAAACATATGCAGGTCAAATGCATGTGGCTCTTTCAAACTATTCCGCACCATCTCACTGAAGACTCGCTTTTACAAAAAGAGTCTAGCACTTGTTTTGACTAGGTGACATTCAGTTACCACTTTAACATCTA